>JAPFTB010000175.1:0-115364 GCA_030779245.1 Fusarium sp. MBC 438 | reverse complement strand
AATAAGCTAATTAAGGTTATTAATAATATTATCTTTAATAATAATCCGCTATAAGAACTTATTATTATTAATATCCTCTTTTATAGTTATAATTATATAAGCCCGGCCGAGATAATTAAGATAAAAATATTAATAATAGCTTTACCTCTATATTATTAACTTAAATAGCAAAAAATAATATCTATAAAGCTTCCTATGCCTCCTTAGGCAGCTCTATAGGCCCTAGCTAGCATAGTATATAAGAAAAGTCATCTAGACGGTCATCTAGACGTCAGATATAACTATAGATGGGATATACTTTTATGCATAGCGAAAATCCCTATTGGATTAAGGTTGGCGTGTCTTAGCATGCAGTTAACCACTGGTCAGATATCTAGATGGCTTTTGACTGCAGTCCTGCATCAGGGCCTAAAAACGCCGATTATTCTTTTAAACTGGCCGACCAAGGGGTACGCAGGACTTTTCCGATTGGGTTCGGAAATGTACGTTTGGTTGTGGCTGGAAACCGCTGGCTCTGAGGCGCTGTGTGGCTGGATTGTGACGCTGGAGCCTTTCCAAACTGGGTAACCCTTTCGACATGTGCGAGTGCGAGTGCGAGTAGGACGCGAATGGCGACAATGATGTAATCATTTACAATGGGTGAACAATACTTGTAATTGAAGTTTATATATTGCTCTGCCAAGCCGTTCTCAACTATTCCGACTATATTCCAGCATAACAACTTCAATCATCCACTCAACCCAAGAAAATGCACGCAAGCAACTTCAAAGTCATCGTCGTCGGCGGTGGTCCTGTTGGACTCACTGCTGCCCACGCCCTTACCCAGGCCAACATTGATTGCATCGTCCTGGAAAGCAGACCAAGTGCAATAATTGATGCTGGAGCCAACCTCGTCATGATGCCGATGGGTTTGCAGGCTCTCAGCCAACTTGGTCTACTCGACTCCCTTGAAAGGGTCAGCACTCCTCTTGGTCAGACCGAACGCCAAGATCACCAAGGCCAAGACATCGGAGATGTAAGATGGTTCAATTACTTCAAGAAGCAGTAAGTTCCGCATCTTTCAAGACCAGGCCAACGCTAATCATGCTCAGCTTTGGTACATCGCCTCGTGTTCTGAGCCGCCATGACCTCACAAAAGTCCTCTATGAATCCCTTCCATCGAAGACGCAGAGCAACATCTTCACTGACAAGAAAGTTGAAGATGTCATCTCGCGTGAAGAAGGGGTTGAAGTAACCTGTACCGACGGCAGCTCATACAGGGGCTCAGTTGTTATCGGTGCAGACGGTGCTCACAGTCTGACCCGAGAACGAATGCGCACACTGGCCTTGAAAGCCAACGAAATCGAGATGAATGACGAGAAGCCATTCTTGACAACCTACCGAGGGTTCTGGCTTCGAATGCCTACATCGCAAACCGGCCTGCAAGCTGGAACCACCTCTGAGACACATGGTCCTGATGCCACTACTCAGCTGTTTTCTGGTCCTGAAACAACCGTCATGGGCTTGTATGAGAAACTGGAGAGTCCAACACGAAACCGATCCCGATATACTGAAGAGGATCAATTGGCGTTGGTCGAACGCTGGGGTCACCTCCCGCTTGCGCCTGGAGGGAAGCTCACCTTGAAAGAGGCCTTCTCGCGCCGAACCCAGGCAGGATTGGTCAACTTGGAGGAAGGCGTCGTGAAACATTGGAGCTGGGATGGACGTATTGTCCTTGCCGGAGATGCCGCTCACAAGTTCACTCCTAGCACTGGGGCGGGCTGCAACAACGGCATCGTGGATGTTCTTGTGCTGGCGAATGAACTGTACCGGATTACTCAGGAAACAAGAACCGATGGACGCCCAGCCTCGCCAGACAGAGCTCAACTAGCCGAGGCCTTCAACAACTACCAGTCTTTACGATTGGAAGCAGTCACTGCTGCTTGCTCAGGCTCAGGCCAGGCTACTGCGAGTGCTACTTGGCAAACCGCAGTGCACAAGTTCATCGACAAACATGTCTTGGCAAGCCATTCTATGCAAAGCTTCTTTTTTAGCCAGGGGGCAAGGAGGATGGCTCAAGTTCCAATGATGGATTTTATCAAGGATGCGGGGGTTGTTTGAATGGAGACTGAGTGTAAGAGAGAGGATAGATGGATACTTTGGACCCTATTAGACCTGCTTTGACATAGAATTGTATAATAGATTGAAAGAAACCTTCTCATGACCCCTTTTGGTCCACTTGACAGCTGTCACACCCTTCTAACCGACTCTTAACCAGGCAACCCGGAGGAAACTGGTCCGCCTGATGCAACTCTTACACCCCATTAGGATCGACGCGACAACCTTGACTATATGGTCACAAAGAATCCTGCTCGTGGAAAATACTGCTCCCTGCTGTATAACCATGTCACTGAGGTTTCCAATGTGGGTTGCAGCGTGACGTTTGGTTCCGGCTCAAGTTTTCCCTCCAATGGCGTCGCAGAGCTTGCTTCAACCTCGTTGCGTCAAGGATGGTCCTGAAACAACATGCCAATGATTCGAGGCATTATTATTCAAGGAGAAAAGGATGATCAAATAAAGTTGTTTCATACTAGGATATAGGTCGGCTTTGTTTTGAGCCCTCAGGGATGTGGTTTTGTATTTAGGGCAGCGATTGCCTTCGAATTTTCGAAGAACTCACTAAGGCATTATCTTGGCACCTCTTGTCTACTATTCTTACACGATGCAACTCCTAAACCTTCTCTTCCTCGCCACGCTGGCCGTTGCGTCTCCTGGCCCATCTTTGTACGCCAGGGCTGCGGCTACTGATGCATGCTCTGTTGGATACTGTACACAGAATGGCGGGTATGTTTACCGTGTCCTCCTAACCCAAGGACTCTTCAATAACCAACGGTCTATAGAACAACCGGAGGAGCTGGTGGCAAGCAAGTGACAGTCAAGAGCCTCAGCGAACTTGCCGCCGCGGCTAGCGCTGCTGGTGCTGCCATCATCTTTGTCGAGGGCAGTATCTCGGGTGCCGCCAAGGTCCAAGTCACATCAGACAAGTCCATCATTGGCAAGGCGGGCAGCTGTATGTCTTCCACACCTGTAGTACATGTCATGACTGCTAACACTCTCCAGCTCTTGAGGGCGTCGGCCTCACCATCAATGGGCAGAAGAACGTCATCGTTCGCAACATGAAGATTTCCAAGGTTGAGGCCGACTACGGTGATGCCATCACGATCCAGAAGTCTACCAATGTTTGGGTCGACCACTGTGATCTTTCTGCTACTCGATCTGGCGACAAGGACTTCTATGATGGTCTTGTTGACCTCTCGCATGCTGCTGACTGGGTGACCATCTCGTACACCTACCTTCATGACCATGTGAGTCGAAGATTTGGCAGCCATGAGAAGACTCTTCAAGTTTACTGACAGAATATTCTCTTAGTCTAAGGGATCTCTGGTCGGACACTCCGACAAGAACGCCGCTGAGGACACTGGCAAGCTCCACGTGACCTACGCCAACAACCACTTCTACAATGTTCGCAGCCGTGGACCCCTCCTTCGATTCGGCACCGCCCACATCTTCAAGTCAGTACTTCGCTCCTCTTCTGATATGTCCGGGAGCTAACACAATGCACAGCCAGTACTATGACACTATGGATACCGGCCTCAACAGCCGCATGGGTGCTCAGGCCCTCATCCAGTCATCTGTCTTCACGAACGTTGGCAAGAAGGCTATTTTCAGTGAGTCCAGCGCGGAAATTGGTTACGTTGTTGCAGAGGATGTTGTTCTCGGCGGCGAGAGCCAGAACACGGCCAGCAAGGGAACCTTGACCTCTGTTCCCTACAAGTTCACCCTCCTTGGCTCGGGCAAGGTGGCCTCAACCGTTCCAGGTGAGGCTGGCCAGAAGCTTAGCTTCTAATTGGACCCGCAGTCTTCCATAGGCACGCAGGACGAGCACATGACCTTCCAGTACAAAATTGAATGACTCCTGTACATATGAAACATCAGCTTGGCTCTCTCCAAAGCTATCTATATCACATTACCCCGATTCGATCGTGAATATCCCACCATGAAGCTACTACTCCAAAGGATATCGAGGCTGCGCCATACCAAAGTCTGCATGACCAAGCTCCGTCCAGTAGGTCATAGGATGATATGAATAACAGGAATGGAGACATGTTGTGGGAAATAAAGCTCACGGACTTTAACACATTCTCCGATTCAATTGTGGACCTTAGCTGCAAGCCAATTAATAATGACAAGAAGTATGAAATTGCTGGGCATTTGCTGGCGCATGGGCAAGCCGGGGGCCCAGCGCCGGCCAGATTGGCCGCTGTCTCCACCACCAACCACGAGATGATGGTCTTATCCCGGCCAACTTGGCCTGCAATGAGGGAGATTTTTCCCAAAGCAAAAGAATTACTATGCATTTCAATTTGTCATCCGGGATTCTCATAGCTGACCATGTAGTCCCGGCGAAAATGTCCTTCGGTTATTAGACAGCACTGTTAACAAGTATAAGTAGGAATCAGACCCGGAGAAGAGAAACATATCAAACAATCATCCAGAACATCAATCAACACTCTTAAACATCTATTAAAGTACTTCCAGACGATTTTTAACATGTCTTCTCCTGCCTCACTTCCTCTTGTCCTCGTCACCGGTGCGAGCCAGGGCATCGGACGCGCTGTTGCTCAAGCCCTCGCCAGCAAGCACAACTATCACGTTCTTCTCGGCGTTCGAAACACACAATCTGGCGAGACTGTGGCGGCCCCTCTCCGGGATGCTGGTCACCAGGCTTCGGTCGTGCAGCTCGACCTGAGCTCACCGACTTCAATTGAGGCGGCTATCAAGGATATCCAGACGCGATTCGGATATCTCGACGTTCTCATCAACAATGCTGGTATCTTGATCGACCACCATAAGGATCAGACCACTTGGGACCTCTTCACTAAGACATTCACCACCAATGTTATTGGCACAGCCACCTTGACTGAGGGCTTGGTCCCGCTTCTTCGGAAAGCCAAAGCCGGACCTCCCCGCATCGTCTTTGTTAGCAGCGTCATGGGAAGCCTGGAGAGAGCTACAGACAAGACAACCCCCTACTATCCTATCGATTACAAGGCCTACGACGCAAGCAAGGCGGCTGTCGATATGCTCACCATCAACTATGCACGAATCTTGGATGACGCTGGAGGAAAGGTTAACTGTGTCTGTCCCGGTTATGTTAAGACACACTTGACCGATTTCAATGAGTACGGACATAGCCCTGAAGTTGGAGCAGAGCGCATCGTCGAGTTGGCGACTCTGGGTGAAGACGGACCAACCAGCACATTCAGTGACCGAAACGGTCCACTCCCTTGGTAGACTGCGCATGTATAGACAAGAGCCACAAGATAGATCGTGGAGTGACTGGCTAGGAGTGATCTAGACGAGACAGGGATAGAACATATATGTAAATCGATAGTTAGATAGGAATGCAAGCTTGGTTCGAAGCGGCCATTGGGTGTTGTGGAGATAGCTTAACTCCGGTGCAATGCGGCACGTGACCACCGGTTGACGCGAAATGTCGCGAGCTTGCCACTCTGCACTATGCCTAGAAGCTCTCCTGTCCTAGAGGTATGATATTGCCGACTCATGTTAACTCAAATAGACAAGAAAATAAAGTGATAAAACATGGAATTGCAGACTGAGCTTCTATTCCTCAAGAACTGCCCTCTTTGCGAGAAGGTCTACAGACAAGGTTTGCTCCAACCTCCAGATTCCCGGCCGCATCCCTTTCCTAGGTCCCTGACTAATATTCCACAGAGCACTCGTATAACCGCCATATCAAGTACTGCCAGCGGGCTCAAACTAGACGCAAAGGCCGTCCGAGGTCCTGTATCTCATGCAGCAAGGCCAAAACCAAGTGCACCTTTGGTCAGCCATGTTCCCGGTGCGGGAAAAAGGATCTGTCATGCGTTTACGAGCAACCAAGTCGACGCCAAGCCAGCACAGAATTTGAACTGGTGCAACAGCAGGTTCCCTGGGCTGGGGGCGGAAACAGTCAACATGTGGTCATGGCATCATCCTATGACTTCGGGTCATCTTTCGACCTTAATGCCTTCACATTTGACCCGAATCTTGAAGGGTACCCGGTCTCAAGTCTACCAATGTCTGACACAGCCTTGGCAGCCCAGCGAGTGACCCAGCCACATCTACCATATCAAGAAGGCGACTTAGAGACACAACTTACCGTCAAATCGCTCAGCGCCAAAGCCGACCTTACCCGCTTGCCTTATCAACGTGAGGCCTCACACCATGCTGCAAAGCTAGTCCTGCAGACCCTTTACGCATTTCCCCAAATGATGCTTCGTCGAAAGACGTTTCCGCCTTTCATACACCCCCAATGGCACGAGCCCTGCCTTCCAGAGGCACTGGCAAATTGCATGAGCATCGCGCAGCTTTTCGCGGCAAGGACGCCGGAGACTAGAGCATTTCTCTGGCGAACTATCTATGGCGAGGAACAGCGCCTCCGAGAAAATGTAAGAAAATCAGTGGCTGCAAGGTAGATAAACTAACTCAAAGGTCTATAGTACATGAGTTACTCGGCTCGTGAGCTACAAATGGGTGTCCAGTCGCTGATGATCTATATGATAATGGCCATCATTGACCAGGACGAACAGACCAAACACCGCGGCACAAGACTGCTTGACACAGTTGAAGTGAGATTCTCAGTGACCCTGGATCACGCTAGTTTTGGGGATGCTCAGCTAACAGTTGGCTAGACTCTCAGTTCTCGGTTTCTCACTTTTGTTGGAAGTTATTCCCAGACTGAGCGAGCAGAACCAAGCCTAACATGGGAAGATTGGATCTTTGCTGAATCACGGAGACGGTAAGAACTCGCCATTTCCACCAAGACACCATGCTGATGAATGGACTATTCAGTATGTCATCTCTTTGGATAGTCATAAGTGCCGTCATCTTCATTGACAACAATATTCCTTGCAGAGGATGTGGTCCCCTCGAACTCTTGCCTCTTCTCTCAAGCAAGATGCTCTGGGAAGCACAAACCCGGGAGGAATGGCAATTAGAAAAGACATTGTATGATGTCAGCAACCCAGTTATGACACTCGGTGCTCTTGTCAAGGCTAAAAGAAACCCTGAAGATCCGCTGCATGCACAAGAGTTGCAGTGCTGGGAAGCGGGCACTGATAAGCTAGCTATCATGCTGGACATTGCTACACAGTTCGTATGGGCACGGTAACTAGTTCTGACATGTCATTGGTGCATGTCTCATCTAATTTAGGCGTGCATACCGCGATAAGAATCGTCCCTCTTTATGATCGGTCTACTGGAAGGTCACTGTGCGTCCTGTGCTCTGCCTGCAAGCAGGGTTCCCTACTTTGGCAGCTACCAATCGCAAGAACCAAGCTCTTTAAGAATAGTATATTCACATGCAGAAGCTCGATAGACAGGAGTGTTGAATAGTTGAGACCCTTAGACACTGAATGTAACGCTAGAGGGGGTAACCAGCAAGCCATTGGATGGTCAAACCTAGGACACGACCCTGGCATCAAGAATACATGAGGGGATAAGAATGTGGCTTCGATAGGTTTTTAAGTTCCTTCCAGAATCGGAATGTCGTCGATATGGAGGTTTATTGTACCATTCGGATTATTCGGAGTCTTTTCAACCAAGAAGACGAAAAGCCGAAGGGTCCCATCCGTATTCTCAGGGTTCATTCCTAGTCTTTTGATCGTCGGCGAAGGAATGCCTGACTGGGCAGAAAAATCCCCGCGGAAAATGCACCTTAAAGTGCAGTACGCAGGTTCGAGCGTCGCATTAACGGCCCTAGTATCCCAACCTGGAAGGTCTCACAATGACCAGGGGTAGGTCGGGGTAGCAATGGACTATCGGAGAACCAAAAGAACCTCGGCTAGTGTGAAAGCCAAGAGACGCAGGGGTTTTAAACGGCGTTTAACAAGGCTGGAACACACTTTTGAGCCCTTTATCACCAAGGTCGAATTAGGCAAGAGCTTCGCGGGTTTTGGGTCATCCGTAAGTCCGGCTTGTGAGCTGCCCCTTCAAGACACGTCCACGTGAGGTTAAGCGCTGGAGTTAATTGTGAGGAGAATCAGCTAGCTGTGCCACTGTAACCCTAAGATAGCGGGAAATGGCTCAGATCATCGCAGTTCTCTATCTGGCCGATTGATGAGCTCGTGCAGATGGTCACAGCGTATCAAGACGTATAGAGGACGACCTGACATCCGTAAGAGGTAGCTCAATAACTAAGGTTGTGAATAAAGAATCCACTAGTGCCCCTGATTTTCATCATGTGCCGTAGAATATTCAAAGTATTCCGATTAGGTTATTACTCCGCGAATAGGTCCACTCTCGTCAATCTCGACGATGGCCCGTCCCGATGTGACGTGCTCGTACCATCCTTGCCTTCGGACCAGACCTTCCC
The DNA here is from genome assembly GCA_030779245.1 of Fusarium sp. MBC 438. NCBI lineage: Eukaryota > Fungi > Ascomycota > Sordariomycetes > Hypocreales > Nectriaceae > Fusarium > Fusarium sp. MBC 438. The sequence continues at coordinate 106,948 of JAPFTB010000175.1, read as the reverse complement.
ATTTTGTCATAGTGCACGATGTTCCTGGATCATGACGTGCTGTTCCATGTATTTTCCAAAATATTGACCTAGCCGTAAAGATAAGATGGCTACTTGACACCATCGTGGGATAGTTCCCGCCTGATCAGATGATTCCACCATGGATGCTACCACTGTGGTTCTAACTATGACCAAAAGTTCCTCGCTATGTTGTTAGAAACAAGAAGGTGATATCACAATTGGCATGGGGGTTCTTGGTTAGGAAGCGGTGTCGTGAGGAAGCGCATTTGTATAGTTGAGACTATTTCTAAGCAGAGTTTAGGTATGTATATATAAGCGGCTACTGTTCGACTTGGGGATTTAGACTCTACAGCAAGTCAGACATCATCTACTTGACCAGTCATCAAAGAGCCTCTCTCTAGCATCCTTGGGTACCTATTTCACACCATGCGCTCGGTCGATTCTCTCCTTCTGCTGGGCCTCACCGGCCTGGCATCTCAGGTCAACGCCCATCCTGCCAAGAGACAGCCCAATGATTCACCTCTGAGCAAAAGAGGTGTTGACTTGGACGCTTTCCGTCTGCCTGAGCTGGCCAAGTATGTTCCTCAGGATGAAGTTCCCGACATCTCCAACGCCAGAATTGCCCCGTCCTCCGACTACACCAAGACTGCCGAGGAGTTTGTCAAGTCTGTGGTTGGCAAGGCTACCTTCCGGCTGGTTTCCGACCATTACGTTGGAACCAACGGAGTGGCCCATGTCCAGTTCAAGCAGACTGTCAATGATATTGACGTTGACAATGCCGACTTCAACGTGAACGTAAGTTATCCCACAAGGCCTCAACAATCAGTTACACTAACTTGAAATTCTAGATCGGTGCCGATGGAAAGGTGTTCTCCTACGGCAACAGCTTCTACACGGGCAAGCTACCAGGCCCCCTGGTCAAGAGAGATGCCTCGGACCCTGTTACTGCCCTCAAGAGCACTGTCGAGGTTCTTGACCTCCCCGTTGATGCTTCTGACGCCAAGGCCGAGTCCAAGGGTGACGAGCATTACACATTCGCTGGTACTTCTGGCACCGTTGGGAAGCCAGAGGCTAAGCTGGTCTATCTCATTGATGGCGAGCAGAACCTGAAGCTCACCTGGCGCGTCGAGACTGATGTCTTGGACAACTGGCTCCTGACATATGTCGACGCCGACAAGACTGAGAAGGTCGTCGGTGTTGTCGACTATGTCGCCGATCTTGCCACCTATGAGGTCTAGTAAGTTCTCATTGAAGATTCCACTGTTTGACTCAATACTGACCCGTGTCTCTTCACCTACAGCCCCTGGGGTGTTAATGACCCCTCAAAGGGCTCTAGAACCGTTGTCGAGGACCCTTGGAACATTGCGACATCCGAGTTCACTTGGATCTCTGACGGTTCGGCAAACTACACCACCACTCGAGGCAACAATGCTATTGCCCAAGTGAACCCATCTGGTGGCACTGCGTACCTCAACAACTACCGTCCCAGCAGCAGCAGCCTTGAGTTTGAGTATACCTTTTCCACTACTCAGACTGACCCAGTCTCTTACCGTGATGCTTCCATCACGCAGCTGTTTTACACTGCCAACAAGTACCACGATCTTCTACATCTTCTTGGTTTCAACGAGGCTGCCGGAAACTTTGAGGTCAACAACAATGGTCAGGGCGGTGCTGGCAACGATTTCGTCATCCTGAACTCTCAGGATGGCAGTGGTACTAACAATGCCAACTTTGCCACCCCTGCAGATGGCTCTCCTGGCAGAATGAGGATGTATCTCTGGACTTATAGCACCCCCCGACGAGACTCGAGCTTTGACGCCGGAGTCGTCATCCACGAGTATACCCATGGCCGTGAGTAACCATCCCCTGATTTTAACTAATACGCATACTTATCTGCTATAGTTTCCAACCGTCTCACCGGTGGACCTGCCAACGCTGGCTGCCTCTCTGGTACCGAATCAGGCGGTATGGGCGAGGGCTGGAGCGATTTCATGGCTGTCGCAGTTCACTTGGGTGCCCGAGACACCCGATCTACAAACCATGTCATGGGTGACTGGGTGTACAACAACGCTAACGGTATCCGAGCGTACCCCTACAGCACCAGCTTGACCACCAACCCATACACCTACCGCAGTGTCAACTCGCTCTCTGGAGTTCATGCCGTTGGAACTTACTGGGCGACTGCTCTGTACGAAGTTCTCTGGAACCTCATTGACAAGCACGGCAAGAATGACGCTGATACTCCCACCTTTGACTCCAACGGTGTCCCTACTGATGGAAAGTATCTGGCTATGAAGCTCGTCATCGATGGCATGGCCCTGTAAGTCCTACCCCAACTGCACAGCAAACAAATTTCTAACAAGTTTATCTAGTCAACCCTGCAACCCCAACATGGTCCAGGCTCGGGATGCCATTCTCGACGCTGATGTGGCCCTCACTGGTGGTGACAACCAGTGCGAGCTCTGGACTGGCTTTGCTAAGCGAGGACTTGGAACTGGTGCTAGGTACAGCAGCACCAGCCGCACCGAGAGCTTCGCCCTGCCCTCTGGCGTGTGCTGAGAGGCTATCGTGAGTTTGAGTGAGGTTGATAGTTAGTTGGGAGAGCTTGAGATGTTTACACTTCGATTGTTGAGAGTTTTCTCCTTCATCACGGGGTTTTTGTCCACTATCCTTAACAGATGAGGTTGTCAAGTTTGTGGAGGATTTCAAGTAGCTATATTCAACTCTTTTTGCAAGTGAACACTATCCACACCCCATCCTCGACCAACACATGTGACATGACCCATTATTTATTCATCAATCTTCTGATGAGACGTCGTGTCTAGGAATGAACAAACTCTGAGAACCTTGGCCGCTATGCCTAAAGCAGTCAATACACCACTGCGCGGATCCCTGCAACCTGGTCTCGGCGCCGGGTATTAGGATCCAAATCGCGAGTATAATAGACCATGAGCTGGTCGACCTTCTACCCCAAGTCTATCCGTTCCTTCGTTTTATAATCTCTCATATACTGACGGAAGTAAATATGAGCAAAATTCTTGTGGTTTTCGGGGCTACGGGCAACCAAGGCTCCTCTGTCGTTCGGCATGTCCTTCAAGACCCGGACCTAACCAAGACATACGCCATACGAGCCGTCACCCGCGATCCGTCATCTTCCCGAGCAAGAGACCTTACATCTCAAGGGATTGAAGTTGTTTCCGGCGATCCTTCCGACAAGACGTCTCTTGATGGCGTCTTTAGGGGAGCTCACACCGTCTTCGCGATGACGACTTCCAACTACGATGGCGAAGCACACAAAGAAATCCAATACGGCAAGGATCTTGTCGATGCAGCCATCGCTCAAGGCGTGGAATATTACATCTGGAGCACACTTCCTTCGCCGAATGTCATCTCCAGTGGCAAGTACACCAAAGTCACTGGCTTTGATGACAAGTTCATCGTGGAAGAGTATATCCGAAGCAAAACATCACTCGAAAGCGCATTTTACTCTCCCGGGTCCTTCATGCAGAACTATGCCACCATCATGCAACCCCAACCCAGCCCAGACAAAGACGGGTCGTACGTCATCGCTCGCCCGCTCAGACCGTCTACAAAGCTTCCTTTGGTGGACATAGCCAGAGATACTGGAAAGTTTGTAGCAGCGATCCTTGCCCAACCCGACAAATTCCAAGGTAAAACATTCTCGGGTGCGACGAGGCTATACTCGATGGAGGAACAGGCTGCAATCATCAGCGCCGCAACAGGTAAAAACGTCAAGTACGTCGAGGTATCGCAAGACGTCTACAAGTCTTTCTTGCCTCCATCGGCGCAGGATGAGTTGCTTCAGATGATGCTCTATCAGCAAGAGTTTGGCTACTATGGACCTCACACTGAGGCCGAAGTCGCCTGGTCTGTCGAGAATGCAAGAGGGAACCCTACAACCTTTGAAGAATTCCTTAGCAAACATCCCCTCACGCTGGAATAAAGCCAAGCCCTGTCTCAAAATGCATGTCTCGGATCATGGAAAAGGCGAAACGGCCGAGACAATGGTTGCCAAGCATTTACCTAGAAGAAGTTAGTCAGCATGTGCCAGCGGAAAGTTACATTCTGGGGGGGAAATGTCAGAGAGAAACGACCCCTCTTTGCAATCTTTGCCTTATCTGATGCCACCCCACTCGAGTACTCGACTCGCGCCGCTCACCGACTCGAACACAAGGGTATTATATGGACTACCCAGCAACCGCTACACCTACGCGCCATGGGCACGTCTAGTGAGGACAACACCACCAGTTCTAGCGAGGACTCTACCTCTTCCATCCATTTTCTCCCTGTCGTGACCATCCGCTCCAACAACAGCCGTCGCGATGTTGAGCTTCTCCGCTCTAGCGCCAGGTCGCACTTGGCCAGGAACATGCACCGTCAGAACAAGTTCAAGACGGGCAAGGCCAAGGCTGCTGAGGATCTGAATAAGAAACTAGATCGACCGATTCTCAAGGAGCCCGAGGATATCGTCAACCAGCGAAAGTTGGTGCGATACTACCAAATGCCCGACAAGATGGTTGATGATCACACCAAGATGCTACTGCACTATTGCCGAACCTGCTTCTGGCCTGGCTTCGGCATGGGTGCAGCGACTTTCCACATCCCCCCCTTTGCCTTCAGTTATAGCAACCTCGTCTCTCAGGGCCCGACCTTGTATCACGCTCTTCTCTGGCAAGCAGCCGTCAACCTGAACTTCAACCGATGCTCCAGAGTCACAGACATTGGCAGCATCAAACATTACCAGCAAGCTCTAGGTCATATCTCCCGAGAGGTCGAGAAACCCATTTCGGAGATTGGAGAAACAACCTTGTACGCTATTCTCAGCCTGGTTGGGCCTGAATTCGGCATCAGCCAGCAAAACCGACGAGCCTCGATGGCCTTTGACCCACCCCTTTCCAAGCTCGCTTGGATCCATGCATTCAGCAGGCATCCTCTCACACCGATGCATGCAGATGCTCTGTATCAGCTGGTTGACATGAAAGGCGGCATCGACAAGCTCCCGACGCCAGGCTTCAGAGCTGACCTAAACACCATGGATCTTATTCGATCATCGCAGCAGCTGAAGAGACCCCATTTTCCCGTTTCCAATGTATTTGATTCAATAAAAGGAGAGCATAACAGAGACCTGTATTTCGGCCACGCTTGCGACTTTGAGGTTGTCGCCTCTAACGAGCGCTCTACTGCAGAGATTGATCGCTTGGCCCAGCTCGGATTGCCTAAGGAGATGCTAGAAGTCATGCTCGATATGCATGTCTGGGCTAGCATTCTGGAAAAGTACCAGAGCCGGCAGTTGTCCAATCCTGACCTATCACTCATGGGCTCCCACCGAGATCTCATCCAGCATCAACTTCTTAGCACACTTCCAGAGTATGACAAGTTTGGTTCCACAATGGCTATTGAATGGGTTGAAGATGCAGGGGCAGGGTCTCCGCTCAACCTTGGCGATCTTGTTCAGACAGGGTTACTGATCTTTGCCATCGGAGCCACATTTCCCATCACTTACGAGCATGCATTTCAAGTCACTGGCCAACGCCTAAAACACCAGCTGCAACGTGAGGCCCACCTCCTCATGGGTCTAGGCCTGCACGATCTTGTCTTGTGGCTTGGCATGCTTGTTGCGATGTGCGCTGAGCAAGTGGGTGATGATGAACTGGGTACTTGGTGTACGGGATTCTTGTGCCACGTTGAGCGTGTTCGATGCAGGGGGCCTCTTTCTGGTGGTGTCAATGCTTCCAGACCCTGGCGCGAAGTCAGGGATCATTCTTTGGCTCCATTTCTTTGGTCCAGTGTGGCTTGTGATGTTGCAGGGGAGTCGATATGGGGGCAAGTCCAGGGGTTCTTGAGCAGACCAGTCGGAAGGAACACGGCTTTTATGTAGGTAGTTGATGTTACACAAGTGAAGGCAAGGCTTGAATGTTAAATACCCGTTGGCCCATGCGTACATGCTCAAGCTCCAAGTCCTGTGATACCCAGCCTCAACACCTACACCTACCTAGGCGCCTGGTATGAGATGCCACCAACAGACCTCATGGCATGGCCTTTGCCCACATGACTCGTGACTAAGACACTCTATACCTAAACGATCGTCTTCACTCGTCAATGACGACTTGACTGGGGTAGCGAGTGAACAACAGACAGGCATACTCAGGCTATACCATTTCGGGATATTACACTAGTGGGACAACATGTTGTCGCCTGCATGAGTTGGTCTCCACGCCCAGTCTTTGATAAGTGACTTGCCAAGCGATGGAACAACTTCTCAAAAGGTTTCTCTAGATATCTTTCCTCCCTCGGATTTACCGCAGGCGCCGAGCCTTATCCCCTTTCTTCGCGTCGCGAATCCTGACCTCCCGGACGTTTCCTCTCTTGTCTCCGCTTCGCGATCAACCTCGTGCTCAAGATCGAGATTGATATCTTAGTGTTCGTAAAGTCTGACAAAGCATAGTAGGATTCTTTAATTATCTGAGAGTCAAGATTTGCTTTGCATTAATAAACAGCCTAAGCTAGCTAGGTCCAAGTTGAGGCAACTGATTTTGTATAAATAGCCGTCATAGACTCGGAGCTCACAACTCTAAACAGCATTCTCCTTTACTGAACGCCCTTTGCTTCTTTTGAGCTCTAAAAATCCTTTTTTTCGTTCATCATGTCTCTAAACGACAAAGTTATTCTCATCACGGGTGGCTCCAAAGGCATTGGCAAAGCCATTGCTGAGCAGGCAGCTGCCCAGAACGCTAAGGTTGTCATCAACTATTCCAGCGATAGCACTGCTGCGAACGACCTCGTCGAGAAGATTGGTTCTGAAAAGGCCCTTGCCGTTCAAGCCGATGCCTCAAGTGTCACTGAGATCGAGAAGCTCGTCAAGCAAGCAGTCGATAAGTTCGGCAAGATTGACGTTCTCATCCCCAATGCTGCCGCTGCTCCCATGAACGATCTTGAGAGCACAAAGGAAAAAGATTTCGATCAATCGTTCAACATGAATGTGAAAGGACCTTACTTTCTCGTTCAGGTGAGTCCTTGACCGATAACGAACTTGACCTCCTCGCGTTTGCTGATACCCCCCAGAAAGCTGTTCCACATATGCCACGAGACGGACGAGTGATTCTGCTTTCCAGTGGTGTCCTTCACCAGTCTCAGGTCGCGCCTCGTTATCTACTTTATGCTTCCACCAAGGGCTCCATTGAGCAGATGACACGAATCTTGGCTAAAGATCTCGGTGCCAAGAGTGGAATCACGGTCAACGCCATTGCACCGGGCCCTACTGCGACTGAACTGTTCTTCAAAGGCAAATCGCAGGAGCTGATTGATAGCATTGCAAATTTTAGTCCCCTAGGTCGTCTGGGTAAACCGGAGGAGATTGCGGGTTTGGCGGTATTCCTCGCTGGGCCGAGCAGCTCGTGGGTTTCTGGGCAGGTCATCGGGGCCAATGGAGGGTCTTTTGTGTAAATAGTTAGATAAGTGAACAAATGAGACAAGGCTTTATGTTCGCCAACCGCGCTTCTCGTACGTCTCGTGTAAATTGTCCGGCGAGTGGCTCGCTCCCTGCCGGAGTCGGAGCCTGTCCTGCATGCCCATCCTCTATGACTGCTCATATTAAGATAATGTGCAACTAAGCCCTAAAAACACACAAGCTCTGGCATAGGCGGGAATTGTCACCATTACTTCTTTATCGAAGAGCGGGAAGAGGCCAGCATCAAGCATGCCTCAACCTTGTATGTGCTGTAACCAGACCCGTCAGCGCTAAAGCACAACCAGAGTAGCACAATCTCGATCTCCCATAGTGTATTGCCCTAATAGAGACAAGTCGCCGAAGCAAAAAGCCAAGGTTACAATCGGTATGTGAGACATTGCAACCTTGGAAGCCTTTGAGTATTTGTATAAAGGAGAGGGCACATGGTCAAAGTTATTGTTTCTCCACAAGTCAGCAAGATAATCATGTCGACTACCACGAAAACCAATACTAAGGACGCAAAGTGGCACCTTGCTGAGGTTGTCAGCCCTCATCTTCCCAATCCTGTTTCTGTCTATGTTGCCAAGAATATCCCATATACTTCAAACCCAAACCACTTCCAAAACGTTACCGTCTATGCTCCACGTTCCATCAAGTCCTTGGTCGGTAGTGACGAAACCATCACGGCTCTCCCTTCCGTTTCTTCCGCTTCCAAGGGTCCCAGATGGCTCGTCCATATCCATGGCGGCGCCTGGAGAGATCCTTTCCTGGACTCCTCGTCTATCGAAGCTGCAGTGGCTCATGTGTTTTCGTCTGACGATTCGGACGTGTCCATCTCAGCAATCGTCTCCATAAACTACACTCTTTCTCCGTTCCCTACGCACCCCACTCTGCCCTATGATCCGAAGAAGGGAGATCAGCTGGATGCGTCACGCAGCGCAAGGCACCCTGGACACATCAAAGATGTTCTCCAAGCCTTCACACTGCTTCGCTCACTCGGACTCAAAGACGACTCATACCTTTTATTAGGCCATAGCGCCGGTGCTTGCCTTGCGTTCCAGGCAGCTTTGTTTGACGCACATCACTGGGGTCCAGAGTTCGAAGGAACCCCTTCACCGCCACGTCCTGCGGCCGTTCTTGGTTTGAACGGTTTATACGATATCCCGGATCTTGTCAGTGGCTTGGGCGACTCGCACAAACATCTTCAGGAAGTATATGAGATCTTACTAGTACAGGCTTTTGGAGAGGACCAAGCTGCATGGCCAGCGGCAAGTCCAGCAAGGTTCGATGCCAAGACGCTGATTAGAAGGGTCGACGAAGGGAGGGCCACCCGTCTCGTCCTACTTGATCAAAGTCCGGAGGATCAGCTTGTACCAATCTCCCAAGCAGACAAGATGGGGAGAAATTTAAAGGAGGTCCAAGGAATCAAAGGCGTCAGAGGCCACCGCTGTCAAAGCAGACATGCTGCTCCCTGGGAAGAGGGTTACATGATTTGGCAGAGCGTTCTAGATGTCCTGGGCATGCTGGACAGTGAGGGCTGAGTAGGGATATTTCATGCAGTCCCGCGAGTTCGCATATCCGGATACGTCTTAATGAAACTATTCAAGGCCGTGGATCTTTATGCGAGCGACGCTAGGCCTGTGGCGAGTGAGGCTATAACTACCGAAGATCCTGTCCTTGAGGCGGCTGTGTGCTGCAGTCAGACACTCCGCCACAGTGGGGGCCAAATTAGAGGCCTAGAGGCCTCATTAGGCACCACCCATGAAGAATAAAGAGAAGCGAAAGTGCAAATTGTTTTGTAGGCAAATTACATACACGTGGACTCTTTCTTGGCATTCTCCATCCATGGCTTCCTACACTTACAAACCAGTCACGACGTCCCAGATCCGGCTCGTCACCGTCACGCAACCTACCCAAGACGGCCCACTCCAGGCGAGCATTGAGCATGTCGAACTAAACCCTGAAGATCCCATCAAATACACGGCGCTTTCGTATTGCTGGGGCGATTCTAGCAATCTTATCGAATTGCCATGCGATGGGGAAGTTCTTAAAGTGACTCCCTCGTTGTACGAGGCGCTTGGAGAGATCATCAAGTTCAGCCCTCACAAGGCCTTGTGGATTGACCAAATATGCATCAATCAGGACGACTTGGAAGAAAAGGCTGAGCAGGTCTCCAAAATGAACATGATCTATGACAGTAAGTCCAACGCCACATGCCCCGGCCCTCAGCACAACATGCTCACTATCCACAGAGGCAGAAACAGTCCTCGCATGGCTAGGACCAGCTATTGCGTCCACTCCTTTAGCCTTTGACTTTGTCAAAAAGGTGGGCGACATTGCCCTCCCCAAGGCCACGGATATGTTTCGTTGGGACGCATATGCCGACGACGGAGAGCACGAAAAGACAAAGCTTGAGCGAATTGAGAAATACACCCAAGAGCAGTCTCTCGAGCTGGGCATCCCTTTCGACGACCAACCCTCATGGGACGCTTTTTCTGAATTCTTTGATCGACCCTGGTTCCAACGCATGTGGACTGTACAGGAAATCATCCAGGCTCGCAAGGCCATTGTCGTCTGTGGATCACACAGCCTTCCCTGGGAACATGTCAGCGCAGCAGCCAGGTGGTTCTGCCATAAGGCCAAAGCCATCCACGATAGAAACAGTCGCAAGGTGGATGGAATGTGCCTCGTCACCCAGATGGTTGCAATCCCCTGGCGTTCCAAATCGGGCAGTGAATACATGCCTCAGCTCTTTGGCCAGAAGACGCGACCTACGTGCAAGTGGGCGCTCCGGGACCTTCTCGAGCGTCTGCGGCCTCGTCAAGCCAGGGATCCTCGAGACAAGGTATATGCCCTAGTTGGAATTAGTGAAGAAGATCACCGCTTCTGGGGCGACAAGGGCGTGCGCATTGACTACTCACTCTCTGTCGAAGAGGTCTACGCCCAGGCAACTGAGGAGATCATCAAATCAGAGTTCATGGATGGTCTAGACACCATATGGTCTGCCCGACAGCGGAGTGAAGTGCCAGGATGGCCAAGCTGGGTCCCCGATTGGAGAATGGAGACCGGGTATGGGTGTACTTGGGGCATCGGTCAGCCATTCAAGGCAACTGATGGTGACAAGGGCAAACACACCTTTGTTCCCACAGACGAGCCCCTTACTCTCGCAGTTCAGGGAAAGATTATAGGTCGCGTCACATACAGAAGCGAGTACCGCCATTTTGGAGAGCTTTTCCAACAAAGTCGACTTCGAGAGGTATACAACGATTGTATAGACCGGCTCAAGTCATATCCCACAGGAGAGCAAGTCGAAACCGCATTCGGCCTCACGCTCATCGGCGGTCTTCCATTGACCAAGACATTACAGAAACTGAACACCACAATAGAGACATATACTGAAAAGTATATGGACTTTTACGATGTGACCCAAATGTCAAGGGAAACGCCGGAAGAAGAGGCTGCCCGCAATGAGATATTGCAGACATTCTACAAGCTCGGATTCGACTTGACCTGGATTCAAGAAGTCATGGATGCTTACTGCGAGCGAAGATTCTTTGTCACTGACAGCGGCCATATGGGACTGGGTCATCACGACGTGTTGGAGGGGGACCTGATTGTGCATGTTCTTGGTCTTAGGTGGCCTTGCGTGCTAAGGCCGAAGAGTGAGAACCATGACGACGGTTTCGAGTTTATCGGGTAAGTTTAATATTCTCCGTTTCATCTATCCAGTATCAAGCAAAGCTAACGAGTGTATATCTAGGGAGGCGTATTGCCATGGCTTGATGAATGGAGAGGCGATTCAAGACCTTCCCAAGGATGAAGAGGGCGATTACGTTGGGCGGATTATGCTCCTGAAGTAGAAATAATAGTTATGGGATCTCTGATGGCGTGATTATTTGGGACGAAATAGTCTTACCTTCTTAAGTCTATGTGCCTGGCTTTATTATTTGGCACACATTTAGCAAAGGTTCTAATCATAACCGGCGTCACCAACACTATAATGTGGGAAAGAGGCGCCCTAACAGGCACACTTATCTTTTACTTGACACCGCTACTCTCCAAAATGCGAAAAGTCTAACAACTCTGAGGACCTCATTCCAGTCAGACAACTCCTAGTTATGCACCATATTCTTACTCCATCACTCCCCCCTCTACAACTTGCGGCCCCAAAGGACCCTGATCCTGAAGTAGGGGTGATTCCTTCGGTCACGAATCTCGCGGCGGAACTGCGAGATATACACATAAAACTTCTCCCTAGACCAACCCAAAGCGTTGGCCACAAAAGTCAACAGACCTTCAGTATCCTGGGTGGCAAAGAGCTGTCCAAATTGGCCCATCTCCTTTAGCTTGGGGTCCTTTGGCCATGGGCTAATAGGGCACTTGAAGTATGTCAGTAAAATGTGGCACATTTAGCGAGCTCATCTCACCTTGTAGTTCCACTCCTCAATGTCAACGAACCCAGCCTCCTCCATAGCCTTTCTCTGCAGATTATCGGCAAGAACAGTAAAGCTTCGACCGCTTGATCTAGACCCCTCGATAAAGATCTTATCCCACTGTCCCATAGCCGATTCAGGTGTAACTGTTCCGTCGTCACTCTCAATGGTAGGCGAGGCTTCAAAACTCTCAAGCCAGCCGCCAGGCTTGAGAGTCCTGTGGGCCTGCTTGAACAACTCAGTCCAGTCGGGAATAGTGCCGACGAGATATCTGATGTGGACATAGTCAAAGGTCTCGGGGGTGAAGGTCCATTCTTGAGTACAGTCATCGATTTCGCTGAGTGGGGTTGTGTTAGAGAAAGATCCCCAGCAGTCGTGAATAAACTAACAATTTCAGGTTCGGGGGGATCCAAGAGGGCTGGATTGGCGAGATATCGGTACCGATAACGTCGCAGCCAGGGAACTCATCGGCAAAGTCACTGTATCTCATCGTCAGCGCCATTTTGTCTGTTTATGCATGCTCAATAGCTCACATTGCCCAAATGCCTATAATGGGTTAGCTTGGTCCCAATATCATATACATCATGGGAATTTCTTACCAGTTCCGCATCCAATATCAAGAGCTTTCTGCATCCAAGGTTAGCGAGGATTCGCTTGTCCTGTTCGACTTGACTTGCCTCGATATCCTTCTCAAGAGGCGCAAGGTAAAGTCGTCCGTCTTGAGCTAGGGTCCACATGTGGTGGCTTTGCCGTGTCAGAACTTTAACCAAACGATCGGTGTAGTTCATCTTACATGATATCCATGGCCTCGCTTTGCTTTTCGTCATTAGATCCCCTAACATCCGTCAATAACTAACTCTAAGATGACTTCCTTTGGCACAAACCAATAAAAGGCATTTCCTCTCTCGCTGTGATACGTCCTCCCATGAATGGTTCTGTACTGTAGGATACTGGATGTAATCGAGGCGGTGGAGCTTTCAGCATCCGGCCCCAAGGCAGAGTCGCCATCGCTGTCTCCAATATCGTCGTCCGCCTCGATGACCTGCTCAGGAGGAGGTTCGGATATGGGCGATGAGGGACCCTTTGGACTACTCCCAGGGTCCTTTGGGCTGCTTCCGGGACCTTTCGGGCTGCTTCCAGGCATTTTGGCGTTCAAGATGGAATTTTGAAAAAAAGAACACACAAACCAAAGCTCTTTCTCCGGGCTTGGGCGCTTAAGAGATTTATTGAGTGGTGTTGGAAGCGGGGAGACCTGGTGTGAGACAAGACTGGGACTGGGGAAACGTATGTTGTCATGATTCTATTGGCCTCGTCGACGAATATCACTTGTTTTCTGCATAAAGGCGGACCCGGGCCGTCGCCCGTTTCGTGTCAGAGTTGCATGGAGAGGAGAACTAGTAACTGATAGTCGGCATATGGGACAGGGTTTAAGGGAGCGGGGGGCTTGGGGTTCGCATTTAGTCTATAGCAGAGCCATTTAAATAGCTACACTCGATGCTACTCTGGCTGAATGCTCTAGACCAAGTGCTGTATGTAACAGCGAAATCACTCGTGGGCCGTTGGCTGTGGGGAGGTTGCACCACTCAGAGGCAGGGGACAAAGACGACGTAACCAACAAGACCCTAGTTGGAATGATTCTCGTATCCTGTTCCGGGCCAATCGTTTGTATAGTTTCTTCCGATTCACGTTGCATACCCCCACAGCGACGACACACCTGACTGAGTCTGTGCCCCTGCCGGCAGTACTCGCCTCGAGCTCCTCTTTTGAGGCCTGGAGAAGCGTTGGTCGAGAGAATCATGAGTGGGGATGCATTAGCCAAAGTTAAATCTCTCATAAAAATTGCTGATCTTTTCTACAATGTCTCTCTTGCACATGAATTTTGTCTTGGAAGCGCCTCGGCTGTTGAAGATGGTCTTGGTCTAGAAGAGTCGGGGACTTGAAGGGTCGAGACTTGGCGATGAGCCATACGTCATTCAACAGGTGCGCGTTGAACAAAACATGAGTCAAGGCCTATAAGACCAAGTCCGGGTGCTCACTATTAATATTTACAAGGGAGTCGACTCAGTTCGGCCAGCATGACCATCACCACCAGCCTGACTGGTCTAACCAGCGCCGGCCCCGTTCCGAGATCGCATTGACGATCGTAATGGCAGAGCCACTCTAACCGATCCTTGCGCACATCCATCAGGAGTCAGCGCGGTGTTTTCACGATAACGCAGCGCCTTCTCGGTTGGGAGGACATCATGTTGTCGCGTTGATATCCCGTCGTCGCGCACTGTTGATCAAGGTGAGTAAGACTAAATTGTTCATTTGTGCTTCGGGGGAGGTTCAGTCAGTTGCGAGGCGGTAATATGACACGCGACACGACAGTGGCCAAGGACGCGCATAGTTTATCTCCATCCCGGAGCCCAAGCTTTGTTTTGCAGTTGCTGATTAGTCTAACTATTATTACAATCGTCTTTTCCTCCACGCAGAAATGTTTTCGCCATCACCGTCTATTCCGCGCGCTGTCGCTTGCGAGACTCTCCGTTGCCGTTGGTGACCTCGCCCTGGGCGGCAAAGTACTCGAGGCTGCCCTTGGGGTCGGCCTTCATGGTCTTGCCACCCTCCTGCCAGCCAGCAGGGCAGACCTCGCCGTGCTCGTCGGTGAACTGGAAGGCCTTGACAAGGCGGATGGTCTCCTCGACGTCGCGACCGACAGGGAGATCGTTGACGGTGATCTGTCGGAGAATACCCTTGGGGTCGATGATGAAGAGACCGCGCAGGGCGACACCCTCATCCTCAATCAGGACGCCATAGCTGCGAGAGATCTTGTGGGACTTGTCGGCAACGAGAGGGAGCTCCAGGTCGGGACCGAGGCCACCCTGCTTGCGAGGCTTCTCGACCCAGGCGAGGTGGGTGAAGTGGGAGTCGGTCGAAACACCGAGGACGGTGGTGTTGATGGCGCGGAAACGCTCAAGCGCGTTGTTGTACTGGATGATCTCGGTGGGGCAGACAAAGGTGAAGTCCATGGGGTAGAAGAGGAGGACGACCCTGTGAAGATGAAGAGGTTAGTCGCGATGAACTGGTGATGGACGGATGCCAGGCTTGGGGCCATTGACGGCCGCGACGGAGACAGCGCACTCACCATTGTCCCTTGAACTCGGACAGCGAGATGTCCTTAAACTCGCCACCAGGGTAGAGAGTGGTGGCAGTAAACTCGGGCGCAGGGCGCTGAACGAAGGCGGTAGACATTTTGATGGTTGTTGACGCGTAAAGAGTCGTAGAGATGGATTGATTGATGGATGAAGATGATGATGATTGTGAAGAAAGGGAAGAAAATTTGTTTACCCGTGTTACAGAGGATTGAAGGCCCCCGGCAACACTTTACGAGTGGGCCCTCTCTTATCAGGGGCCCCGCGGAAAGGGGTGGAATCACACAGTCTAGCGCCATATTGCTTTTGCGATTGCCTCAGGAACGGGTGATTGTGTTTGCAAAGAGAGCAATTCCATTGTCTTTTTGGCTCTTCAGAATGGCAATTCAAATGATTGATGCCCTCTATCTCTAAAAAGCCTCTTCGCTCCATCGATTGACGTCCAATTTTGACTTGCTCGTGATCTTTTGTTCCTGCTGCAATGACGCAATTCGCGGACCCTGAAACACGAGATCACGCGAAATCACGTGTTCAAGCCCACATTGCCCGTTCCTCTGCCTGAGGCATCTAATTTGGGACATCAAGGTGCGCAGAGAAAATGCTCCAAATACCCTACATCTGCGAGTTAATCTGGGTCTCTTGCCAGGATAACATGCAACTTCGGAGTAAATAGTAGCCTATAGCGTTAGCTAGATTAATTGTAATAGGAAACTTACCTTAAACATTACCTATTCCCCGTTATAGTCGCTTAATTCGGTCACATCTCTATCGGTACTTTTCTTACAAGACGATTTGCATCCCCTGATGATTCTATCCATACCGTTAAGAGTTAACTTCAAGCTCTATGCATGAATCCTTGAAACAAGACGACCCCAGACTTTCATTATTATAATCCCTGAAATTTTACTAGAGATAAGCCCCTTTACGGTCGTGCTTTTAGGGTCCTCAAGTACATAAGCACTGTCAGCATAGGGTCTAGTTGGGAGGGCAGCAGTGGTGAGCAAGAACAATGCCCGACAGATTGGCTATTAACACCCCTGAGACATAGACGCCAGGCCACGTCCTCAATGGCTGAGCACACAGCGCCAAGCCCACTCTGCCTATTTAAGAGACTCTCATGGTGGAGAATGATGGCTATCGAGTGAGTTGTTATCACTTCAGACGGGCTACCATGGTCCTGTCGTGCTCCAAGCCGTTGATGGATCTGCCACGAGATGATATCTCAAGTGGCACTTCACGTCAAATCACAAAATATCATCATGTTAAGGAATTGCAGTGATATTAGACCTATCAAAGGCCCTCGTCCTCCATGTACACCTGTGCACAAAACAATTTAACCAGTTCACTCCATCCTGGTCCAGTATATCAGAAGGGGTCAGGAAAAACCGGCGAGCGAATCAAAAACCTGACCCTCTGCCTCTAGACTCAGAAACACCAGCACTGTCTGCTCCCCTTCCCGCTTCCCTATTCGTTGACGCCATAGCGGGTGGACCAGTTCTCGCCGCTCTGGTTCAGCACGTTGTAGACAACGTTGAGGATGTCGGCCTTGCGCTGGTAGTAGACCTTGAGCTGCCACTCCTTGCGGGGGTTGTCATCACAGGATCCCTTGTTAACAGCGACCACGTTGGCAGTCAGACCGCTGTTCTGGGCGATGTCGTAAGACTGCTGGTTGAAGACTTGGCCGTCGTACCACTTGCCCTTGCCAGTGCGGCGAATCTCACGGAGAGTGAGGCTCTTCTCGCCAACATAGTAGACACGGACCTGTTCATGATTCAGTGAGCAACAAACGGATGATTTTCAGATGCGGTTTCCTCACCTCGTCTTCCTTGGTGTTGGGGTTCTTGTAAGCAACGGCTGCGAGAATGGGCAGGCTGGAGTTGACAATGATGGGGTTTCCGTTGATCTTGAGGTTCTCAGAGTTGTACTGCTCGCCCTGAGTCTCATCAGAAGTCTTGCTGGACCAGTAGCTGATCTTGAAGTCACGAGTGACGTGGAAGACGATGTCCTGGTTCGAGACCTCGGTGACAACGGCGGTAACGTCCTACGAGATAGGCTTAGCGATGAAGTGCAGGATGAAGATAGCAAAGGGGAGCACCTGAAGAGTGTCGGTCATCTTGAATGGAGATGGGTTTGCTGAGGCGGGAGTGGTCGGCTGGGAAGTTGATTGGGAAGTAGGCTGGGATGCTGGTTGAGGAGTGAAGTGATTGTGAACTGCTTGGATGAGTTTGTGAAGGGGATCCGCGAGGCCTTTTATAGCGCTCTTGGAGTCTGTGGATCCTGCAGAGTCTGGTTTGGGCTCTGGATGAAGGTTCAGAAGCGAAGCACCTCGGAAGGGGATGACGAGGCGGATCGTCACGACGACCAGGATCAAGCAGCTCATGCACAGGATGCAGCACAGGAGGAGGGAGGTAGACAGGAGAAGGTGCGCAGTCGATGAGTCCAGCCCCCAAGCGGGCGTGATGGCAGGAGACATTGCAAGCATCGTGTTGTTTCCTTTGGCGAAGTAGAAGTCGGCAGTGAGCGGTCTGGTTGGGGATGATTCGTTGACTTTGCAGAGTTGTTTGCATTGGTCAAACACCGGAGTGGACCTGTTGTTATCGAATGATGCAGAATGCGTTTGGTGTCTTCATCGAGACCTCGCAGACTCCCAACTTCAGCTCTCCACGGTCACAGTCTGGATCGACACGGACTTCAGCTCGCCACGATGCTATGCCGTGCCATGTGCCAAGTTGATACATTCACGGAAGTCAGTGACTATGATCATCACCTCGCAGGTAGCCACAGTCCCCTGCCATCTGCCAAGTAGCCAACCAGGATCTGTAGATGCTGAAGAGTTATCACATAGAAGCCAGCCGCCGGAGCCTGTAACTAGCACCGAATAGACTTTCAATGAGAGCTGAGGAAACAAGACAGCCTCAGCCAGCCATTGCTTTTGTCTGCATGATTTACGTAGATGAAGAACTGCCGAGGTACAAGTCAACCGGTTGATCGCTGTCACACCATAGGGAGCAGACACCTATTCTGGAAAGGAGAGATCAGTCGTGGCTGGCTACGGTGAAAACATTCTGGAATCACGAACTCTTATTAATTGTGAGGAATCTGAGACATCTTTGAACAGCGCTTAAGCATCTCGCTCGTGATTATCCGGAACATGGATGGCTAGAAACATACCCGGCCTCGACCCCTATAGTCCATATGTGGAAGAAGGCCGACGTTCTCAGGCCGCCACAGACACAAATGCCTCGAATTAGCAAGCATCTTGGCATTTCACGCCTTAGCGAACCTCCCATCGCATGAAATTGAGCAAGTTTGAGGGGAAAGGTGGTTAATGGAGGCAAGCATGGATGTTCATCAAATTTTCAGCGATGAACTTGGAAAAATGGCTCTCTATGAAGCAAAATACCCGTCTAAGTGCCCCTATCAGTCTTTAAGGCAAAATGAGTTTGCGTCGTCTGGTAAGAACTGAGGCTGAAATAACAGTAAGCCTGCCCACCGTTGGACGCCACGGGGTGAAAGCTTGGATGGAGTGGACGAGCTATTGGGCGCACATCCGCGCTGATCATGCATTTTATGGTGTGATCAGGGCCAATCATCACGACTTTCACGCCCTGTTTGGAGTGAGATAGAGTCTGCTAGTCTGCTGTGGAGATCTTTCTAACTTTTGAGGTGTCCATCACTACCCATCTAGGAGCGTTCTGCTGATGGATTGGGAAAATTCCTGCTTGGTCAACCCCTGAACTCCTCACAAGGTCTTCCATTCTTGGATGCACGTAGTCTGATGATGTGATCCAGCTGTGAGATCCTGCAGAGAACTTAACTCAGCCTCCGGAACACTCATCGCATGAGCAACTTCTGACGACAACTCAGGATTGAGAGACATGCAGCGAACTAAAGAGACCTCGCTTAACTAGAACGGACTTCGGTTCGGAGAGTTCGCAAACTCCACCGTTCCTTGACAGGAGAAGCTTCCGCATTGTGGCGTGCGCCTCAACTGCCAGTCCAGTTTAGAACCCCTTTCCCCGCAAAGTCTCGGTAGTGAAGGAAAGCACAGACATGGATCAGACCAAAACATGTTGAATACTCGCCACCTGGCCCTTGTAAGTATCGACAGGTTATCGATTCATCTGATGTGTGCGGTTTGGCGGTCGTGGCTATGCTGGGCGCTTAACCCCACGATGTAACCCTGATGGTACGAGATTCATGGCCAGTCACCTACCACACCACGTCTTCTCAACTGAGACAATGGCAGTTTAGACATTAGCGTGTGGTGATGATGCAAGCTCTAGTCTGAGCGATCCAGCAGGCTCGGTTGCGTCATGCAGTAGCCGTACTGCGCAGTAGTGGATCTGGAAAACATTAACTCTGTCCGGGTGGTCCGACTGGGTGACAGAGTTTCTGGCCTTCTTGACACCTGGGATGCGGAGAACAACTTCAAGTAGAGGCACTGGAGATGACACTGGAGTCTGTATTCCCCAAACTTGACGGTGAAATAAATTGCGGTCTCATCCCTAGGGGATGACAGATGCTTTTGGATGAGGTTGGTGACGTACCCGAAGCAACAAATTCCTGATACCCTCAAGTGTCCGTGATCGCCTGATGGCCCATTGCTCACTGCCTTGGAACTCTCACAGGAACTCCGTAACCGGAGCACGTAGTAGAGCCGTGCATCCTCGTGGCGAGCTGAACGCCCTCCTTGAGGCATAAGATGCGAAGCTAGGTACGTAGTACGTTCCATGCCCCCAACCCCCTCCATGCCGGTAAACGCAGGTCCGAGCAGCAAACTCTTTAACGGGCGACAGGTCCCTTTATGGCTGATTCTCTAGGGCTGAAAAACGGTGACTGCTCGGCATATGGTCGCGAGTAAGAATTCAGTTCAGCAGGTTTAATGCCTGCATGGAACGGGCCGGGCGGGCCGCACCCTGCATCCCGTAAGAACTGCTCCCGCTAGTGGCGTCCCTGCAGGAGCTGACGTTCCGGAAGGAGGAGACAAGGCTCACACGGGTTGTAGAAACTTCCACTACCGGTCAATAAACTGGTCTTGGCCTGTGATACAGCCTGCAGTGACGTTACCCGGTGAGTTGAAAACGGGATGGTGGGAGGTAGAATGGGTATGGGTCGAGTGCCGGACGTTGAAGGTTCATCACGCTGCAGGCTATTGGGCGGCCTCAGTTCCGCAGGAAAGCTTGGCGTGTCTTCTTTTCCTTGCTCGCATGTAGATCATGGCTTCGTCTGGGTTTTGAGGGAGCTGAGATGTCCCAAAATAGCCGAGGATCGCCAAGGTCGAAATTTGCCGGTCCGAACTGGGCAAGACCGTTGCATCCGAGACTTGAGCGCTCCGTATTCGGCTTGCTAACATGGCGCTCATCTTCTCATAGGAGGATTGCTCCGTGAAAGTCTCTGTCCGCTTGGGCATTGCCTTTCTCGAGACCAAGATTGCAGTGTCGCGGGCTGTAGACCCTCGCACTGTGACATGCTCCGCCAGGTACTTCCGCCTCGATAAAAAGATCGAGAAAGAAGCGTAAAGCGCACAGCTTTGGATAGAGATAGAAACGGATGTGGCTATCAATCTTGTAGCAAAATTCATTTATAAGGACAGCTGAAGCTGTCACTATATTAGCGTGGCTTCTGTTTAAAGTCGTGATTATAATAGTGGATTTGCTGCTTGTCAATGGAACAGAGGTATAGCTGGAAATTCATGACATGTTTAGAAGATAGGGCAATGGAACTTTGACGTTAAGGTGGCCGAAGATCGCGGCAGCGGAGGATGATTAACGTTAAGCAATAGAGAAGATTGCTAGAGGAGTTGCGAGAGTGACCTCGATACGCTTCAGAGTTCAGTATACTCGAAGTAGACGCAATGATCTCCATCAATATTGCCCAACTCCTACCAATTCCTACCCTGGATATCGATGCTGAGCTCTCAGAGCATCGTTTGGGATACACGTGACAGCGCACGTGTACCCCCTGGCAGGTGTCGGCTTGGGGACGGGGTGGTGCCTTTTTCCTCTCGCATACATACAGCCCTATTTACGGGGCAGATTGATCTCTCAAGGCGCCGCTGAGGTTCTTTGTAGACGTCTTGGGCTTTTTACTATGACAGTTTAGAGGCGGAGAGCCAAGTATTTCAGCTTAGGGCACAACATGGGCGTAGTAAGGCATGTTTATATTCGTAGACCTCAATATTAATTGACTACTTCAGAGCTGATTCACGAAGAAAAACATGTCCCTCCCACATCGCGAGTTTACACAGCCTCTGGCCACATAACTTAAGCGGGAACACACTGGGAATAGTAGTCGTTGTGCTTGAGGCACTTGAGTCCAGAAGCGCACTTGGTAGCACCAGTCCAGTTGTTTCCACCGCACTGGCCGTACGCAGAAACAGAAGCACCAGAAGAGCTAGAGGGAACAGAAGTGGTAGTAGGCTTGGCGGCGGCGGTGGTCTTGACAGCAGCAGGCTTGGTGGTAGTAGGCTTGGTAGCAGCAGCCTTGGTCGAAGTAGCCTTGGTGGCAGAGGGCTTGGTGGCACTGGAGACGGGAGAAGCAGAGTTGCTGCTGCTGCTGCTACCAGTGGCCCAGCCGTTCTTCTGAGACAGGTAGTACCACCAGTTGCGGTACATCCAGCCATCAAAGTCGGTGATCTCCATAGAGGAACCGGCAAGCATGATGAAGTTGGTAACTCCAGTGGGGGTCCAGTCGTAGAAGTCATCCAGTCCAAAGGTGTGGCCCTACAGGACTTATTAGTAAAATGCCATGCATCAACTTGGAGGATCATACCATCTCGTGCAGCAGAATGTGGACAGAGTCAGAGTCGAGGTTGTTCAGCATGTACTCGGATCCAACCTGCTGTCCCCAAGACCATCCGAAACCACCCTCAAGACCGTCAGTCAGCCAGAGAGAGTGGTCGAAGTGACGGGCAGCGCCAGCCTTGCAGCCGCTGTAGTCACCATCGAGGTGAGCGTCACGAGCGCATCCAATATCGCACATGGGGACACCATCGGCATCGAGGCCAGTGTAGATATCGAGGCCGTCGGTGGAGCCCTGGAGCAGGCTCTTGTCCTTCACAGCCCAGCCCACAATGTTGACCTTGACGTTATCGTAGGGGAAGCCGTTGTAGCCATAAAGCCACTTGAACCACTTCTGGTACTGCTCGTTGTACTTGCTGGCGATCTTGGTTCGCTGAGCAGCAGTCACAGTCTTCTTAGAATCCCATCGAACACAAATGTTGAGGAAGCTAGTAATACGTCAGTGAAAATTCTTCAAGCGACTGAGTCGTTACAAATACCCCTTGTTGGCCATGATCTGGTGGAAGCCCCAGTTGATGTTGTCATCAACGCCCTTAGGTCCGTAGGTAGACTCATAGTGCTTCCAGACCTCCTCAAGAGGAGTCTTCAAGTTCGAAGGCGGGTTCCAGCCCGACTGACGCTTGACAGGGCGGTTGCTGAGGTGGTCGGGAAAGGTACGCTTAGATTGAGGGAGACTCTCAAGGTTCTTCCAGACAGAGGGATCGAGATCGGACTGGGCGGCAGTCGAGGCGACAAGGCCGGCGAGGACGGTGGTGAAAGCGGAGACACGCATGTTGGCAAGGTGGATAGGTTATGAGTTATGAAAGAGTGAATAAGAAGTATAATGAATGTACAAAATTAGAACTAAAAAAAACTCCGACCTTGGCAGAGTGAACGAATGAAGATGCTTGAGCTGAGACAAGAGACAAGCTTAAGGCCTATAAGCTCATATATATATCAAGCCATGCGAGGCGATCCGAGGAGTGCGCGGAAAGCTACCATGTTTCAAAGTGAACAGGAGATGGTGGATCTTGAATAAATTAAGGGCGACCCGTCGTGTCGGAAGACGATCGCCAAGGGGTGGAAAAATAATCCCCGGTCTAGGCCCTGGCTATGACCAGGACCCATCAGGCGCCTTAACTCGTGTTTCTGTAAGCATCGTTCTCAGACCCTGGTAAGCTTATCCCTTGATCGGGAATTGGCGAAAAGATGGGATGAAGGGCCGGCCGTGATTGGGGGAACTGTAGTCTGTCAAACAACGGGATTATTCGATGGCCAACAAACGTTCTTTCAAGTCTCGGCACATGTTTAAGTGGGCGAATACGTAAAAAGAGCGCCCTCCGGCGCCCTAATGTAATGGCGCCCTAGCGTAACAACAGCTCGCCATACTGAACTATCGTCTTACGCCAAGAGCTCAAAGCCGACGGTCCGGTGCATAAAGTTGTGATCGTGATCACATAAACCGTTCTTAAACTTTTCATGTCGCTCACCAGGTCGTAAGACGCTCAGAAAAAGCGGGAAATAGCTAGATCTGCGGTTACTACCTATGTAATGCTCAGGCGTCCTCATTCTATACATCGGGAACAATGAGTCTCCTAACTGAAAGCCCTGATATTTGATTCAAAACCTCGAAACTGTGTTGACCAGGCGGAATCTCTCCTCGAATATGCAGAGTTGTTACAGCCAAGGTATCAGGAGCCGCGGTGGGAAGAAAAGCCACGTCACATTTGAGACCGTCAAGCGCAATAACAAGACTTTGCTCTTGCTCACATGAGCTGGTGTACTGGATAGCCAAAGTCAACCTGCTAACCATTGTTCGGGTCTCAAACGTAACCTTGGAAGCCATGGCGGCGTTCTCATTCTTGTCGAGCTCATACTTCCTAGATGCAATGGCATTTCTGGTCTCGCCAGCTGCAACGTCTAGAACAAAGCTGTCAACATTCTCCAGCGTGACGGCCCGATCGTTGATGCTGAGTGGTAGCCACACGTATGTGCTACGTGGTAGTGGAGGATGCTCCCAGCGGTCTCCCATATACAGCACGGACGACCCTAGATCCAGGACAAAGGTGACCTGTGAGCCGTAGGTGGCTGTTCCCGGTTCAGCAAAGAGCTTCCAAGGCTCCCAAGGTCCAGTCAATGATGTTGCGGTTGTGTACATGTTGTCATTGAGTTCCCATCCTGTCATGAAAATTAGAATCAGAGCCATGTACTCGGCGGCGACTACCCACCAGTGAGTTGAGACGCAAGCAAATAGTAGATGCTATTCTTTTTGATCATGGTGGGGCTCTCCAAATGTTCCGGGAATAGGCGAAGCATCTTGGTGACAGAGAGATAGTCGTTGGACAACTCGTAAAAGCGGAGTCCATTGGGACGCTGATCTCATGTTAGCAGTTGCCAACTGTCGAGCAGCGACAGGACTCACATCTTCGCTCATCAAGTAGGCTTTGCTGTCGTCGTCGACAAAAACGCCAATGTCACGGCTCTCAAAGCCGAGAGGTCGGAAGCTTCCCCTGTAGTGAAAGCGACTAGTGACTGTATCGCAGGTCGCGACACCTACTTTAGCATCCTTGTACTCCTGATCTTCAATATGCATCCACATAACATATTGCTGGGTCAACTTGTTGTAGATGACCTTTGGACGCTCCACAAGGCGACCGGGGCCTAAGTCACCGGACCCCTGCTGGCTCAGAACAGGACCCTCATACTTCCACTGAACAAGATCGGTGCTGCTGTAGCAGTTGATGTTCTGGAAGCATGTGCCCTCAGTCTTATCCTCGCCATGCCAGTACCACGTGGATCCCACTTTGAGGAAGCCTCCGCCGTGGGCCTGGATGTGGCGTCCGTTGCTGGCCGTCCAAGTAGCCCCTGAGAAATTTCAGACGTCAGCACATCATTTCGCCTACGTAGGCTCAAGTAATACGAACCGGGGAATACATGCGGATTGATTGTTTCAGGCATGTTTGACGATTACATATAAAATGTTCTTGTTTTCACAGAGAGGTGACACCTTGTCTTGACCACCCGGTTCTACTATAAACCTTGTGGATACGAAGCCTGCTGCTGCATCTTGGTTCCTTTCGCGTCATATTGCGCCGAGATAGATGAGAGCAAGCGGTGTCGCGTGCTGGAATTTACGGATTCGGTTCGTATATTCTGGCCCCGAATGCGTGAAGGTGGTCACATGGTGTAGTTCGCTGTGCATTTCACCGAAGGGTGGCGTGCTTGATGGCGTTGACGGCTATGTTATTTTGCGGATATAGTCGGATGAGTGCCTTTGCTATCATAGGCGTCTGTATCTGTTGACAGGCTGAATGCTACCTACCTAGGTATCATAGGCTAAATGTGTTCAATGTGAAGCCCGTGAAAGACACTGGATTGTTGACTTAGGGAGCTTATGCCGAAAGGGTTCTCGGGGCGCCCAGACTTGAAATATGCTACATCTGTAAGTGTTTAAATCAAGAGCTTCGCGCAAGCACATCCCGGCAAGCGGAGAACAGTGTTGTTGCCAGGACCTATGAAGCGTTTTCCCAAATAGGGACCATGGCAAAATTGAAGTTATTCAAACTCATTTCATGCCCAAGAATAGCAAGAAAATGTGACTATTTATCTTTTCAACCATCTACAGCACAGCGCTGTTTGAGGTTACGGAACGTTCAATGTATCAATCTATATATTTCATCTGTGTATGGGGTGGCTTAACTCTGCTCGCCCTTACTCAAGGAATAGTCAAGGTCATGGAATTCATAGAAACCAGAGCCAATCACAAAAGTCTCACCTCCATTCGGCATAACCACCCGAGCCTTCGAATTTGGTGGAATAGTTACCTTCAAGTGAAATCCCTTCCTCCCAGCCGCCTTTTCCCCATCTTCTATCCACCACTGCACGTCGACAGTCCCATACCCACTTACAAATCTTGTCTCGGCACTCGTGACATCTCCCCCGGGTACCGGTGCGACTATAACCTCTTTCCACCCCGGAGATCCCTGCCTCAGCCCGCCGATCGTGCCATGAATCCAGTCTGCCACAGACCCGAAGGCGTAATGGTTGAAGCTCGTCATTCCACAGCCATTGACACTTCCGTCGGGCAAGAGGCTATCCCACCTCTCCCATGTTGTCGTTGCCCCTTGAACCACTTGGTATAACCAAGAGGGCACTCGAGTTTGCAGTAGCATCTTGTAGAAATCTTCTGTGGCGTTCACTTTCCGTAAAGAGTGGCCGAGTGTCCATGTTCCCGCGAAACCGGTGCCGACAAGGTATTCGTTCTTAGCAATGACCTCTCGAAAGGCGTCTGCTGCTTTCTTGCGGTCATGTTCGTCCACCAAGAGGTCAAAGTACAGCATCAAAGAGTAGGCTGTCTGAGTTCGATCACGAGGCTCCCCATCCTTCAACCAGGTATCCGTAAAGGCTTGTCGTAACTTGATGGCCTGCTTCTCATATTTGCTGACCTGATCCATTTTTTTCAAGCTTCTTGACATTCGTGCGACAAGATCAGTCATGCCAATCAAGTAGGCGTCTGCCACAAAATGCTTATCCGTGGTAGCTGCCCCAGCATCAAATTCAGGAGCCAAAGGGTCCAGCCAGTCACCCCATTGGTACCCTTGCTTGTTCCATAGGCCTGATGGCTCTCGATCAACACCAGTATCAAGCCAAGCTTGCGCTTGTTTATACTGCTCTTCCAGTATGCCCAAGTCCCCGTAAGCCTGCCAGGCCTGCCAAGGACCGGCGACAGCGACGTCGCCCCAGATCGCTGTAGGTACTGGTGGCCAGTTTCCTTCGACTGGCCGATCAGGCGCCGTGATGGGGACATAGTGAGGGACATTCATGGATCCATCTCGTTGCATCTCAGCCCAAACATCTCGATGCCAGCCTCTCCAGAAGCCTGAGCAGTCGTGCAAGAAGTTTGCTGTGGCGGCAAATGCTGTGACGTCGCCTGTCCACCCAATTCGTTCATCACGCTGGGGGCAGTCCGTAGGTATGGAGACAAAGTTTCCCTTCATTGACCAGCGAACATTGCTGTGGAATTGATTCAGAAGTGGGTTGCTGCAATGGAACCAGCCCGTCTGTTCCAAGTCGGAATGGACCACCACCGCAGTGGCAGAAGTTTCGGTGAATGGGTCTTTCTCTGGCCAGCCGTCGATCTGTATATAACGGAATCCATGGTATGTAAATCGAGGCTCAAACACCTGGTTATGTTGCCCGTTCAGGATGAAAGTGTCTCGTGCCTTGGCAGAGCGCAAGGGGAGGACTGTAATCTCCCCGTCCTCGATGACTTCAGCATGAGAGATGGAGACTTGGGTACCAGACTGACCGCTGACCTTGATGCGAACCCATCCAGCCAAGTTCTGACCAAAGTCTGCGAGAAGCTTGCCCTTGGGAGAGGTCCAGATTCGGATTGGCTTTCGTTCTTCGATACGGCGTACTGGGGGAGCATCTGGAGACATTAAGGCTCCCTTTATGCGAGGCAATTCAACAACAGCGGTCCAATTCTTGTCGTCATTGGCTCCCTGTGTCAAAGGAAATCCCAGTCTGGAGTCGTATAATTCGCCGTCATATATCTGGGAGTCGACCAGCGGTCCTGTCCTGGCAGACCACGAAGAGCTTGTTGGGATTTTGATGATGGATCCATCCCCGAGAGTGATATTCAGCAGAGACAAGAGGCCAATCTTGTCTCCCCAGTGGTTTCGAGTCACACTGGGATCGAAGCTGAACAGTCTTCCAGAATACCATCCCTCGGCCACAGTGACTTGAATGATATTACGGCCTTGGTTTAATAACCCGCTGACATAAAAGGTGTTGTAGACATGCCGATTGTGGTAAGACTGAAGCCCAGGAGCAAGGACATGATCTCCCACGCGCTGACCGTTGATATGGGCTTCGTAAAGTCCAAGTGCAGTGATGTAGAGCCTTGCCGTGCGTAGGTTTCTTGAATCGAGATCAAAAGACTTGCAGAAGTAGACGGGCCTCCTTGGTTTATCGTGATCTATCTTCCAGGATGCAGCGATAGGCACTGCGCGGCCCCAATTCTCATCGTCAAGAAGGCCAGCTTCAACGGTAGCCCACGTCGACCATGGCGTTGAAGCCTGTCCATGCTGACCGTGGGCGCAAACACGAACCTCGGCTGACTCGCATGACACTAATGGGCTCTCGGGCCATGGGACCAGCAAAGAGTCGTTACTGTTGACGTGATATGCCGTGAGGGATCCTCGTCTAATTTCGAGATCGTAGCCACTTTGCTCCCAGTCAACGACGTTGCCACCGAAGCGCCATGAGATACGCGGCCGTGATTCGCCTATGCCCAAGGCATCGCGGTGATGTTCAAAAGTGACTTTGGATATGAAGATTGCCATTAGTCTCTTGAAGGTTAAGGATTGGCGATGTGGCTGTCTCGGATGGTGAGCCTCAGCTTCCTTTTGATCACATCTGGGTTCTTTTTGTCCTATAATAGACTAGCCGATTAGCGGGACTCGTGGACTGAATTGAGAGCAGAAAGAAGAGAATAAGGAGCTGTCCGGTAAGTCTGTTACCCGAAGTCTCAGACCAAGCTACGGCATCTGATGTCAGAACAGGTCACCATTCGGGCTTGGGGAGCCGAAAGGCGGCCCCAGGCTACGAAATAAACCCGTAAGATCACTGCACTACCCTCATTGCCGCCGGCTAAAGTCGGTGGATGAGGTCGAATTTACGCATCAGATACGAAAATGTTGAAGCCAACCCGAGAGCATGACGAGGCTTGATGACGAGGCTTGAGATGCACTGCCTGGCTTGGCGTGTTTAGGCCATGACTCTCCCATTTACCCGCCCCATGGGGAAAATAAGCTGCCAGCGGGTTGATTCAAGGAGGCCTGGCTAGGTCGTTGGTCACGAGAGATATTGCATCTTCATTAACCCTTGGATCATTCAACCTTTCCAGAAACACTATCCTTTGCAGCGCCGGTTCCTCTCAGCTTTCATAGCGCCTACCATTCTTGTAGAACCATCACAGCTAGTGAATGTGAGTATTGTCAAGCTTGGTTCGGTTATCTTCGAATTCAACTCGTCGACGCACTTTGGGTGAGTGACAAGTCTTAGAGATGCATTTTATCTAGTAGTTAACGATATTTCAAATCTGCTTTCCCTATAATGCGATCTTCGGGCTCAGTTAACCCATCAAGGGCCGGGCTGTAACTATAATAAAGAATAGATCTCAAACACAATATAACATCATGACCCGATATTAACACAGTGGCCTAGTTAAACTTCTATAGCAGCAGAAGAGTTATACCTAGCTATATCATCATAAAAGTCTAACCTCTTATAGGTATTTTAATTACTCTAACCTCCGTACGAGAAATAAGAGAATTATCTACCTCTTTATCTTCTTAAGCTATAATCTCTTAACACCACGTCTTTAAACACGATGCCAAGAACCACAGTTAATTAAGCAATCAAAGTCGATGAGTCATACGACTATGATACCGCTATTAAGTATAAGAACTAATATCCTCTGCCTTCTAGTCCCCTCATTGAGACATATAGCCTCCTCCGCAACATACGATTATCATCATTTCGTGATATCGACACAATAAGCCCCGCCACGGACCAAATCATCAAACCAGACATCTATCTCGAGCTCGCAATCCTAGGCGGAGAGACATTCCTCGCAACATCAGAGCGCCTAGGGGTACCACAGAACCTCAGGCGCTTCGTACGATACCACGAGCTGCCGCAGCTCAAAAGTCTCAGGGGCATAGAGCCCGATAAGCACCTATTCGCCGAGGTCATGAAGATAAACACGGGCTAGATCGATAGCCTGCTAGACGTGATCCAGCAACTGAGAGAGGCCCAGCGAGAGGAAGACCGTAGGTAAAGCGGGGAAGTCGGAGGATGGGCTGTGGAGGACACGTTGCCGGGGCTTGGGGAGGGGATCAAGGTTTTCAAGTCGTTGAGTCACAGGAGCGGCTCAGCTGTCGGGAAGGAAGAAGGTTTCAGTCGTGAAGATAGAAAGGTTTGGGTAGTGGCTGAGGAGTACGGGAAGGAAAATGTTAGTTAGAGCTTGAATGCAACATCTCGGCGAATTGCCAAACTTGTTGGTTGGCGCACACATCATCTTTGAACACAATGTTCCCTATAATGCATATTCAGTTGTTTGAAAGAATCTGGAACCCTTGCATCCACTGCTGACGCCATTTTCTTCCCACATACCTCCGTTTACGGATCTATGACAAAGATGTAAAGAGTCTCGCCCTAGTCTCGCCCTAGATGGCAAGTTGAACCGCTTCGTGGCACCTTGGCAATAGAGACCTATCGACGCAGGTCGGGATATCTCACCCATCCTAGACTCTAGGTCCGACTAGAGCTTCCGATCTTTTCTCGGCTGACGTTATGGCGAGGTGGTTTTTGCCAGCGGAGTAAAACCCTGGTTGAGTGACCTTTAGCTATACGCGGAAACCCCCATTCAACCCATCTGGTCGGAAGCAAGCTAATGCAGCATGTCGGCCGTTCCCTCGGCGTTTCGCTGCATAATTTGACCGAGGGCCTGGAACTCTG
Organism: Fusarium sp. MBC 438; assembly: GCA_030779245.1. Taxonomy (NCBI): domain Eukaryota; kingdom Fungi; phylum Ascomycota; class Sordariomycetes; order Hypocreales; family Nectriaceae; genus Fusarium; species Fusarium sp. MBC 438. The sequence goes on along the minus strand of JAPFTB010000175.1, from coordinate 76,605 downwards.
CCTTTGATCCCCTCATGCTGCTTACCCCCTGGGGGGTTCGCGTGATTGCGGGGGATTACCGAACTGTTGTCACACTATTATCAAGCTTGTTTTTTTCGTTTGCTAGAACGCGGAGAAAGTCTGGGGTTGTCGGATGACTCCATCTAGACCACGCCAAGACGTTTCATCCCGTTTTGGGGAGGCCAAACTGAGGGGGCCATAAGCTGTAAGCATGCAGTTTAATGAGCGATTGGGTCGGCTTCATCGGAGCTTCTTTCCAACTCCTCTTTGAGGAGATGAGGGAGGCGGAGTTTTCACGTAAATGATGAGACTGTGCGGAAAGACAAGAGATGTGGTGATGGGGACGATTAATAATACGAAAATTGTTACTATACGACAATTCGTTCATGATACGAAAATTGTCACTGACTTGAAGGAAAAGTATATTAGACATAGGAAAGACCGCATCAATTCCAGTTTGAAACCTTCCAAGCAGCTTCTTGACTTTGATTGTCTTCCTCATTCCCAAAGCCCGCCTCACCTTCTGGGCCCAGCCCTCCATTGTCTGCAACCATGCTGCCCCTCACTACGAAACAGTTATGGTAGGAAACTCCCATATCTCTTCAATCAAGCTTGCTAATAATTCAACAGGTCCTGCTTCTATTCCGCTATTGTCGTACTGGGATCTGTTGACGCCCTCTCTTCCCCCATCATAGCCAAAGGCCCCGACTGTGAGACCAAGAACGGTGCTGTTCTTGTTACCCCCAATTGTGTCGACGCTACCTACAAGACTGTCATCATTGACGCTGAGACGGATGTCACCGTTCCCGTTCCTCATCACAAGATCTCGGGACATTTTGATGGAACCGCCATCGACTTCAACATCTACTTCCCCAAGACAGGATGGGACGGCAGATTCTTCCAGCTTGTGTACCCGACACAGAACTCAACCGCTGAAGATCGAAACATAGGGTTTAGTGCTGACAGTGGTGGCTATACCAACCATGTCGCCGGAGGAGGTGGCTACCGTGCTGATGCTGCCGTGGCGAAGCTCTCGAGGAAGCTTGCAGCCGATTACTACAAGAAACCCAACACCAAGATTTACGGCTACGTTTATGGCGCAAGCGGTGGCTCCATGGTAACTGTTGGTGCCATAGAGAACACTGTTGACGTCTGGCAGGGTGCTCTTGCCATGGTTCAAGCCGTTCCAGTCTCCAACCCCAATAACAATAACTTTTGCATGCGGGCATTTGCTGGGCTCGTCTTGGAGGCGCAAAAGGACAAGCTCATATACGCCGCTCGACCCGGCAGTGACTTGAATCCCTTCAAAGACCTTGACCCCATGAGACGAGAGGTTCTTACTGAGGTTACGGAGCTCGGCATTCCCCTTGCAGCTTGGGAAGACTGGGAGGGCGTCACACAGAACAGGACCAACTTTCTGCGCACCTTTCGAGTCCTCGTTCCTCCCACCATAGCCTCCTTCGATCCCACCTACGTCAATGACTTTTGGACCAAGAATGGATATCTTGGGACGGAAAAGTCTGCTCTTGGAGACTTCTACCGGAAATCGATCTACGAGTATGATGCGGTTGTCCAAAAGGTTGATGTCGATGCCGGCAACGTCCCTGTGTCCATTACTCTCAACAAGGTCCCATCGAAGCCACCAGCATTCGGCCTCCAATTCACAATCCAGTCAAAGAATGGCAAGGGTGGTCTCTTCACGGCACAGCTCGACAAGAGCTCCAAGACCGCTATCATTGACCCTGGACAAAACTCCACCATTCTTTCCTCTGTCTCCAAGGGAACCAAGCTTCGTGTCGACAACAGGGCATGGCTTGCTGGCTCGGTATGCCATAGATACCAGGTGCCTACTAGGCCCGGTTTCTATGGATACGACTATCTCCGCACGGTTGACGGAAAGCCAAAATACCCCCAGCGCAGCACACTCATCGCCGACACCATCTCACGAGGAGCCAGCGGTGGCGGTTTGTGGACCGGCAATATCACTGGCAAGGTGATAGTCCTGGACACCCTCAAAGACTACGACGCCATGCCATGGCATGCAGACTGGTACAAGGAGCAGGTCCGAAACGCCCTTGGTGATCGCTTTGACGATAACTACCGCCTGCATTACGCTGAAAACGCCGATCATTTTATTGAACCGGTTGAGGTACCCCAGACCACGCGTCTCGTCAATTATATCGACATGGCGGAACAGCATCTTAGGGATCTGAGTGCCTGGGTGGAAAAGGGGACAACCCCTCCTACGGGAACCTCATATGCCGTGACGGACGGACAAGTCAAGGTTCCCGCCGCCGCCACGCAGCGCAAGGGCATCCAGCCTGTTGTCGACTTGACCTCAGGCGGAAAGACTTCAGTCTCGTTCAAGGCTGGACGGCCAGTCTCTTTCAAGGCACACATCGAAGTTCCTTCCGGTACTGGATCTGTTACCGCCGTTGACTGGGACTTTGAGGGAACTGGAATATTCGTCAAGAAGGACTTCGGGAAGGCCAAGGATGCCATGGATGTCACAGTATCGCAGACATACAGGAAGAAGGGGACCTACTACGTCACGGTCCGTGTGGCTTCTAACCGCAAGGGGGATGCCAAGACTCCTTATGCTCAGGTTCAGAACCTTGGCCGCATGAAGGTTATTGTGAACTAGTGACGATGGCTCTTCTCGGCCCAACTGGTGCTTGAATCTCTTGCATAGTCTGTCCGTTGGCTCGTGGTGGGGGACTAAGGGGATTCTTGGCTATCGTGAGATGTTACAACTCTTTCTCAATAGAATTTAGTGTTCTTCCAGGGCCTTTCGCATATTCTGGGTTCAATGTTGATATTTATTCCGAAGCTCTATTGACCCATCACCACATCAACGTAGAGGTTCAGGTACAGGAAAACAGCGTCAATCTACCAACTCGGCCGCATTCGCCAAGACGCTTTCTTTCAAGCTCGAAAAGCCAGTTCCATACACCTCAATGAGTAATTGCTCCCCCCCTGGGTTGACTCAAAAATTGCCAGATCTTCTTCATCGCCCAAGACGTGCTTGTAGCCTTTCTGAGGGAATTGTCTGCTGAGAATGTCGATGATGGCATTCGACTTCACGGGTCCAGCTACCGCAAAGACGCGTTCAAACTCAACCAAAGGATGGGCTAGTGCGATACAATGCACTCGCGCGTCATCCTGCACGTTGACAAAGTGCTGGGCAGGGATCTTGAAGTCAATATCGTAGTCTCCACAAAGGGCCTTGACCCAGCGAGAAGATGTTGGATAGCCTTGGTGGGCAGAACTAATAATTGGGCCAATGTTCGCGTTGGGGAGGACTTCATTTGTCAGCAATAGTGCAAGGAATGGAAGAATGCAACGGCACTATACCTATGTTGACTACCAAGTCAGGCTTGTTCTGCTTGACCCAAGCCATAATTTGTCGCTCAGCTTCAACTTTGCTGGCCGCATAGACAATATCGCCCTCAGGATCTGGTAGTTTCGCCCTCGTTACAGCTTCGTCGTTAAAAGTCTTAGTCGTGATGAAGAGCTTTTTATTGGGGATTGGAAACGTGGCCGCATAAGAGGAAGATGTGTAGACAAAGCGTTTCATGCTTGGCTCATTTGCTGCAGCTTCAATGCCGTTGACCGCTGCATCCACGACGTTTTCTATCGCAAGATGGGCATTGACCGAGCCTGTGGTATCAATGGCAACGTGGATGAAGCCAGAGGCGCCTGATGTTGGATGAGATTAGCGGGCAGGTCAACCACACTGGAGATCCTTGTTATCTCACCTGCGACCACATTGTCAAAGGCGCCCTTGGCAACCATATCTGGCACCTCAAATAGTTCAAAGTTCTCCACGCCATAGCTTTTCTGGAAGTGCTCCTTTATCTACACGTTCTTCTCGGTGCTCCGAGTAGTCTCGCGGACCTTGAAGCCAGCGCGGAGGGCTTGGTCTGCGACGTGTGAGCCAACAAGACCACTGACGCCCGTGACGACAACCCAACTATCGAGGGGTACAGCGGGCTTCGGAATGTTAAACAGAGCCATTTTGTGTCAAATGAGATAGCTGATGGGGCCTAAAACCTACGGCAACGGCGACTGAGCAGAGCACTCGGCGTTTTATAACAAGTTCTGTGCCAGTGTTCACGTCCAGGTTCGTCTAATCCTCTGAAACTACAAGCTCCAAACGTGACTCACTCCTCTGCAATAGTACTTCGGATATGATCGGCACTGCTGCACTGTAAATAGGCTGAATGCAGGTTCTTGGAAGGTGGCGCGTAGACCAGGCTCCCTGGCTCGGTTCAAGCAAAGGCAAAGCTCTCCCTTGTCCAACAGGCCTGAGAAATGGACCTGGACGCATCATCTACATCTGAGGTATGGAGGCCTTGCCACTTATCGAACATCCATCTTGGCCACTTGAACTGCTCTCTGGATAACACGCGCCATGGGCATTGACGATGCAGTGACATGGCTTACAACTTCATTAACGAGCCAAATTTCCCAAACGCTCAAGTGTCAATTTGGGTAATACACTTTGACTAAAGCTAAGCCTCGTCAACAGTAGCCTCCAGAAAGGTGCCGAGATATCCATCAACCAGCAAAGAGAATGACAGTCACCACTCAGTTCACCGAACCAACCTCCAGCTCCGAATAGTTGTAGATCTCCCTCATCCACCGCTCAAACCTTGTCCTTATGAGAAGCGGTAGGGGCTAGCTCGACAACCTCCCCGTTCTTCATATTCAGATCTTCCCCGACAGCAGCAGCAGCGTTCTCAAAAGCCTCATCACCGTCGAAAATAGTGGCAATCTCCTCCAGAGTCATACCAGTAGTCTCCACAAAGGTGAAATAGATGATGACGAGAAGAAGGAGGTTCCAAAAGACGCAGGGGAGGTAATATCGCCAACCAATCGCACCGATGCCGATTGGGCTAAGGTAACTATTGATGAAGGCTGTGAGGTTGATTGTGAGCAAGGTGATGGAAAAATAGATACTGCGCTGCTTGGTGGTGACGGCTTCAATTGGATAGGCGATGACCAAGGGGATCCAGCAAAGGCAGGTAAAGAAGCTTCCAGTGAGGATCATGACTAGAACTCCAATACCAAAGCCGAGCTTCGGGTTCTTGTCGTACTCTGCAGATAAGGCGGTCCAGATGATAAAAGTAACATTCGTGCCGAGTGCTGAGATAAGAAAGATAGTTCGTCGTCCGACCTTGGGAATAATCATTGCTGCGATAAAGGCGACGATCCAATTCCAGACGTTGAGGAGGGCGTTGATCAGAGTCTTCTGAGACTGGGTCCTCATGCCGATTTGGTCGAGAATAAGAGGGAGGTAGCTAGCAGTATAACCTCCTCCGATAGATTGTGAACCAATGGCTGTCCACATGCAAATCCAAAGACGATGACGGTTTCCTTTGGTACCGACAACGCTTTTGAGACCATCCCAATTGAGCTTGATCTGCGTCTGATCCGCCTCAATACCGGCGATAATCTCCTGCAACTCCAGGCGAACCAGTTCAGTCTCAACACCGTCGCCATGCCACTTGATGAGAATCTGGCGGGCTTCCTCGACGCGACCCTTGGAGATGAGCCATCTAGGACTTTCGGGGCAGAACCACACCATGACTGCTTGATAGGTCGGAATGATAATCTGAAGAAGGCAGGGCAGCCTCCAAGACCAGTTCGACTCTATCGGATAAGTGCCAAACGTTGCCCAGCCTCCGATGATCAGACCGATAAAGATGTTTGTGTTGTAGAATGCTGTAACTGAGACTCGTTGCTTGGGATGCGCAAGCTCAGATACAAGAACGGGAGCTGCTGCTTGCTGAAGGACAACTCCCAGTCCGATGAGCACCTTGCCACCGACAAACATCTCAAAATTCGTAGCCCAAGTTTGCATGATGGCAATGCCCACGACAAGCACCGCACCGGCCGAGCATAATGGCCGTCTACCAAAGTACTCGACTAACGGGCCGCAGATGAGGCAGCCCACGATGCCACCAACGGACACAGAAGCCCCAAAGAAGCCAAGTCTGGAACCGGTGGGATGACCAAACTCATCCATAAAGGCATCGATAGATTGGAGTCCATTGGTCAAGCTGTTGTCGAATCCCACAGCAGCCGAAGTGAGGAGGGGGGCAATGAGGAGAAGATAGAGCTTGATCAGACTGGGTACTTTGTACCAAGGCGGAGAGTCTCGGATGAGCTCGTGCATACGTTCCCGATCAGCCATGGTGAGCCCGGGTAAGATGGTGTGATTGAAATAATGATTGATAAAAACAGATTGAGAAATGATAAGAGGGTTTGATTAGGATGGCGTCTCCATCAGAAAGGCATACGAGAAGTATATATAGAACCCTTGGTGATGATCTTGTCGGTTCTTTCGTCTCTTTCTCTCCCGAGCAGCCCTTAACAGAATCAGGGCTCATCTGCGTAGTGACCTGACCCAAACCAAACATCCAACACGCAATGAACGATTCATGTCCTTAGTGCCCCCATGGGGAACTGACTCCATGTTTGCCCCATGGGGGTTGCTACCGAGAGTGGTTTAGATCCGGATTCTCACAACATGGGAGACGTGGGAAGCCTCGAAAGAGGAAAGGGAAACATCCGGTAGCGTCTTTCAGGCTAAATAGGAACGATGATCAGGGTCCAGGCCCTTGGAAACTCAATGTGATGTTGAGGCCGGGTTTTGCGAAAGCGAGTCTCATGACCAAGTGTCGGGGAAGAGAAGCCGGCTGCTAACCCGCTGCATACCTAGAATAAACGAGAGAAGAGCCGGGCTGTTGGTACATGGTCTGAGTGGCTATTCTTTCCAGTGTTGCAGTAGTATGACGGTCAAGTGGGCAAGCTGGAGATGGACCGCCTCTCCTGGAATGGGGAAGGAGTATTCGGAACCTATACGTAAAGTTCTCCTCAGTCACCAGATCCAACCCAAAGCTGAGATCAAGGTTTCACCGGCTAAATGCTGCATAGTATCTAGCTTGATTCAGCTTTCGCTTTTATCCTTGAGTTTTCGTATTCCATTCAGCCACTCCTGTAGGACTTCTCCTTTCGAGCAATGCGAACCGCTGGCTTGACACACATCATGTTATGGATCGCTATCCACTTCCTTAGCAGCATTTGTGCAGGAAATTCAACGACATATGGACAGTAAGGCTACAATGGGATGATCCCCTATAGGATGTGAGGCTGGAGGCGTGGATACCAAGCAACTTGAACAACCATGGCCATCGAAATACTTTGGTTCTCCTCAGGAGAGACAAAGCACCCACAACTCAAGGGATAAGAATGTTGCTTGCCGTTCAGTGGAACTGGGCATCAGAAAAGTCAGTAGAGCAATGTTTGCCAATCAGACACCGTCTTGCTCTAAACCAAGGGGTTTCCACATTGGCACAGTCTGTCAAGTGGAAAAAGTCAAATCATGATGGGTGCGCTTAGACTAGCCCGACATATTGGCCCCTTGCATGCGTAAAACTGTTTTCGGGTGAAAGCACCGCGAGTTTATACTGACCTGGTTGTGGAGAGGTACCTCACATGACCGACTCTGTTCCCCGCAATGGTTGTCTCATTGAGACGTCGCTGGCTCTTTCGGGCCATTTCCGATTCTTCGCTAGATGGGCACAAAAGAAAAGAACACAATCATAGACACATAATAGCGTGGGAACCTGATGCTCCAAACTACGGTGACAGAGATAAAAGCGAGCTTCTCCAGTGATAGCCATAGAAACACGACAGTGGAAAAATGAGTCCCACAATGCAAGATGACACCTGTCCTTTTCCCACATGAGTCAAAAAGGAAACCAACAGGACCGACCGTGGATCGAACACGGGACCTAGGGATCTGCAATCCCTCGCTCGTACCGCTGAGCTATCGATCCTTTGTTGGTGAGAACGCCGGTCAATAATTCGGTTGGTGAGGACTGCGGGAACCACCAGTCCGTCCGGGTTCATCATCATCCCAGGTAGTAATAATCCTTCGGGTTTCCTTACTGGCAACATTCGAAAATTCGCAAAGGGAATCACCACAGCTGGCGCTTCACAAGCCTGAGTACCGATGTTGACGAAATGTTTGATCTTTTCAAAGTCTTCTCTATGGAAATGCAAGGCTAATAACTAACAAAACAAACGGCTATGGGTATATCATTTTTCCTTCATGCGACCAAACTCTCTTCTTTTTCATTGGAGCAAATTTTTTCTCTCGCCTGCGAGAGCATCTTTGCCTGTGTAATCATATCCTCCCAGATGGGCGGCCTGCATCGCCTCTCACTTCCAGCCGCCTCGGCATCAACACCAAAGTCAAGCAACGCCTTCTCGCTGCACCACTCTCCAGTCGCCATCAAACCCATAGGTACCTTGCCTTCTGTCTTCTCATCTGCTTCCTCTCCCGCTCTGTTCTGTCCTTCCGGGATCACGAACCCAGCTGGAACCGAGATAGATGGCAGTCCGCAGAAATTGGCCAACCACACATAAGTCATGCTCTCAATCGTGAGATTGCCATCGCTAACTCCGTACTTCAACTCGCTCTCTCCACCTCGGATTGGGGCGCCGGCACAAGCTGTAGTAGGTGTGACGATGAGCATACCCGGGTACATCTGCCACAAATGAGAGAGATGTTGCATCAAAAGACTTCGAAGCTTTTGAGCAAGAAGGTAATCTGTAGCCGGCGTCGTACGTCCAACTGCAAGCAAGATCTTTGTCGCAGCTGTGATGTCCTTCGTGTCTGGCAAAAGGGAAGCTGCATCTGTCAGGACAGTCATTGCATGCGCAATCTGTCCCTCCTCGGTGAATGGAATGCTGATGGGCACAATTGAATAGCCATAGTCGGTGCAGAGCTTGCCCACTAGACTTCTAGTCAAGTCCTGCACACCCATTGCCGCACACGAGAACCATGGCTCATAGACTCCAAGAAGTTTTGTCGAAGGCCTCGAAGGTTCTCGGCAGAGTTGAGGGAACGGTGAAGCAGGATGAGGGTCTGCGATAGTCTCGTAGACAGTAGCGAGAGAGTACATATCGGCTGCCATGGGTCCTTGAACGGAGCAACTCGGAGCCGGGTTTGGCGTCGGATATGATGATAGACGACCGTGAGTAGGCTTAAGACCAAAGACTGAACAGTATGCCGCTGGGACGCGAAGACTTCCTCCAGCATCACCCCCCAGAGCAATTGGGATCAAGCCAGCACCAACTGCATACCCAGCTCCCGATGAGCTTCCCCCAGCATAGTATCCAGGATTGAAGGGGTTGAGTGGTGTACCATGGTTGGGATTGTTGCCAGTAGTATCTTGAGATAACGTTAGAACAATCGCCTCAGTGCATCACATGAAGAGTATGTGCTTACCCATGCCGAACTCGTGCATCGTCAGCTTCCCCAGAATGACAACTCCCGCTTCCTGCAGTTTCCGCACACTCCAGTTGGTGATGGAGCCACTCTTCACGGCTCGTCCGGCGTAGTTCATATTTGAACCCATCGTCATATCATAACCGTCGAGATCGAAGTCGTCCTTGATCGACGCGGGGACGCCATCGAGAGGGCCAAGAGATCGGTTTTGTCGATAGCGGATCGTCGATTCTTCGGCAGCTTTGAGAACCAGCTCCACCTTGGTGTCGATCCAGGCTGTTGAATGCTTCCCCTGAGGGCTGATATCGCGTCGGATCAATGGCAACAAGGCACGGGCAACATCTGTCGGCGTAGCCTGTCCGGATAGGTACATAGCTCGGTAATCCGAAACTGAATAGTATGGGGCCTCGGTCATCGGCTCAGATGGTACAAGTGTTGGCGATGAAGGGGTTCCAAGGTCGAACTCGTCATCTGAGGAGGTATTATCGCATGGGATGGGAATAACCGTCGGGTCGTTTCGTGCTTCATAGCACTCGAGTTCTTGTCGAAGTTTGCGTAATGAACCGAAGCCTGCATTTTGCCAAACCAGCTCTCGGACCAGCCGAACCCATTCGATCCTACTAGAGTTAGGGAGATCATTGGCAGTATCCCGGGGGTGACTTACAGAAAAGCAAAGATGACCAACAACGGTCCTCTCAAAACAGGGTTTGCCAGCTTTCCTCTTTGTAAGACACTATCAGGCCTACTGAAGTCAGCATAGATCCCCAGGTCGACTGCATGTTGACTGACCCTTGCGTGGGCTTTGGGTAGTTTAAGAACCCAGTGGGTTCCTTTGGAGTGGCTTGGGTGCCCATCATTTTGTGTGACGTTGTGATCGACAGGGGCGGCGGGGCCAAGGATGCACTTTGCAGATCTGTAGATCGAATTGAAGATGACGCAAGAAAATAAAGAGAAATGATGAAAGAAGTCAACCGCCAAGAACGCTCAGAATGAGATGTGAAATGAAGAGTCAAAGGAACCCATCTTGATGACCTAGAGCAGCGGTTTATAGGAGAGCGGTCAAGCACAGCCAGATACCAAGAGTACAACGAGATTAAGCCAAGACGACCAATGATGACGAAGATATCCCTTGTTTACCAACAGTACACGACCAAAATGGCTAGTTCATAGACCTTGCTATTCTTTCAGATGCATCTTGACCCAGGTTATCGGGTCCAGCACGACCACGTTGATGGGTTTCAGCCAGATCCCAACAAGCCACGTCTCGAGGAAAAAGCTGAAACTGGAAACATGTCCGGCAACACAGCGTCGGAGATTTCTTAGACAAGCAGCGTTTGGCTGGCTGCGAGTGCAGAGCCGCAGGGCGAAGCGAGAAAAGCCACCCCCGTAGCCCTTGTCTCCGGACCCGAATGGGCAGTCGGCGAGGCCGAGAAGAGTCAAAAGAGGTTGGTGCGATCTGGAGGCTTGCAGCTTTGGTCTGACTGCGGTCTCAGCTGCGCCACTATTCGCACTAACGTTTGTGCTAAGATTCTATAACGCTTCGCTTCTGCAGCGGCTTTTCCGTTTTGGACGGTTGGATATCTGGGACGAGACGGTTAATGTGCGAAACGCGCGGCTTTAGATAAACAATTTCTTCTATTCAAGAGCTCATGGCGTGGTCATTATTCTGACAGAGCAACAAGTAGGTTGGTTTGAGGCCAGAGCATGGTTGGCGATGGTAATCAGAAGGGGAGTCTTATCAGCGCGTATCATCTCGAGATCAAGTCCGATACCCCGGCTTCCTCAATAACTCGTGCATCAACGAACAATATTTCGGAAAATAATCTCGATTTGTTTGCTAGCTTGGAGGCCTACTCAATCCCGACCTCGTGTTTGTTGTTTTTATCTCTTCATCCACCGCATCACTGGCTGTTGGCTATTGATCCCCCCTAGCGCGACCAAGCATTCCAATAGTCTCCCGCTATAGGCTTGGCGGCCGGTAATAGTCTCTCTGCGTTGTCCAGTCTCGACCACGAGATGCATAAGCGAACTGCATGGCCAGTAGCCCAGCGGTTGAGCCTCCACCGACAGTTGAAGCATGGAGCAAAGGAAGAGGCTGGATCAGCTGAGGTTGGCATTGGATCGGAGATATGCGCAGGGTCTTCAGCTCTAACAGGCCCAGGCTGGAATGGTCAATCCAAATAGAGCGACTTTGTGGCTTGCGTAGACGGCATGGATTTCCGTCTTTGGAGCGTTTGTTCCGTTGAATCGGTAACGAGAAGCCCTTATGGGTTACCTCGACGCGCGCCACGCGCCTCCTCCAGATAATGGCGATACGAATAGCGCAAATGACGAGGTTATTGGCAGAAAGAATGGGCCTTCTTCGCGCCGGGCCAAATGTCTATAGAAAGCACTGCTCCCCCACATCAATGGTTACCTCTCAAACCTGTCTGCTTGTCTAGAAGGGGTTCAAGTCCCGGGGAGGGCATGTCGGAAGAGCATTTGGCACATGAGTCTCTGGTATTTTACAAAAGGAACATAGTAATGATTGATGCTTTACAAATGGAATGGATCAAAGATCGACTATGGTACAAATGAAATGGGCAAGCGATCGGCCGACATTGAAACCACTTTGACCAGCTCTCGTCCACTTCTCTGATAGTGCAGTGTCACTTCTCGTCAGCTAGAAAACCAGGAACCCAAAAAACCTCCCACAACACCACCAACCACCGCACCAAGTGCAACTCCCCCCCAACTATTTCCCACGCAGGACCCGATGGCGGCGCCAACTATAGCACCAATAACTACCCCCCCAACTATCCAGGCTTTTTTATTCCGTTGCTTATGCTTCTTGGGCTTTTTGGGGGTCCTCTTGGTTCGCTGTTTGTGCTCTCGAGGCTGCTCTGCTTTCTCTTGGGCAGGCTCTGATCCCTCTCGAGACTGCGGTCTCCCTCGAGGCTCTGGTTTCTCTTGAGCCGGTTTTGGCTTCTCTCTATGCACTTCATTAGATAAACGGTTATGATTTAGATTGAAATACCTACTTCAACTCCAACTTGGAAACTCTCCTGGATAGCCTCTCCATTTCGTAGATGATGGCCTTGGTATTCGTGCAGCAGTACCTCAATTTGCCGCACAACGCCCTGATGGCTCGTCCTATGCACTCAATCCTGCCAACCTTGGCCCAATTGGTAGACTTGATACGCAAAAACGCTGTGCTCTTGTAGAATTTTGTCAAAAGCTTATCCGCCTTTTCGAGGCAAGCTGATACCTGTTTGCAGGTTCTCTCACATGCGGAAAGAGTTCCATTGTTGAGGCCCTTGGCGATATCTTCAATTGTGTGGTAGAGATCACGGAGCTGGCGCCTTTCTGTCCTGGCCTTTCTTGGTGCTTTCACCACCGCCCTCATGCAGACGTAGCCACCCCGTAGCGTTGCTACAATAGTGATGAGGCTCGCGGCTAGACCCAAAGGCTCTGCCATGGAGTGCAGTTGGACACCGAGGTGCCAGTTCTTGTAGCGAGTGATTCAAAAGGTATTTTTCAAGAGGCTTAGCGGCTGCGGAGAATAGAGAGTAGAGGATTGATGAGGAATCGTTCACATAGATGTTGACTGCGAGATGGGTAATATACCTATACACCCGTGACCCGCATACTGTCGGCCTCGGACGTGAAGCTGCTTGAGGCGAAGACCCGATGGCGCGAGGTTTGCTCCTAGACCTCTCACTAAATTTCCAAGCCCCGTGAGGGGATAAGACATCACTGGGCCGTCAAAACAACTGTTTATGCGGGCGTCATGCAAATAAGCAACAGTCGACACCCTCGAGAGGTGCATAGAGGGATAGGGATCCTATTGGGAGTGTATTGCAGATCCCCTCATGAGCCTATCGCTAAATGCATGAGGCTTGCCACGGGATGGTAGCCACTCCTCTGGTATTGGTCGATCGGCGGTTCAACACAGCCCTTTCTGAGGCGGGGTACATAGACGTGGACAACATTCAGAGGATCGATGCCAAATGTGCAATTGGTGTTGATTCCAGTGGCTTGTCTGTATACACAGTATGAGGCAAATACCTTCACACCTCTTTCTGGCCCAAGAAATGCCTTGAGCAGAGCCTCGGGCTTCACATCGAACCGCACAGCCCATGGGGTTTCAGGCTTCAAAATGAGTTCGTCTTGTGGCTCCATGAAAATTGAGATAAATGAAGAAAAGGTGGCTATGTTTTTCAAGTAAATAATAGCTGTTTACCCAAGGGATGCCCTAATTATAACCAATTCTCACCTTGAAAGGAGGTACTCTTTGCATATCATTCTGCATATCATTCTCATAGATAAGATCATTCTCATCATACAGTCTAGTTGTCATGATCAAATTGTGGCGGGGTACGAATTGCAGCTCCCTGCAAGTCGAAGCGATGGCCATATCAAAGGTCAAGCTCACCGCCCTTCTCGACCAACTATCTCCCCTAGACCGCGCTATCCAAGGACAGGCTATATGGCTATCCTTCTATTTATGTACCTAGGTAGACATCGGTGCTAATCAAAACCCGACGTAACGTTACGAAACCACACCACATTCCATAGAGTGAGCAGCGCAAGCAACGAGCAAGAGACTCGGGGCTTCAATAAGGCTCGCATGATGGTGTAGTCCTACATAGCCGAGGCATCATTCTTTAGTACTAGCCTTTTTTACACCTATATTCTACCTCGTATTTCTTGCCGGTGGCCTGATCCCTTTGTTACCTTGATAAGTCAGCATTTGTGTCACATGTCGCACCTGACCACCAATTGACTCCCGATGACGTATAGAGAGGCGGGCTTTGTTTGGCTAGTGGTGATCAGGTATTCTCTCAATCTTGCATGAGACGGCAAAGTTGGCTACGACGGCTGGAGACCCTTTGCCTTAGCTAGATACCAGAGGCGGCTGTGGCGTCCAACCACGACAACCTTGGTTCACTTCGACAGAAGAGCCTAGGCGATCCCTCAATAGCTCTTCAGACAGCATCTATGGACCTAGAATCATTGGTCCTGTCTTGTCAACAGTCAAGCCAACCGAAAGCCTCTATAAACCTCAACTGCATGCACCGGCTGATCATCAGAGAAGCCCAATACTCCTTTAGGAATAGCTAGTGCTACTAGATGCGGCCATATGAAGGGTAGTAAGATAGTACAAAAGTAATTTTAAATTGCACAAGGTCTAACTATAGTATACGATCGAATAGTAGGGAGGTAGAAAAGGGAGATAGGGCTCAAGTCAAACATTGGAAAGTAGTAGAGGAGCTATTAATGCTGGCTCATTCTATCAGTTGGCTTCTTTTCCATCTTCAACGCAGACTTCAAGCATCAAGGAAGTAGACAAGTGACTCGACCCACTGCTTGGCAAACTGGAAGAGGTGCCCATGGCCGGAGTCGGGGTAGAGGTGAAGCTGAGCATTTGGCAGCTGCTGCTGCAGCAAGAACGAGTTGATTGTGGGTGCCAAGACGTCGGTCTTACCGTTGGTCACCAGGACGGGGGCCTTGATAGTCTTGATCTGATCGAAATAAGTCGAATTTTGAGTGAAGTCCAAAATAGCCTTCAAGTGACGCGAGGTGCCAGGCTCCTGAATTGACGCCGTCCTGTTTTCGCCCTTGACCTGGCGCTCACCGGCTCGAGTGATCCAGGCGATACCTGCGGCAGAGCTCGTCTCGGATGGATAGAAGAACAGGCTCAGAATGTCCTCAACAGAGAGTTCGGATTGCCTGGCTTTCTCAAATGTTCCCGGGGCGACCTCCCGTGTACCTGTGCCGTTTCCAATGATCGAGCCGGCCAACACTAGCTTCTCGACGAGGTCGGGGTAGTTGATGCCGACATGCTGGGCAACGCCACCACCCATAGAGAAACCAAATACGTTCGCCTTCTTGACGCCAATGGCAGCGAGGAAGTCGGCAGCTGTGTCACCCTGCTTGGCGATCGAGTCGGCGACAATACCCTCGCTGTGGCCAACGCCAGAATTGTCGAAAAGGATAACCTCACGGAACTCAGCAATGTAGTTGAACAGTAGCGGGTCGGCAATGTCCATGCTGGCGCGGAAGTTGGGGAGGAAAACGACCGGCAGGGCACCCGATTTGGCACCGAAGCGACGGTAGGCGAGCTTGTCGCCGTTGACCTTGACGTATCGCGTCTTGACGGTCTGGGCCAACTTGGGCGGGGGATCAACGAGTCCGAAATGGACATCAGGCCTAGTAACTGTTAACGACGTCTTGGCAGAACAACCCACACGTTGGTAGTCGTTGAGGATGCGCGGCGCTTACTTGGCGGAGGCAAAGGCCGTTGCCGTTACGGCGTAGAAGAGACTAGTCAGGAATTTCATGTTGTGGTAATGTTGAGAGACTTGCTGATTTGAATGAGTGAGTCTATTTCCTGCTCATCGGCATCTTGCTGGTGAGTTCTTATACACGACTTCTACTACCAAACTGATTTATCATCACGACTGGTGTTCAAGTCCGCTTGAAGTCCGCTCGGCCCCAGCCGGCTAGCGTCAATGCTGGCCGAGGCTGGTGACGTGATCCGCGCATTCAAGTGAGTCGGCATTGAGAAGTTGCAAGACAATGAACGGCAGTCGTGCGAGCGACGGACTGGATTAGTGATTAAATATTCTTGTTAGAGTTGCAACACTACGGCACTTCTGCGCACGGCTGTATTACGTACTTTTAGTCTTTGTAGACGGACCAACATCGCACCGACGGCCTAATTAAATGGGATCATCGGGGCGGGCAAATTGTTCATATCTTCCTTCCTTGTTGCCGATGCAACTTCCCATTCGTGGAGACTCAATTAAGCTTCTGCTAATACACAACCTTATTCATATCATGAGCTACAGGCAGCAATACATACGCGTATATACACTTCTTCAACCTGCGCATTTCTTCAAGAGATAATTACTAGCTTGAATTTCGCTATTTCTCTGTTAACAGTTAGTCAAATGATTCCGTATAGAGAGACCAATTGGCCCGTTGGGTTATTATACGCAATAATCGCGACGGCGTGGCTTCACTGTTATTTATAAAACAAAGCTATTATCCTTAATAGCTAGCTTAATTTCATTAATCTTGGCTTTTAGTTTAGAGGTAGTTATCATGGAAATACTTGCCTCTTCGCTATCTTCGCCTGTTCTATTCCTCGTAGATGGGATTTCACTTCGAGTTTCCCTCACTGCAATATAGGTAACATAGCGACATTCTCTCGTTAAATGACCCAACTTTAGATATTAGGTAGTAACCATATGTATATACTTCTGGTGGCAGTGGTACTCCCAGTGATCTCTTATTCTCGTGTTACTTATGGTTCTCTCCTGTTGCGCATGCAAAAAGATAACTGCAGCCAGCCGTTCTTCTTAGACGTTAACTATAGCAGAGAAACAAGGCAATAGTATAATTGCGGCTAAGTAGGCTGAATGCGAAGTTGGCGAATAATGACGGATAGTTGAGCTCGGGGTGGCCCATGCCGGGTTTTAACGGGCTGAAGGGAGCTGCATGCTTGTTCCGGGACTCACCACACCTATAGGTTGATTGAAGCAGAAGATTGTGACCACATTTAACCATAATAGACTGTGATATCGTAGGTGCTGCTACGGGCTCCTTGTTGAGTGCTCCTTGGTAGGAACATCGGTAATCTACTCGGAGTTCTCACCAGTGTCTACTACTATGACAGTCTATCATCAAAAAGTGGAATTCTCTTTCTGCGGCCATCAACAGCCATGGAAATGCCGTTCTTTATGGTTTGTCCGTATGCACAGCATGAGGGGAATACTTTCATACCTCTTTCTGGCCCGAGATGCCTTGAGGAGAGCCCTGGGGAGAGCCATGGGTTTCCCAGTACGAACACATTCCAGTGCCATGTGAGCTGTGGGCGTTAGGCCTCAAGTTTTACACATCTTATGGCTTCATAGCACACTGAGAGAAATGAAGAGACGCTGGCTTTGTTTTTCAAGTGAATAACACATATTTACGTAAGGTACACGTGAATGGGAGGCACTCTTAGCATATTATTCCACTAAATTAGATAATTCGTATCATATGATTTATTTAGTTATCCTGATAATGCTGTGATGAGTTATAGACTGTAGCTCCTTGCCAGTTCAAGGGATAGGTATATGGAGGCTCAAATGGTTCAAAGTAACAGTTTAAGCTCTTAGTCTATCCTTCTTGACTTGCTATCCCCCCAATAACGCGCCATGCCGCCAAAGAAAGTTTGTGTGGCTATCCTTCTATTTATGTACCTAGGTAGACATTGGTGCCAATAAGACCCCGACGTAACGTTGCGAAACCACACCACATTCCATGGCGTGAGCAGCGTAGGCTCGCGTGGAGCAAGAGACTCGGGGCATTGCAAGAAGGCTCCCATGATGGTGTAGTCCTACATAGCCGAGGCATGGTTCTTCAATACTGGCCTTTTTTGCACCTATGTGTTCTATCCTGTGTTTCTTGCCGGTGGCCTGATCCCTATGTTACCTTGATAAGTCAGCATTTGTGTCACATCTCGCACCTGACCACCAACTGACTTTCGATGACGTATTGGTGATACAACCAACCCGGCAACCACAGAAGACTTCAAATTCCTCCCAGTTACGTGAAGAGGCACCCAAACTTACCAAACTCATGCGTATCCTATTCGTCTCCCTCTTATCCTCAATCGCCCCGACAAACATGTCAGGAACAGCGCCATCCGATCCCTCGCCGGGGAGCCATGCCAGGGGAGTGGAGCAGACACCATCAGATGCCAATCAACTTGGACAAGCCCAGTACGCGATCAGCGCAGTGTCCCCACCCTGGAGCAGCAGAAACTCACAGGTAAACAGAAACATTATCGATGAGACCAAGGATACATACGGACCGACAACTGTGGACGCGAGTATTGGCTACATGATTGATGCTGGCGATGGAGATGCTGGTCTCTCGAATCGCCTTGACATGTCAAATCAGCCCAAAGTGAAGGGGGCAAGCCCTGTGACTGAACGCAAACCTGCAACATTAGATAAGCGGGGCTTCAAGGTGGGAGAAAAGGCCGATCTTCACGACTTGGCGCAACAGCCATAACATCCTCTTGGTCGCATCTATTCACTGAGAAGTCCACTGAACAGATGTCACGTTGTTACATGTACTATTTCAATCATCATCTGAGTTAGTCACACCCTCCGAGTCTAAAATTCTGTGGTCTTGATGGCCCCTTTGAAGAAAGCTGGGGTATAGGGTGAGTAGGAGGAGGTTCGAGACAGTACTGTTGGCGACCGCCTCAAGTCGAGACGGTATTTTTAGATTTGGGCACACAGCTTCTCTATGGCAACGGCTTAGGTGGAGCAGGTCTGTTGTTGTGAGTGTCCGAGACAACATTGGATCCCTCCACGTGCCTTCTTCTCCCCGTGGGGGTTGGCTAGTCGTCCAGATGACCATCATCTCCACGGGGTACATCTCTTCTCCATAAACAAGGTATGGGGGTGATGAAGATCGTTTAGTCAAGATCCCTACGGTGTGACGAATATCCGTTACAGGAATTCAGCACTCACAAGGCTACTCATCTCTATAGACGGCTTATGAGTGGCGAGAGAGAAGTGTTCCCATCTTTTAACATTACTGATCCTTGCACCTTGTTTATGCAAAAGGGCGGGCCAGATTGAATATGGGGCTCACGGGTAATGATCTTCCTTCTTCAGATCCCTGCCCTGGATAATTCATAAATCGCTCAGCTTCGGATCCGTCTCAATTTCAGTCAGCCATGCCTCAGCTGATGAACGTGTGGTGCAACCTACATAACATGCAGAAGTAGCGTGCTTCTAGAAAACACTCTGCAGAAACGGTTGGGGGAGAAGCATTCCGTAATCTGCCGTCTTCCGGTAAATGGGCGTACTCGAGCCTTGGTCTTGCTTGGCTTGAGCCTCTTGAGAAAATAAACTCTGAACTAAGCATGCCACCATCCCCACAAAGTTCCGCCGAGGGAGCCTATAGACCGAGACCGAGGCTCGCTTGAGTCTGCGAGGTGGATTCGCGTTTCTTGGCGTCTGGCGGTAAACAGGTTCCGCTGCGGGTGCGGGGAAAGGGGGAGAACCTCCGGGCGGAAGTCCGTGATCGGCCTCCGCCCTCCCAGCTTGAGCTGAGACCGCTAATGTTTTGTTTCATCCGGCGTAGTAGTTGGGAGCATACGGGAAGTGAGCTTGGAGCTTGACGGGGCCTCCGGAGGAACTCGAAGCAGTCTAATAGACATATTACAGCAGTAACACGTCGAAAACGAACAGTGATCACTCCGTAAGCTCTTCCTGTTGATGGCGGGTTGTTGGTCACTTCAGCATCCGACTCTTCTCGAAGGGTGCATCCTTTTTGCTTGGCATATCCATATTATCAAACTCATACCCTTGAAGGTCTCATGCACTCTCCACTTACTTTCCCCTCTTTCTCCACCGTTGTCTGTAGCAACTGCGTCTCATCAAACGGAATTAATTGAAGTCGGCATTTGAACTGTAGGAATCTGGAAGGGTTCAACAGTATTTTGATGCTATATCACTGCCAAAAGCTCTTTGACTGTCTAGCTACTGCTATGATACTCATCGAAAACACGACTCTGCTTCATTGTCGTCATCAACAAACAATATGAGGGATGATGAGCCTATAGACTTGGCAATACAACTTGATGGCGTGATAGTACCTTGGCATACGTGTCGGTCTTAGTTCTCGCCACCGGCGGCCTCAATTCTAATACCGCATACCTTGATTTTGGAGATCTTTCTCCAATTATGGCCTTGCTCCTCTGTCGCCAAGCGGCTACTCCCTGTTGGAGGCCGGCACAAGGTCGCTTCGGCATCCTTGCCTCGGGGAGTCCGGGCGCTTAGGGTCGTAAGATACCGCCTTTCTCGCTTCCGCTTTCCTCGCTAGAACTCCATAGTGTCTCCCCATAGGCAACACCATCACCATAGTTCCGTGCGGTGAGAGTTATGGGTTGTCGCACCGCGACCGAGCCAAGCAGCTTGGCTGACGCGATGGATAGAGGTCATCCCGG
This sequence comes from Fusarium sp. MBC 438, assembly GCA_030779245.1. Classification (NCBI taxonomy): domain Eukaryota; kingdom Fungi; phylum Ascomycota; class Sordariomycetes; order Hypocreales; family Nectriaceae; genus Fusarium; species Fusarium sp. MBC 438. The sequence goes on along the minus strand of JAPFTB010000175.1, from coordinate 56,302 downwards.
TTTCTCCCAGTTTAGAGTCGTGACACCATTTTACTCTGTGACGTGCACATTGTGATCTGTAAAGGACCAGACCTCTTTTACCCCGCAAGATGCCATCTCTTGGTGGTTTCTTGGCAGGGGGCTTCCCCATGGGCGCAAAAAGTCTTGTATATCAAGCGTTTATGTAACTGCCGAGGGCTGGAAAGAAATAGCCGCCGGCGGAGAAATACAACACCGCTAGCGTAGCAACCTCCGTCAAGGTGAGCATCGGTTGTCGTCGGTGAGTACCTGTCATCGGTGAGTGGACAGGCAGCCGCGAGTGAGACGCCAGGAGAGACAAGGGGCCTGCGTGAGCTGCTGGGGTAAAGAAGAATTAATTCCCGCATTCTCCAAATATGCAACGAGGCATTTACAATCATGTGGGTGGTTGGACTAACTTGGCATGGTGTTGAAATCTGCCGAAGCCAACGTCCGAGAAAAAAGCCACCGTTCGACACAACACCATAGACGAGTTGGAGTTGTTTGTGTGTGGTAGTCACAAAGATGACATGCTTCCCCGCTTATCTGTGCAAATTTTTGGCTTTCTTCTTGGCTTTGGCTTGGCCTCCAACTCTAGAACCTTGGCGCTTCCATCGTGGGGTAACAACACGAGACGTGAGTCGTACGCCAAGTCAAGTTGTTACGGATCCGCATTCTCAAGCGGATGACCCCGTGCTGAGATTGCGGAGAAGGCTTTGTCCTTGCCCCTCATATTGGCTGGATCTTGGGGTTGCCTCTTGTCTTCTCCCTTGGCTGTCCTTGGCTGGAGGCCAAGAATCTTACCACCTTCCATCATGGGGCAAGGGGCGACAGATCCTCCACAGTCTGACGAGAGGACCCTTGTAGAGAGTATTGCGGAGAAGAGACTTCATCCAACGATGCCACCACGGGGATAGCTATAAAGAAGAAAGTATGTCTCATCCTGCTACATGATTCAGCACCGCACATCCTGCTGCGAACCCTCCCCTCTCCTCCTCAGTCTTGCTCTCCAAGACCTTCTTCTCTCATAATGTCCGAAATCAGAACCACCTCTGGGGCTGATCCCAATGGTGAGAAGGAGGAGAACGGTCCTACTCTCACCCAAATCCCTTCGATTACCAAGGCCGAGACCGGGGTCATCGCCGACATCAACCATGTGGCCCGCCTTGGCATGGAAAACACCAAGGAGCTAGAGAAGAGGATCGTCCGCAAGCTCGACATGTGGATGCTTCCCCAGCTCTGGATTCTTTACATGTTCAACTACCTCAACCGAAACAACATTGCCCAGGCCCGTCTCAACACCTTCAATGAGGATCTCAACCTCAAGGATGGAGACTACCAGACCGCCGTTGCCATCTTGACTGTCGGCTACATGGTTGCCCAGCTGCCCTCCAACATGTTGATCACCCGTGTTCGACCTTCCATCTACCTCCCTGCCGCCGCCTTCATCTGGTCTGCCATCTCAGCCTTGACTGTTGTCTGCACAAGTGCTGGCGGCCTCTGGGCTGTCCAGTTTGTTCTTGGCATTGTCGAGGCACCTCTCTTCCCTGGTGTATGTCCAACATACTATCCACTGTGATGACTTGCTAATCTCTTCGTCCATAGGCCGTCTTTCTCATGTCCTGCTGGTACACCCGACGAGAATTCGCCCTTCGTGTCGCACTTCTCTACTCGGGTCTGGTCCTCGCCCAAGCCTTCTCGGGACTGATTGCCGCTGGTGTCTTTGCCGGTCTCGATGGCCCCATGGGTCTCGCTGGCTGGAAGTGGCTCTTCATCATTGAGGGTGCTGCTAGTGGCTTCTTTGCCATCACTGCGTACTTCATCCTGCCCAACTATCCTGACTCTACTTCTGGTGGAGCCATGTGGTACATGAATGCCGATATGCGAAAGGTCGCCGCTGCCCGAATTCTTGATGACAGAGTCGAGTTCTCTGACAAGTCTTCTGTCTGGCACGGACTCAAGCTTGCTGTTACGGATATCAAGCTGTACATGTTCCTCTTCTTGAACATCTTCATCACTTCTTCATACGGCTTCAACAACTTCTTCCCCACAATCGTCAACGGACTTGGTATGTAATAGAAACATTATTCCTCGTGCAATCGCTAACAGAAATAGGTTTCGGAAGCCGTGTCCAGGCTTTGCTCATGACTGCTCCCCCCTACGTATGGGGAACTCTTTGCACCTTTTTTGTGGCCTGGGACTCGGACCGCCGCCGTGAGCGTGGTTTCCACATCATCATTCCCCTCTCTTGCTCAGTCGCCGGTTTCGTCGTCACTGTTGCGACTGGCAATGCCTCTGTCCGATACGCCATGACTTTCCTCTACGCCGCTGGTTGCTTCTCTGCAAACACTCTGCAGTACACCTGGGCCGTGTCGACTCTTGGTCAGACTCCCGAGAAGCGAGCTGCCGGTGGTGCCATCGTCAACATCTTTGGCCATCTCGGCAACGTCATCTCCCCTTACTTCTTCCCTGATAAGGACGCGCCCCGTTACACCATGGCTATGATTCTGCAGATCGTCTTTGCTGGTCTTGGTATTGCTGTGGCCAGTGTGGTCAAGTGGCACTTGACCAGGAAGAACAAGAAGCTTCGCGAGGAGGCTGATCGCTTGGGCGTTGACTACAACCCTTTTACGACTTAAAGAGATTGTATTGGCTGTTCTTAAGATTGAATGATATTATACTGAGGTGGCATAGGTTGTGAAGCGCCTAAGGATAGGATAGGACAATAGATAGGTTGTCAAGACAGTTACCCTGTCTTAGATACCAGATTGGTTTGAGTTGCCACATGCCTTGAGAAGCCATTTACACTCGATCACAAGTCCTCGAAACACCTGATTGATAGACATCGCGAAATTTGCGATTGTCTTCAAATGTGGCAATTATGGTAGAGTGTTTCTCGACACGTGTAGTTGAGTTATTTCCATTATTGGCGATCTCATGCCACGATGCGTATTTCCAGATTAGGAGATAATCACCACTCCACCTGAGGTAGTAAATGCCAATAAGGGTCTCAAGTGATTGTCCCGAATTTCCCTTCTTTCATCATTGGCATGACTCTCGCTGACGAAGCATGTTGGGGGCCAAAATGATTCGCTGGTGAGAACCTGACTCCGCAGTTGAAGATCATCTCAAACACCCCCTCCATTTCGACAACGAAAGAAGTTGAACATTATTCTTAGAACATTATTCTTATGTCAAATATTTTCTCTGCTTGAATATTCAATCTGAGCATCATGACAGACAACAAATTTCCAGAGAGACACCCTAAGCTGCAAGCGGCTATCGCTCAGCGTCCATTCCCAGGCTTCCCTTTCGTCCCCGAAAACCGCGCAGCACGACGTCAGCACTTGGATAGCTTGAAGCACATGCTTCCGGTACCCGAACCGATACCGGAGGTTATCGAGGACACCATCATGATAGAAGCACGAGATGGTTACAAAATCCCCACAAAGTATTATCGACCAGCCGCGGATAGTGAGAAGAGACCGCTTATGGTGCTCTTTCACGAAGGTGGATGGGTCATGGGTGACGTTGCGGATGAAGACTCCAATGCCAGACACTTTGCGAGAGATCTCGGTATTGTCTCCCTGAATGTGGAGTACCGATTGGCACCCGAACATCCTTTCCCCACGGGTGTTCTCGACTGTTGGGATGTTCTCAAGTGGGCTGCTGCCAATGCTTCTCAGGTCGGCGCAGACCCAACTAAAGGCTTCATGGTTGGTGGATCGTCTGCTGGCTCGAACATTGCAGCCGCATTGGTGCATGTTTCTATCAAAGAGAAGCTACAGCCTCCCATCACCGGCCAATGGCTTTGTGTGCCTTACCTTCTCCCGCCTGAGCTTGTGCCCGACAAATATCGACAAGACTACACAAGCATGTGGACCAACAGATCTGACCCCGTGTTAGGTGCTCTTCTTGAGGGACCTGAAGGTACTTCAGCTGGCAGCTTCATCGAAACGCTGCTCAAGGTAGACGTCCACTCGCCTCTCTTTTCACCATTTGCGAAAGAGTGGTATCCGCCTATAGTCGAAACAAAGCACAAGCTACCCAAGACCTTCTTCCAGGTCGCGGGCCTGGATCCCCTCCGAGATCATGCTCTTATCTACAAGCGGGCGTTGGAAGAAGAGTGGACGGCGCCCACTCGGCTTGAACTGTATGAAGGGTATGGACACATGTTTTGGACCAACTGGCCTGAGCTGGACAGATGTCAAGATTATTGGAAGGACATGATTAAGGGTATCGAGTGGTTATTGGGTGCCTAGGGGCTTGCACGCCACATTTGTACCGGGCACCTTTTTTCATGTTCTTGATATTATCAATCTTGAACGCCAAAGGATACCGGCTAGACCCATGTCAACACGGGATCTCTGCACTTTGTTTCCGTTCTCCCCTCGATACAAGCTTTCCATGTCCCATTTGATAGTCCAGGCTAACTTTCGTGTTTCTTGCCACCTCTGACAGTTTCCCAGAAACTGCCGCCTCCTTCAGCCTTTCTCTAAACTCTCCATCAGGAGAGTATGCAAGCGTGGCTAACGCACTGTCTTTCCACACAGGGCGCCTCAGGTTACTTGATTCCCAAATAGCTAGTATTGCAAACATGAATCCCACAAAGAGTGCCGTTGTGGGATACGCCAAGTATGCCCACCGAACCTTCGTAACAACGATTGATCTAGTTTCTTCGCCCTTCACTGGTGACGATTTCGACTTGCGATCACGCATCCACTTGGTCACACTGGACGCCACATTTTTGATCATTCCCGGGATATCTGTCGATTCGCCCATCGCAAACATAAATCCCGGTGGCCCATCGCCAGGTAGAGATGGATAGACGAGAACCTGGTTCTCCCAGTCGCACTCGGTGCCATTCCTATTTCGAGCGCAAAATCCCTCCTTCATACTCTCTATAAGAGAAACAACCGTCGTTTGCGAGATGTTGAATGTTTGCTGGGTAAGATTCGCTGAGCGAGCGTGAAAGTCTTTGTCAGGGATGTAGATCTGGAGATCCGGCACAATGACATATCCCGGGGCCAGATCGAGGGAGTTGTTCTTGTACTTCATGTACTCCTTCTGCGCTCCTTCGCTGTTGGTGTACGAGTCGGCGGTCTTGTTCGCCCACGAAGCGAGCACCTTCTCCTTCAAAATTCCCTGCTCGACTACAGACTCGTATTGGTTGACGCAAAAGTAGAGGCCACATTCCTTTGCCGTAACTGGGGTATCTTCCCACGTAGTTTTGTTGTCTTTCCATGTGTCATCCGCCTCAAAATACTGAATAGCAAGGGCTAGTGTGCGAGAGTCGCGGAAGAATATTGTCTTTCCGGGGTTTGTCGTGGCTGTCGTCGTGAGGTAGGTGTCAGGGTATGCCGAATTTTCATCTTCAGACACTCGCTTCGTCTTTCCGTTGTAGTTTGAGATTTTCAAGTTAATTCCCGGAACCGTGTACTTCGTGTAATCCAGTGTTTTACCAACCTGGCGCATGTTGGCCTCAGGAATGGTGTTGCTGACGTCTGGAAGCTCTTCGCCCTTTCCAAGGATCCAACCGCTTGAACTAATTCCTTTGGGTACCTTGATAACTCCTGTTGTTTTCTTGACATGTTGGGAAATATCCTGACACTTAGAGCAGAGTGCCAGGGAGGTATAGTTAGCCCATGTGCAATTTCCTGTCCTGCACGAAAAGGATGGTGAGAGACTATCCACTGTGGCGAGATAGGAGAACCCATTCCAGAGGCTGGCTGTCATCCCCATGTCGACGCGTACCTTCCGGCCAACAGTAGCTTGATAGAGTAGCTTTTTACCGTCCGAGTTGGTGAAGGGGATGTTGAGAAGGGCAATCTGGTTTGTACCAGTCCAGCTTCCTGCATCAAGCACAGAGCAGCTTCCAATGGTCGGCTCAGCCTCGTTCAACTCGCTCAAGTCAACTCTGATCGTCTGGTCCTTGAAGGTCAGGATGGCCTGGAGAAAAGGCTCGAATGCAATCAGGATAAGTGCTGCGAGGGCACCTAGGGACGCCCAGTGGCTGAATGTGGTGTCAGTTTTGTGGCTCATAGGAGTTCATCGAGGCAGGCGAGGAGGATGAAACTCACGGACGTCGTGCCATGGATATAAGAAGTCGACCACTCCCCCAAGGTCCTCTGCTTGCAGCATCGAACCGATCAAAGTCAACCAGCGGCTCCGCAAAGTTTCCAACCCAATTCCACTTGCATTGCGAAAGACACATGCTAACGACAAATGCTAGGGCCGCTTTTGAAATGGTACCCAGGATCGAAATGACGGCGTTCAAAGACAGTGGAAACTTGGTCCATTTTGAGATGGGCTCTTGGTCGTATACGAAGAGTAGAGTAATCAGACAAGCAAATGATAGTAGACTCAGGAGAAGCGACCCGAGTTCCAATGACCATACAGAAAAAACAAGCCGGAATTTGCTGGTCTTACCTTTTGCCGGGCCAAGAGGAGTGGCTGGGTGCGTCGGCAGAAGTGGCGAGATTGGCGCGTCTCGATCATCAGGCGAGACTGGTTGCACCGCAGGCCTTGGAGTCTTGGGCAACAGCTCATACGACCCTTGGTCTGCCATGGCGACAGTCTATCAACGAGCAATAAAGGTCGATTTGGAGGAGAAAAGGCGGCGTTTTCACAAGCCTCCAGGAAATATCAAGTGGCAGCTGTGGGGATACTTATGCATCACGCGAAGTCTAGGCAGGCAGGGTCTGTGAGCTGGCAGCCGCTGCTAACTATGTTTAGAAAGAGGCTGAGCCGTGGCACAACTTTGAACACAACAGCTCAGCAACCAGTTTTTTGTCCTCATCAACTCTGATGGAAGATATGAGACTTATTCACTCTTGATATTTCTAAAAATTAGTTAATACGAGACATAACGTTGTGTTTAAAGGTCTTCAATGTTGCAAGGGTGGCAGGGATATCCCTTCATCACGCCACTGGAGATTAACCAAGATCTGAAACACCAGCGCACGAGACCACAAATCTCGCTGCAGACTGTGCCACTTGAGCCGAAGGTCCCGGGACCGCAGGTAGTTAAATCCTGCTGAAGGATTGGTGGCGCAGAAACACTCCATAAGCGGACGGCTGCAGCTGTTGACTAGCACTCTCCTGTCATTACCAGCCTCGCCTAGCAGTCTCCTCAAACCTACACCTAGTTAGTTGTTTAGTTGCTCGTTCCCTCATCGTATTAACATTATCGCAGATTAACCTTCATTGGTCAAATTAATAGTCTTTCCGTCAATTGTTCACACACTGCATAGGTAAGTACAAGTCAGGTGCGGGTCACACAGTGAGGTCGCCCCCTGCGAAGGAATCGAAATTACCGCATGCGGTAATAGCCGCGCTATATTTAGCCAACATCCTATCACGAAGCGGACCTTGATTCTGAGTGGGCTTGCTATTTTTCCTCCGTCTCAAAAAGCTCCTCTGGAACACATAGACCACTATGCTATATGGCAAAAAGCAGAAGATACCTTCTGTTATTTGCAGAGGTACTTGGGCCTTACAATGCTACTTAACAACTCCTAACCTAAAGAAACTCAAATAGATAACCCTCTCCTCATCCACTTTAATCTCCAAGCATGAGCTCAGTGACTCACTTAAGTATACATCATCTACACTTGATTACTAGCATTCAAACGTATCAAAACACATTAGGGCCAAGCTCACAAAGTACCATCACAATTAAATCATAAGACGGAACCCTTACACAATCGTTAGATCAGTCCAGTTAGCCATCTTTGCAGCATGGCCATCCATCATACCGTCAACATAACACTCCCCGATAAGAGTATGTTCCGTGGAGGGATTTCTTGATGGATTTCCCGAATCAGGTTGCCTCTGATTAACTGACTTTTCCGAAATGACAATGGGAACGCTACAGCCAAGCGCAATGTAGATCTTGTGACCTTCCTTGGCACCCTCTGGGGCCAGGCCGAGCGGGCACCATGACAGATTGGCTTTGTCCTCCTTCTTCATCTTGATGAGCTTTCTGTTCCACACAACCGCCTGCACACGACGGAAGACTTCGGAATACGCAGCGTTGTCCTTCTCATGGATGAGTTGGTGAGTGTTGATGCCATGGCGGATACCTTTCTCTCGTACAGCCGAGTGAAAGGCCCTCGGATACCAGGGCTCAGGGTGGTTACCCTGACTGGTCCGATTTGCCACCATGGTCCTCCAAAACTCATCTGGTGGCAGCCTATCCTCATCCTCCCACTTTGCGGCCTTCAGCCACGAGGCGGGGATATTGCCAAAGACTGCCGAGTCCCAGATCTCTTGGATGGTGCCCACGTGGAACACTTTCAGCGTGATATTGGGAGATTTTTCATCCTCAATGTTGAGATCGAAGAACTTTGTCCCCTCCACGGGTTCCGGACCAGATGCCGTGAAGAACTTGAGTCGTGGGATGGCCGCCCCGACAAGGGGATCTGCATTGTAGCGATGCATTTTCCCGCTCTGATCGGGCTGGTAAGGCTTGCGAGCGAGGCTTGGAATCCAAGACGGCAGTTCGATCTTCTGAACTTCGTCGTTTTCACAAAATTGTTCGAATGGTGCCCATGGTCTGCAGAGGATGTCCACGGATTTGGACTTGGCAACTACAACCTTGAGAAACTCTCCAAAGACCTGCAGGGGTGTGCGAGTGTAGTCGACGACAAAGCTCTCCCGATCTTTGCACTTTGCCTCATTTCCCGTAGTGACAGGCTCAAAGTCAGACGCCAGACCCAGGACAGCGTAAATTGTATCCTGCGATCGACTGGCCTTGAATGCGGCAAGAAAACAGACGAGTTGTTCAAGAGTTCGTTCTTTTCTCCAAACTCCTTGTCGTTCTTGTCTGAGTTCGGAAGCGTTTTGGACCAGTCGGTACGCAGGGAGGGCCGAGATATTACCCGCGTAGTTCGAAACATGGCGTGTGCCTGGTCGCATCTTCAGCATTCTGTTGATGGTGCCGTCCCGACCGACTCTTTCTAGAAGTGCCACAGAGTGAGCAAACTTCTCCCAACTGAGCTTCTCTTCACCGCACAAGAGTATAGCCTTCCGGGCCACTGAAATTTCCTTTCAACTTGTTAGAGACCATGACCGAGTTATAGTATCGAGTTGGGAACCTCACCTGCACAATCCAACGGCGACTGAACCACCCGCGCCTGAAAAGCTTGAACACGGGCTCCAGGTCATGCAAACCAGCCTTGTCGAAGATTCCGCAATGCATACTTGCAATGTGGTTGAGATCATCGAGGTTTCCGAGCTGCTCCACATATCCGACCGCCTGCTTGACTTCCGTGTTGGTGATGTCGGTGTTTTCGCCCTGTTCAGGCTCCCCAAGCCAAACAATGACCCTTTCGGCCTTCCCATAGATCTCAGTCATCATGGAAATCTGTGTACTTTTCTCAGAGTTTTCACCATCTGCTTCTTCCTTCTGGTTGATGCAAATGGCGTCCACCCAAAGTACGACCTCTCGCTCAGGCTTCTGGATGCGCTTCAGTGCCCACCAAAGGTTGGGTCTGACAGGGCATGGGCGAAAGGGGCTGTCGGTCTCATTCTTGTGCTTGTTCCGAATATGGATCAGGAATTCGTCATCCTTTTCTCCCTTTTTGCCCCATTGCCACGACAACGCTTCAAAATTTAGATCATCGTCCAGTTTTCCCTGCGAAAGTTCCACGTAGATGTTGCCTTTACCGTGGCCCGGCCACAGATGCATGACACGAATCTCATTGTCTTCCAACTCGCTGTAGATATCGTGGATACTGTCTTGTGCCATGGTGATCCTGAACAGGAATGAGATGAATGAAGAGTAACACAAAATATGGTTGGAAACAACTAAACCGAAGAGAAGAGTGAGAAGTGAGGTAGGGGATCAAAACATAAGAGGGCCCTGGCGCTTTTATTCTAATGAGATTGGAGCAGAGCCGACTTGAGAAACTACAGCAGCCAGGAGAATTGCCGCCGGGGCTGAGAATGTTTCGGACCCCTATTGGCGACAGAGCCAAGAAAATGACAGCCTGATTCTACAATGTAAGATAGCTTACATTGTTGCTTCAGGTGAAGGTAAAGTGTTAAGCCTCAACACAACGCCCCGGAACCTGGGAGGCGGGCCTATGGATTGACCATTCCCGCCTATTGACCAATTAGTATGTACAGCAGTGTTTCTTACCACTGTCAACATCAGAGATCCGCCACCACTGCCCACACAGCCTGGTAGGGCGAGGCCCCTGAAAGGTGTGTTCAGCTTGCTGCGCCCAGATTTCCTGGCAAGCCTTGTGTTTCCAAATTTATTGGCTTGGCACATCTTCACGCCAGTAACTGACAGCGAGCCTGATCTTGCTGACTGACAAGGAGTGTGGCTATTGGTTGCCTGACAAGGCAGGCTCTGAAGCGACAAGGAATGGGAAGCCGAAACTGGGTGACGCTCAATAGCAGACATGTCATGCCAATACTGAAACCTTATAGGTTCTAATTTATGCGCTCAACTAGTTAGCGTGTTGTACGGCGTTGCCAAGCCAATTACCAATTGAAAAGTGCAAGTGTGGATGCCACATAATTTGATGATATTGGAACTCCGAGCCACTCGAAGTCCGCGAGGGCTCATGAAGGCTGAGCCAGGTCAGCCCAAGAGTATCAACCCCTGAGAGTATGTCACAGCCCTATTCAAGCACGCGAGGTTAGCCGTGAGAACTACCCGGGTAGGTACAGTTCTTGTTCTACATTGTAACGTTAACTACCCACCAGGACAGGCCAAAGAAAGACGTCTTTGGGAGTTGTGGAAGAAGATTTGACAACCCCCAGCCTTCTTTCTAATATACTGCAATGAGTAGCTAGTCTTATCTCGGTAGGTGAAGAAAAGCCATTTTCAGCCTTAGTGGAAGGCCTCAGGAGCGCTGGCCGGCGGCAACCCAAACTGGGCTGTCGCCTATGCAGGGTGAGATGACGCTGCTTACAAGCAGCAGGGGGGATAAATCTGATTCGATGGCGCCTGTTGACGGTATCTCCTTTTCACTTGGCAGATGAAGGAAATGTATGACGGCGTACCTAAAAAAGGTATGTGCAGCCGGCCTGCTTCTTGTTGAGACGAGGCTCTCATGTTCTCAGCTCGGGCCCCTGTGTCTCCCAAGCATCATTGTGCTACTATCTACTCATCTTCCTTAGCAATTTCAATGATTCTTGTGGATTGTATTGGAATCCGGCCCTTGTGCCAAGGCAGCTCCCTTTCAACATGGCTTGATGGGCCCAAACAACCCGATATATTAATACTCAAATTCCACTCTAGTAGACACCAGCTATATTCAATGCGACAAGGCAAAAGTCACCAACTAACCTCTCAAGCCAATGGCAATCCCGACTAGCTAATGTCTCGGAGAGTTGAGTGTCTGTATGCTGCAGTTCTCCTCAGCGGATGGCCATATTGCCTCCGGTACTCCCTGAGACCCATGCCAGTTTACATAGAAACTTCAGTGAGGTATGGAAGTCGCATTCTTGAAAAAGTAACCCTATGCACCGTCTATTCTCTACATCTATCATAGGACTCCTTGCTAACATAAAAGTTTATCTATAACCAACTATCCTTCGTCTTCAGTCTCCAGGCATGATCTCGGTAATGTTGCTCTTGGCCAGTTCGTTCGTCGCGTCCAAAACCTCAACGAACCGCGCCTTGGCAGCAGCATTCTTTTCATCCTCTAGTTTTGCCTTGCCCATGTGCTCCATAGTCACACATATAAGCGACTCCATAAGTCGCAGAGCCAAAGACCCGGCGTATCCATACTGGTAGAAGGCTGGTGTCTCGTTGACCTCGAGGAGCCAGGCACTGCCATTGGAGTCGATGAGAAAGTCGATCGCAAAGAGCTCAAAGCACTTGTCCAGTGGTGTGAACTTGTCCGCCATGGTATGAGCCGCCGCTCGGAACAGCTCAGCAGAAATCTCACACGCCTGGTTGAAGATGCTGTTCTTCCAATCACCAGGGAGCAAGTCGTCTGAGATTTCCCAAAACTCCCTCATCGATTCCTTACTCGTGAATTCGTCTTCGTCTTGAAGCGCCGTGTTGGTCAGAGATGACTTGAGACTGGGGTTCTTCCAGGGAGGTTCGTAATCCTGCAGCGCTAGCAAGGCCAGCATTTCTCGGAAGACATGGACCTTGAGTCGTCCAATTGAAAGAACATAGGCTCGAACATGCCACTTGCGACCATCGAGAGGTGGGATAGATACGATGTATTGCTGAGCGACGAATTCGCGCATCCAGGCCGATGGAATACGTTCGTGCTCGTCAATGACCAATGGGGGTTCCTTGATTCTGGATTGCTCCGTTGCATCAACCGACAGCTTTCCGGTGGCCGTGATCAGGGCATCCAGGGAGCTCAAGCCAGGGATCGATAGGCTAGGCGAGAATTCGGGCTCATCGTCGCCTTGTGGTTTTATGCTGACGGATTCGGCGTCCTCATCTGTCTCCTCCTCTTCCTCCTCCGAAATGTTGGCAGCAAGTTCGAGATTACCGGCAAGCTCTTCAATGGTGCTGAAGATGCGGATACCGTGACCGCAGTCAATCATTGCAGGCTTGAGAATCCACCAATCGCGTTCTGCGGCATCCTTCTGCTCATTGTCCTCAAGGGAGTACAAGAGCGTGAGATCGTCAGCAGCAGCCAGGGCATCATCAACGTATTCGCTGTAATCGAGGGAAAGCCGAACAGTGGCGGGCACATGACCCTTGAGAATGCTGTCTGGTCTCTTGGTGGTCCAGTAATCCACAACCCTGGCGAGATGATCCTTCCGGGCGAGTGCATCACTGTTGGGGTATGCGTTGAGAAGTCCATTGCTAGCCTTGTTCAAGGCAACAAAGTGTCGATTCATGTGCCATCCATCACACAGTTGAAACACTGTGTCTGCGTCCTCAGGAAAAGAGGCAAAGTTGTCGTAGCAAATGGCGTCGGGCACGTGCCGACGGATGTATGCCTCGACGTGCTCGTTAAGCCACGAGTTGGCTCCTTGTATGTACACATGCATTGTCTCAGACCGAAACTCTTGGCTTGGCTACCTCAGCGTGTGACGTATCCTTCTTCTGGAGGGAGAGCAGCTTGACGAGGAATAGGGAGGCGAGTAATTCTAGGTTCCATATGGTCGGTGATTTACAAGGCTATGGCACCAATCAGTGCAAGACGAGGAGACGGATCTGAAGGCCTGCGAGAGCACAAAAGAATAACCGACCGACGAGCTCTTTATACGACTCCTTTGACAGTTGGCAACAAATAATCCCAGCATGGATGCCAAGAGGAGCCATGGCACCAATTACCTAACAATGGCCCACAGGCGTAATTATTTTGTGACGACTCTATTGGACATGTTGTTTACAAACGTAAGCGGGACGTCCAAGTTCATGATCTTGAGTCTCTGCCCGACGCAAATGCATGATCTGCGTTACCTTCACCGATTCTTTTTTCAGGGGCCGAGTCAAGGTTTTCCAGGACCTCGGGCATCCTGATCCCTGCTTACTTCATTTTTTAATGCGTGAAAAATTTCTCTTTTGCATTCGAGTTGTGAATAATTCGGGATCGATTCCGTTGCTGAGAAACGAGTTTGGGGTAGTGGCCGCACTGGCCGGGGACCCCGGTGCAAGTCGCGTCGCGTCAGCTTAAGGGATGAAAACTGGAGAAATAGCCTGAATACTTTAGCCATCAGCTAGGGTAATGACGTTGAATCCCAAAAGCCGGGGTAAACTGTGTACTTTCTCCGGCAACCGGTCATTCCTGGCTCATTGTTAAACCGCCTTGCCCCCCAAGGTGATGGCAGCCGATAGATGATGGTCAGGGGCTCTAGGCCTTGGCACCAATCGCATTATTTTGACACAAACCTTGGACGCTTTCTTAATTGGTTTTCATGCAGGCGAGACTAAACCAATCACCTGATCTGCAAAGCAAATCGTGAGAGCGAGTCAACAACCACACTGATATACTGAACACGGTTGATAATTTTTTTTTCTTACGCATCAAAGTCTATCAACTTACATACTTGGGGGCACCTGTTTCAACCGGGCATTGCGCTTACTAGGCCGACAAAATCTCCTTCTCGATGGCCTCACCCAAGCTCTGCGTGTTTCCCTTTCCTCCCATATCCGCCGTCATCACCTCCTTGTCAGACCGAGCAAGAACGCTCTCAATGGCCTTCAACATGGCATTCGCAGCGTCATTGAAGCCAAAGTGGGAGAGCATCATCTGGCCTGCCCAGACCATGCCAATCGGGTTCGCGATTCCCTTGCCAAAGATATCCGGGGCACTGCCATGAACCGGCTCGAACAAGCTGGGGAATGCTCCCGTAGGATTAATGTTTGCGGATGGTGCAACTCCGATGGTTCCGGTGCAAGCTGGTCCCAGGTCTGAGAGGATATCTCCAAAGAGATTGCTCCCAACCACAACGTCAAAGATTTGGGGACGTTGCACAAAGTGCGCCGTGAGAATGTCGATGTGGTACTTGTCGACAGCGACATCGGGGTAGTTCTTTTGCATCTCGCGCACGCGAGCATCCCAATAAGGCATGGTGATACTGATGCCGTTGCTCTTGGTAGCGCTCGTCAACTTCTTGCGCGGTCGACTTTGAGCGAGGTCAAACGCATATCGAAGAACTCGATCCACGCCGACGCGAGTCATGACGGTTTCTTGAACAACCGTCTCCCTGTCTGTTCCCTCAAACATGATTCCTCCGATGCTGCTGTACTCTCCTTCGGTGTTCTCCCGCACGATCCAGAAGTCGATATCGCCTGGCTTACGACCAGCGAGAGGAGAAGAAATTCCAGGCATGAGGCGGCAAGGCCGCAAGTTGATGTATTGGTCAAACTCGCGACGAAATTTGAGGAGGCTTCCCCAGAGGCTGATGTTGTCGGGCACCCGGTCCGGCATTCCCACAGCTCCAAAGTAGATAGCATCAAACTTGGTGAGCGTCTCCTTCCAGTCGTCAGGCAACATGGAGCCATGCTTCTCATAGTAGTCGCAGCTGGCAAAGTCGAACTGTTCAAATTCGAGGGACAAGTTGAACTTCCGGGCTGCGGCTTGGAGACACCGCACGCCGTACGGCATCACCTCGACGCCGATGCCATCGCCGGGTATGACGGCGATTTTGAGTTTTTTTCCAGTCATTGCAACAGTTAACAAATAGAAGATATAGTCTGGAAGCAGTGAAACTATCAAGCGACAGACAATGAAGTTAAGTATCACCGTCTGTCGGAGCTGAGGTGAGGGGCTTCGGCAAAAGAAAAGGCCGCCTGCAGGTCCCCAATAATAACCTGCAGCCTCGGAACCCGGGAATCCGACACCCGATCAAAGGATTGGCCGAGTCAACTCTGATGTTTTGGGCTCACAGGTACTGTCTGGTCAAGACCAAGGTGTTTTTAACAATGCTAGGCTTATGCTGGGGATGATGTGAGAGGTGAACCTCAAGAGTCGAAATAGCATCGACCGGAGTCAAAGACCCCAACATCGCTATCACACATCCACCTGGGTTTAACTCTTCTACTGTCGGGGGCAGAAGATTAAAAAAAAAAAAGGCCACTACGTTAGCATTGGGACATGATGCTATGATGCGTTGACAACGCGTTCATTGTCATGGTTGAAGCCTGGCCCTTAGTGGGTTAACTAAACCAGAAGATTGCTATCAGATATCTAATTCGAACTGACTACTTGAAGAAGTTCAGCACAGCAGACACAACTTCTCCGGGCGCATGTTCTGGGATATAGTGTCCAGACTCAACACTATGGCCCTCGACTGGCACACCAGGCTCAGTGACATCATTCCACTCCTTGATAGCGTCAAAACACTTCTCAATGACTCCATGCTTCCCCCAAAGAACAAGCAAAGGGCTGCGAATCCTCCTTCCCTGCTTCAAGTCCTCCCTGGCCTCATCCAAGTCCAATGTCGCACTCGCCCGGTAATCATTGCACATGGCGTGAACTGTCGCCTCATCTTCCAGGCTCTGGGCGTAAAAGTCGAAGCAGGTCGGGTCAAATAACTTCAGGCCATCCTTCTGTCGCCCTCCCATAAAAAGCTCCGCAAATTTCCTGGACCGGCCAGCGATCATCATCTCGGGGAGTGGCGCATCCTGGATGAGGAAAAACCAGTGAAAGTATGCCTTGGCAAAGTCGAAGTCGGTCTTTGTGAACATGGAAAGTGTCGGGCAAATATCGAGCAGAATAACTTTGCGTACTCGATCCGGATAATCGACGCATAGCTTATGGGCCACTCTCGCTCCTCGATCATGGGCACAGACGTAGAAGTCGGTAAAGCCCAGAGAGTCCATCACGTCGATGCAGTCACGAGCCATGGCGCTCTTGGCGTATGCCGAGACATCTTCTGGCTTGGATGACTGTCCGTAACCACGGATGTCTATAAGAATAAGGGTGTATTTGTCGATGAGCTGAGGCGCAACGCGATGCCAAATGTGAAGGGTCTGAGGAAAGCCGTGGAGTAACAGCAACGGAGGCTTTGATGATGATGAGTCGCCGCTCCTTAATCCATTGATAGTGACACTATCGTTGGACGTTTTGACGTCGAAAGATTGGAGTCCTTCAAACATGGTGGGTAAATTGTAAATTCTGAGTTGTTAATGTTTGAGTTTGGGTTGCTTGGCCGAGCTTCATATGCGGAGACCTCGGTCCATGACGCCCTTAAGAAGACATCTCCAACCGGGACCCGAAGCTTGGAACTTATTAAGCTTTCTGTACCAATCAAGTCTCTAGCACGTCAATCGGCCTAACCTTTACGCGCCCGTATGCGCCTGCGGGGTTTCTTTTAGCCGATGACTCTATTCAGAGATGATGTCCGAGACATTGGCATTTCCCTCAGTACTTCTAACCGGGCATGTATTCGGGAAGTCGGCTTAGCCGGCCACCACAAGGAAGGTTAAAAGCAAAAGCCGATCGAACCCCAGAGTTTCACCCCTGCGCATCCCGACTCGTTTCCATGTAAATTGTCACCCTAAGGGGAACACTGATACTTGATTCATTGTTGATTCGACTTCATACTGTAGGGATATATCCGTCATATTTAAGAAGCAGTCCTGTTCATAATGACTCCTGAAGGATCCTTGGTCTCGGAATCACCCCATGTGGCCTCCCATCCGTTCTCTTCCAAGTAAACCTTCCATGCCTCGTCGTCGTCCTCCAGGCGTCGCGACACATCGGGGATGACAAAGTATGCAACAATCGCGCCCAGAACGGCAAACGCCGATCCAATCAAGAAGGCCACCTGGTTTCCCTTGGAAGGGTCGTCGGCGTATGAGTTGAGGATAGCCGTGAAGACCTGGGTTCCGATGGCAGCTCCGGCCTTGGACCACGCGGCGATGAAACCCAGCATCTGGCCGCGGATAGAAGTAGGGAAGCACTCAGAGGCAGCCAGGACAACGGTACTGGATTCGGGTCAGCTAGCAAACGGGTATGGAGTTTCAGTGTGACATACCTGCCGGGACCGACTTCGCCCAGCATCAGGAAGATGCCGTACAAGACGACGAAGAGGGGAAAGATGCTCTGAATCTGCTCCTCAGCTCCACCGAGAACAAATCCAAGAACAGCCTGAAGAGTGAAACCCAATGCCATGGTCTTGCGGCGGCCAATCTTATCAGAGAGGTAACCTCCAATAAAGGGACCAGGGATGTAGAAGCAGTTGATGACAACACCCCATCCCAAGTTCTTGACGATGCTATCTCCAACGTTGGCTCGAGACATGATGGTCGAGCTAAAGATGCCAAAAGGAATTGAGATCCAGTTGTAGAGAAACCAACAGGTTGCCACGCCGATCAAGGGACGGTAATATCTCTTAAGTGCAAGCCAGTATGGCACACGCTGCTTGCGCATGGACGACTTTCGGTACGCTGTGGCTACTGACATGCGCATGCGGAACCAGAAGATGACCAGAGGAGGAAATGCGCCAAGTGCAAACGTAGTTCTCCAGACGATGGCGTACTTGCTCTCCTTTTGTTGCACACAGAGAAGCAAGAGCAGAGGCGTAAGACCAGCCCAAACGTAGCCCAAGGACGCCGACAGATCAGCAAGCATGGCGAACATGAAGCCTCGGTGCTTACGGTACTGGGCGCTCTCATCAGTTGCCTCTGCGGCACCGGCACCAGACACGGGGTACTCGCCGCCGGCGCCAACACCAGCGACACCACGAGAAACGATGAGCATCCAGAAGAGACCGACATCACTACCGCCACTCGCACCAGCGGACAGGGCAATTCCCAGTACCAGAAGGATTGTGGTAGCGACAGCGCCGGTCTTGCGACCAAACTGATCCACAATAAGACCGAAGAAGAGCATGCCAATGATCATGCCAATCAGAAAGGCGTTACTGAGACGCGTAGAGATGGAACTCGTCAGAGCGTCCGGATACAGGACCTTCATGATAAGCTGGACATTTCCAATCACGGCAGCATTACTATCACGAGCACATACGTAAGCACAGAACGATAGAAAGGGGAAACAGAGAATCAAGCAGCAAGAGCATCAAGGAGTGAGCTCCTTACTATCCATCAGAGCCGATTGCTAGACCCGAAAAGAGCACCATCAACCAGACAGAGAGTCTGCTGTAGTACGTCTTTTCAGGACCGTCCACAACAGTGCCGACCTCGACCTCGGCTCCGGTGTCTGAGGCATGCTTCTTGTCGTCGGTGTGATTGTCGACGGTATCTGAATGGGGCTCAACGGCCAGGCTTTGGACTTGAGCAGTCATTTTGAGAGCCGGCTCGGGTAAGATTATAGAGGAAACAGATGCAGATCCCAACAGTCGCAGTGCAGGAAGAGTCTTCCTCTTAACAGTTTTGTTATCTGTGTTTGCCGGGGGCCATCGGCTAACTGTTGGCCGACACTGATGATCCTTCGCCTCGACCTCCTCGTTACGGCGACGGTCCCCGGCCGGGGGTGGGGAATAGCAGCCGGTTTTCTATCTTACGCTGGGGGCACCAATCACAGAGCCTATAAAGAGTGGGTGAAGTTACAACGGTCCCCAGTTAGTACGTCAGTTCAATACGCTGGGCTTCGGGTTATCTCACGTCGGCCTATCAGTGGGGCCGGCGGCGCTATAACTGGCCCCGAGACACGATACCTATGATACCTATCTCTCACTCAGGCACACTCCGAGAGGCTTTCCCTTGTCATCGACACTCGACCGCGTCAAGATGGGCTCTCCGGAGATACACAACGGTTCAGCCACGGTACTGCTGTATCGCAAACACCACCAGACCAACCTTAGGTCGAGATTGTCGTGGTGTTTCGCCGCAATCGCGTTGATTTGCACAACACTCCTCTTCACCAAAACCCTCCCTTGTCAGCACAGGAGCTCTCAGGCACACAGCACTCTCGACGTCGACAAGGTGCAGCAATGCGCAATTGACAACCTCAAAGCCGATCTTTCGTTTCTCGATAATGCCAAGCCAATTGAAGCTCCAGAATTTCTAGAGCGTCGGGACAAGCTGGCAAGGGCGCTGGTCACAAACGGCGTCGACGCCTTCGTCCTGGAGCCTGGCTACACATTTCAGTACTATGGCAACATCTCCCAGGTGGACTGGGAGCCTTGGGAGCCCGAGGAGCGTCCCTTCTTGATGCTTATCCTCCCCGAGACTTCTGAAGATGGCCAGGTTAAGGCCAAGACAGCTTACCTATCACCCAGCTTCGAGGAGGGTCGTGTCCGCATGCTCGGCATTCCTTCTCATGATGAAGAGCTGGATATTGTGATCTGGGAGGAGCACTGGAACCCTTACGAGACTCTTCTCAAGTCACGGCTGTTCAAGGGCAAGACGGGAATCAAGCTCATGATGGATGAGGAGATCCGAGACTACATTACCCGCGGGCTGGAATCTGTCGGCTTCGAGACTGTCGGCCTTACTCCTGAGGCTGAACTTGTCAGGCAGCAGAAGAGCGCCGCCGAAGTTGAGCTGCTTCGAGCCGTCAACACGGGTACTGTTGTTGCCGTTAGGGCGATGCGTCCTTGTCTGGTTCCTGGCTTGACCGAGGACGAAGTGACCACTATTCTCGACAACGCAATGCTCTCCATCGGCTTCAGCCTCTTCTTCAACATTGTTCTCTTTGAGGAGCACGGCGCTCTGCCACACGGAGGCTTTGTCACAGGAGGCAAGAAGCTCACCTATCATAGCATGATCGTCATCGACGTCGGTGCCCATTACTTGGGCTACTCTTCCGACATCTGCCGCAGCTTCCTCATCGACCCGCCAGAGAATGATGCCGAGATCGCCGAGGATCCTCTCCGTGATGAAAAGGAAAAGGTCTGGCAGATCGTACTTGACGCCCAAACGGCCGCTGCGGAAGCTTTCCAACCAAACAACACTGCAGCCAGCGTTGACATTGCGGCCCGTACGGTCATCGAGAACGCCGGTTATGGTTATGGCTTCACCCATCGCCTAGGTCACGGCATCGGCATCAAAGCTCACGAGTCGCCATATCTGAACAAGTTCAACAAGCAGGCGCTGCTTCAGCCAGGCATGACTTTTACCAATGAACCGGGAATCTACCTCGAGGGCAAGTTTGGCGTGCGCCACGAGGACATTTACTTGGTCAAGGAGGATGGGGAGGCTGAGTTGCTGACGGGAAGAAGAGCCGCTGGCTTGCGAGAGCCTTGAAAGGACGCGGATTTGTCAATGGCCTAGTGAGTGTGCTTTGGTGGATAAAATGCGACTCTCGCAAACCTATAGACTGTGACAACAAAAGCTTTTGTTTATGCTCATAAGCTATTAAGCTACGTGCCACTTGAGTTGTCTTGATAATAAATTTTCCCAATTCAAGTCCTATACCCCTGGTCTCGGCCAACGACGATGACTATTTCAAAGTTCCCTCCCTGTGTGCTTCGACTCAAATTTGTTAGCTGCGAGTTTGCTAGTCTTCGTTCAGTCGTTGTTAAATCAATAAATTTGTTTGTATCCTGCCATAAAGGGCTGTTCAGGTTGCCGTTGCCCCAGCGTAGTCTCTTCACGCACCAGACACCCGTTCCGTTCATTTTTAATGAAATTAGTGAGGGTATCCATTAAGCCATCACTCCTTGAACTTAGGCTACTCGTCGGTACTTCCGTCGCAAATTCACTACAACGTGTTCCGTGCACTAGAATACCATCCAAGACTTGACGGCTATAGACGGAGCTTGGCGTGGATTCGTCGGCGGTGAGGCGAGCGGGGACGTGAAGAGATCTTTCAAGATTCGGAGTTGCAATTACACTTGAAGAGGGCCAAGAATGTTACGAAAAATCTCGGTTCACATTAGTTCCGACTCATCTCTACTTCTGTATCCATCCGGGCTCTCTACGACTGCGTCGAGGGATGCCGCAACACAGAAGCCCAGCTTCGGGTCCAAAAGAGGAAACCCACCTTCATCCCCGAACTGATGGCCGTCTTAAGCCGGGCACATCTATCTGTATAAGTAATCATAGGCTCCCGACTATTTGAAGAGCGAGGGCCGTGGTGTTAGGGGGAGAAGGCGGCAATATATAATGCTCCCATCCAACCTAACCACCTCCCAAGCGTCATCATCGGCTATGGTCAAGCCACACGACGACACACCAGCCTCATAACTGCACAGCTTCCGCCCTCAATAGCCCAATACTGTGTCAAAATGGTCCGTATCGAACGATTTAGGTCAACCTGGGGCGTTGAGCCAGGTGAGAATTTCGAAGCCTGGAAACCACTGTTTGTGGAGTGGAAGAAACTCGGTTCCGGTAAGTCAACACCATGTCGGGTTGCGACGCCTAAAGACTTTCCACCGGCCTTGCTCTTTCCGTGTCTAATCTATGAATCCGAGATTCGCAGATGGTGTTGAGATGGTTCCTTATGACTTGAGCGAGGATCAACGGCGGGAGGTGCGGAAACTTTGCGATGACCTAGGTTTGAAGATCAGCATCACGTAAGTCTCCCAAAAGTCCGCTGACAATCATTCCATCAATTGATTTTCATAGGATCTTCTCTGCGTGGCATCGATATCGTGGTCCGCGACCACGCAACCTCACGCCTGATGTTCATCTCGAGGGATATCGGGAGGAGCTTCGGCGAGCGCAAGTACTTGACCCAGTCAAGATCAACGCGCAATCCGGGGCGTGAGTCTTCATGGTGCACAAAATCTGGCTAAAAACTGACAATGGATCAATTAAGGGACTTTTGGTCATGGGAGCAGGCTGCTTACTTCTTCAAGAGCAGTCTTCCGATCGACAAGGAATTGGGCTTTGAAGGGCGAGTTTGCCACGAAACGCATCGTAACCGGGGGCTCTTCAACCCGTATGTGACAGACTATGTGCTCCAGAGAGTGCCAGAGTGCGTGCTGTCACATTTTCCTGTCAGCTTGTCGCATCAATTGACTCACCCTGGCAGGCTTCGCATTACGGGCGACTTCTCGCACTGGATCGTTGGTTGCGAGAGACTCCTTGACGTCGCCGAAGAAGACCAGGAGCTATTGGACAGAGTCATCCCTCATGTCGGTGCACCATCACGTTGACCGAGAAATCTCTGACGCGTTTTACAGGTGTATCACATCCATACGCGCATTGGCACGACACAGTCCACCCAGTGCCCAGAGCCACTGAACCCAGTCTTCGCAGCTGAACGTGCTTTCTTCGAGAAGCTCTGGATCCGAATCGTCAAGTCGAGGGCGGAGAGAGACCCTGACAGCGTCATAACCTTCGTTCCAGAATATGGGTAAGGCAAGAGACAATCAGATCATGTTACATCGACTAAGATTGCCCAGACTCTTCCCCTATCATCCCTTCGGGTCGGTACGGACCAGTGCAGATGTCGCCGACAGCGAGGGACCGCGCCTGCAAAAGTTATTTGAGAATAGTCTCGGCGAATGAATGCGTCTAGAATATGGACAGTCCGGGTGACCATTCCTAGGAGAGGATAGTCTGTGTTTAGCTTCTCTCATGCCAGATCGACCCAGGAGGCTAGGGGTGCCCACGGGTCTGGTGGATTGGTTCATGCGATGCGATGTGATGTCGCAGGGAGCGGAGATGCCGTTGTTCAGCTTTAAACGCGGGATGGCCAATTATGCATGATGGGATATCAACTTGCAAGGATGTGGCATCCACAAGGGAGTGTCAATCTCTTCAGCCTGATTTCACTCCAGGTGTAGGGTAACGAGGTCTCGTCAGGTTGTTGTCCTTGTTGAGCCACGTCAATGCAAAGATAAGGATGTGAATTATGAGAAAAATGAGAATTTATGAGCAGACGTGATTTTTTAATCATGTTGAAAGTCTTGAGCATCTCATATTGCGTTAAAATGTCGCGTTATGGTGTTGCTGGGTAGGAGTATTGATGAGACCGTGATGAGCCACCACCTCAGAAATCTCAGATAGAAGCACAAGAAGCTCAACAGGACAAACACCATCGAGATCAGATGTCTACAACCCAGATCTCCATGGAAATAAAATCAAAACACCATCGAAAATTGGTTATCATGGTGGCGGAAGTGAGTCCTACTTGCAATTATCGACATGATCAGCGATGTCTTGGTGATGGCTTCAACACCAACAGCCCAAGATCTACACATAATGACAGCACCCGCTGGCCACTGCGATATGAATGGTCACTGTGACAATCATCCATCATATTGGATATGCGACAAGGGTTAGGCGAGTGCCAATCCTGCGCTACAACACCCCGGGACGGCTGCAATCACCAACAACCAGTGGACCTGTTGGCTGATCAATCAACTCGACGCTACGGCGTGGCCTATCGACTCGTCGCACGGCTATCCCGCTATAGCTCATGCATAACGCACGTCATGAATTAGATACAAGTGGAGTAGAACAAATCAAGGGGATCTGTCGACGGTCGTGCCGCTGGCTAAGGGTCTCATGCGAGGTCAGCTCGGCTGGCGTCTGGGGCGCATCACTGCATCCAATGTAGGCGTCGCCTCTGGTCCCCGTGGGTGCAAGGAACGGCCAAGACAAAATGGACCATATGAACGGGTGACAGTCACATCAACGAACCGGCCAAGACGGCCATCGATCCGATGGCATCCCAGCACAATGGTGTTCCCGATGTTAGCGAACTTGGCAGCTTGGCATACGGCAACCATTGCCGACCTTTGATAACAATCTCAA
Source organism: Fusarium sp. MBC 438 (assembly GCA_030779245.1). Classification (NCBI taxonomy): domain Eukaryota; kingdom Fungi; phylum Ascomycota; class Sordariomycetes; order Hypocreales; family Nectriaceae; genus Fusarium; species Fusarium sp. MBC 438. The sequence continues at coordinate 32,253 of JAPFTB010000175.1, read as the reverse complement.
GATGACCTCAAGACTGTGGCAATGAGAATTTTAAACTGTCTGATTGTGACAATCGTTAAGAATGTGAGGCGAGACGTTGACCAAGTCAAGGTTCTAGACAAAGTGGGGGGAGCAACCGTTTCCACAGCCTCACGACAACGATTTAGAATAACCAACGCATGATCAAAGCTTATTTACCTCAATCAGTCGTACTCGGTATACGAGAAGAGATTCGTCAAGTGGGCGGCTTCATTGTGGCGGTTCCTCGGTGAAAGGCCTCGCCTCTGAATGGACTCATTGGGAGTGTGCCTTGAAGGAACGCGAGGATCAAATGGAGGATTCACGTGCTTGCAGACAAAAAAGGTCTCGCCACTTTTTTCCCCAATCTTTCGACCTAGGCTTCTCCAGCTATTGCTTGTCCGGGGATCTGGACGAACGGTTCATCTTCCTATAAGATCGCAGCAATCCCCCATGTGCCCGTTACAAGTGGCCATTGCCTCCCTGCTGTTTGGGCGACCGAGCTTTGTGGGAACTTTTCAAAGAACCCACGTCTCACCGGAGGCATGGCTAGAAGGGGCCAACGGGGCGCCTAAACAGGGTAAGCTTAACCCCAGCTGGTGCCCGGAGTCGGACGGAGCCCGGCCAGCGCGAGCCCTGGAGCCTACTAACCGAGTTTGGAGACCGACGGTGGATCTTGTCTTGATGGTGTTTGGTAACGGCGTGGGCCGTCACGTCTAGATTTTTTTCACAGAGGAGAGGTCTTGTGTCTGCGTGTGCGTATGCCAAGATGCCAAGCCAGAAGATGGAGATTTGGGCACGCACGAAACAATGTACGTCCGAAACCTACGTACGAGTTTCTAGATGAAGGATGGAGTTTCTTGCTCAACTAGGGAAAAAATATGACAAAAAAAGACCAGGCAAAGACCACCGACTGAGCAGTGTCTTGCCCCACGTGTCTCCAATTGCTCTCGTGTGTGTCCCCTCCCCATTGACTTTAAGCATAGTTTTTGCCTCGCATCATCAATCATGCCTAAATTGAAGCTCTTCGGGGAGCTGGAGCTAAAAACGAGCGCTGTATCCTCACGCACGCGACGCTCTCTCGTCCAGCAGGGGCTGCGGCTCCTCGGATCAAGCACAACTTCTGGGCGATCGACAAGACTTGACCAAGACGGCTCCACGCGACTTGGCAGATGTGAGTGTTCTGCCTGGAAGCCTCGCCATTGGATCTTGACCCTTGCCATTGTGTTTGATGGTGGACGCCGTGGCGAAGCCACACCCACACCCCCCTGCACAGCTTCCGACAAGCACTGACCCAATCACGAAGCGTCTCTAGCTTCAGATCTTGCCCACGTGTGGTCTTGGACGAATCTCATAGGGTTATGCTTAAATGTACCACCCGGGGAGCACACTGACAGGGGAACGCCCAATGCGGCAAACCAGCACGCTTCCCACTGCTGCGTGGCTTCGGCGCTGGGTGTCTACACCAAGTAATCGGTAGCCAGATCGTCTCACCGAAGGGCACTTTGTCTCTTGCAGATGCCCTTCTCGACTGCGGGTAGCGTCCGAGGTGGGGGTGGGCAATCGACAGGTCCTGTAGGCAAAGGCAAAGCTCCAGTGCCCCCGAGAGTTTAAAAGAAGCTGTCTGAGACCCTCGATTTCATCCTCTTCTTCTTGCTCGAGCATCCCTTTCTTCTCCATCCATCATCAGCAGCACACTCTCATTCGACTGACTGCTTGGCTTCCTTCTTTCTTCCTTCTCGAACAAAAAAGCCAATCCAGTCAAGATGGTGCTCGAGGATTACACCTACGTCTTTGCCCTGGGCACTTGCTTCGCCCTGCTCGAGGCCTACAACAACGGTGCCAGTAAGTAGCTCCCCTCTTACTTCCCCTCCTCACCCTGGCGCCTATGACGCATCACATCAATCAACTCAATTCACTAACAACTTCTTCCTCTACAGATGATGTCGCCAACGCTTGGGCTACCAGTGTCTCATCGCGCTCGGTTACCTACCGAGGCGCCATGGTACTCTGCTGTATCTTCGAACTCCTCGGTGCCCTAACAGTCGGCGCCCGAACCGCCTCGACCATCAAGAACGGTATCATTCCCATGGAGGCCTTCCGTGACAACGCCGGTGTCCAGCTCCTCGCCTTCGCCTGTGCCTCCGCCGGTGCCTCTCTCTGGGTTATGTGGTGCACCCGACACAACGCCCACGTCTCCTCGACCTACTCTCTCATTTCTTCGCTCGCTGGTGTTGGTATCGCTACTGTCGGTGCCAGCAAGGTCGAATGGGGCTGGAACGGCGGCCAGGGTCTCGGTGCCATCTTTGCCGGTCTCGGTATGGCTCCCGCCATCGCCGGCTGCTTCGGTGCCATCATCTTCATGCTTGTTAAGCTTGTTGTCCACGTCCGCAAGAACCCTGTCCCCTGGGCTGTCTGGACCTCTCCCTTCTTCTTCCTGATCGCCGGTACCATCTGCACGCTCTCTATCGTCTACAAGGGTTCTCCCCGCCTTGGCCTCACTGAGAAGCCCGCTTGGTACATCGCCGCCGTCACCCTGGGTGTCGGCTTTGGTCTGTTCATCCTGTCTGCCATCTTCTTCGTCCCCTTCGTCCACGCCGTCGTCATCAAGCGCGACTACACTCTCCGCTGGTGGGATGCCTGGCAAGGACCCCTCCTGTTCAAGCGTCCTTCTCCTCCTGATGCCGAGAATGCTCGTGTCCCCAACTACGCCGTCATTCAGCACGATGCCGAGGACGACCAGGCCTCCACTCAGGACTCCGAGACCCAGTACGACCCCAAGAAGGGCAGCAACGACGATGAGATCACCCCTGCCCACCCTGCCCACGAGGTCACCAACGAGAAGCACACCCTCAACCTTGCCGAGTCTACTCAGGAGGGTTACCAGCGAATGCTCCGTGAGAACACTGAGAAGCACCACGCTAAGCTCCGCAAGTCCCGTGGTCCTCTGGGCTGGGCTATGCGCACTCTCCACGCCAACCCCATCGGTGCCGGTTCCATCCACGAGACTCACAACCTGATCGCCATTGTCAAGCGCATCCCTGCCCAGATTGTCTGCGCTCTCCTCTACGGTGCCCACTACGACATCCACACTGCTCAGATCGGTATCGAGGGTACTCCTGAGGGTAAGCGCATGGCTCGCGTCTACGCCAAGGCTCCCAAGTACTCCAACGAGGTCGAGTACCTGTACTCTTTCGTCCAGATCATCACTGCCTGCACTGCTTCTTTCGCTCACGGTGCCAATGATGTTGGTAACGCCGTCGGTGTCTGGGCTGGTATGTACGCTGCTTGGCACTCTGGCAAGCCTGCCGAGAAGAAGGCCGATGTCCCTCTCTGGCAGATTGGTATTGTCGCCGCCACCATTTGCATCGGTTTCATCACCTACGGATACAACATCATGAAGGGTAAGCATCACATTCACTATATACTTGAAGCATTCACTAATAGACAATAGTTATGGGTAACAAGATCACCTACCACTCCCCCAGCCGTGGCTCCTCCATGGAGATGGGTGCCGCCATCACCGTTCTCGTCTTCTCCCAGTACAAGCTCCCCGTCTCCACCTCCATGTGCATCACTGGTGCTACTGTTGGTGTCGGTCTCTGCAACGGCAGCCTGAGCGCCGTCAACTGGAAGCGAGTCTTCCTCCTGGTCTTCTCCTGGATCATGACCATCCCCATCGCCGGTCTCATCGGTGGCTGCCTCATGGGTCTTGCCCTCAACGCCCCTCACTTTTAAACACAAACTCAATCCTCTCAATCTGTTTGAGCTTGAAGCTCAGTCTCTCTTTTAGAACGCCATGGAGAAATGGCACAGTACATGATATGAACTTAGAAAAGCGGGCTTGATATGCATAGAAAGATACCGAGGTCGGAATTTGTTGCCAGTATTTACTTTAAGACCTTTAATTGACGGAGTTGAAACCCCGAACTACATTGCCTGAAGCTTCTGTGACGTCTTGACAATTCAGCCACCAACGCCGCGACAGAGTAACATCTCAACGTCACTTTTCGTTCTTGACCTTTCAAGTGTTATTTTAAACAAGCCGCTGAGCCAAGTATCCAGAAAATGAATCTTAGAGCAGTGGTCATCGCGTTCAAAAACGTAGCACCGTATATAGTCCTACAAACACCGTGTAGCTGACGTTGGCACTCCTCAAGGCTGCACACGACATCCTACCATAGTAGGATCATCACCATGTCTCCTAAAACACCGATTGTCCGTTCCTGCACCATGTAGCACCACGAAATCTTGGCCCTTCCTTCCATGCAGAATATCGCCCTTGGCAAGCCACCCGAATCCTTGCCCCGGGTATCGTAGTGTCACCCTCACACCCCCCTCGAGGTTGCATCTTGGCGACCTCCCACCGGTTCCTTGGCATCAGCTTGGCACAGGTAAACGTATCTTTCAAGACTCTTCCCTGGACTGACAGACGTAAACCCTGCAGGGAGGGGAACTGTCATGGTTTAGTAGGCCAAGAGTCTCTGTCGAATGATTATCCCTAACCCAACATGGCATACGCACACGTGCTCGCCCTTTGACAGATGTTCGGCTTTGAGATGAAGACGACATTGTAGGTTTTGAAACACGAACTGGAACTAATTGTATCATCTTCGTATGTGTGTTAGTTGTTGACCTATGTGATACTTGCTTGAGCGATTAAGCAGAGACTAAATGAACTCTACCAGTCTTGCCAAGAAAGCGACCCTCACCCCACGAAGAATCGCGTGATCCTTCCGGAACAGGGATCATCATTCTTACAAGTCATTTGTTTCGGAAAACCCATAAATGCTCACCGAATATATCTAAAGATCCCTGCAGTTGCGCGTTGGTCTGAGGGGAAAGCCCAAGTCGGTCCATATACTACTCACCATGCATGCACGATGAAACAGATAACCATTGGATTGCACAGTGACATCCGACACATCCGAGGTCTCAAGTCTAAGGGCAGGGTCCAAGTATCTATGCGACCTTGGTTATGCTGTACATCGGTAGTCCCGTATGCTCAGAGCAACCCCAGCTTTCAACAATGCTTCTCGTCTAGTCCAGAAAGAATTGACAATCTGCATAATGGGAGACCGCAATATTTGAAAAGGCTAGCTTCAAGCAAGATCCTGTGGGTAAGCATGCTTTAAACTACATAGATCGAGGTGTGGTGCGTTCTTCGGTGGGTTACATCATTACTGCTATTGCCAAACACAGGAAAAATACTCGACAATCACTTTCGTCGCCAAGATGTTTATTTATCTCTTCCATCAGCAACCGAGACTAAGATATCAGCTATCTTTCATGAAACATACATAGCCTCAACAGGTGCTCCTTGCGCTCCCTGGATAACCTGTGGCGGCCATGTCAAATCCTCACGCCATTCCGTCTCATAAGAATACTCTCCGCTTCTAACGACAACATCAATCCCAGGCAGAATTACCCGCGCCTCGCCGTTTGGTGGAATCGATACACTCGTCTTCATGACCTTAGATTCACACCTCCAAAATACACTGTACGGCCCTATGGGTGAGTCGTACGTGGCCCGAGCCCATCGGATTGTACCACCGGGTCGTGGACGGACAGTGGCGGACTCCCACCCGGGTGAGGCTGAAGACAAGCCAGCCACATATCCATGAAGGAAGTGGCATACGGCGCCCAGAGCATAATGATTGAAAGATGTCATTTGGCCAGGATTGATGGACCCATCAGGCAGCATGGAGTTCCAGCGCTCCCACTGCATAACACGGTTAGAATACAGCGGTGACAGGTTTACGGCAAGATGGTACTTACAATCGTGGTTGCGCCCATCGTGATGGGATATAACCAGCTAGGACTGTCGCGTTCCTGCAGCATCCTATATGCTGTGCCCATCATGTCGACGTTGGCCAAGGTAGGTAGAATGTGCGGTGTCCCCACAAACCCTGTGTTGATCTTGAAGGCTTCCCATCTGGTCAGCCAGTCAAGTCTGGACCGCGCAGTCTGAATTTCAGCCTCGCTATCTAGGAGGTTGAAATGGAGAGCTAGGACATAGCTCGTCTGTGTGTCGGACGAAAGCCTTCCCCTGGGCGAAATGTACTCGTCTCGGAACAACTTGCGTAGCCTCTGCGCGTCATCTCGGTAGCGCTTCGCATCCTCCACCTCACCCAACCGATCACCGACTTGAGAGGTAACTTCGGTGACATGAACCAAGTAGGCGTTGGCCACCAAGTACGGGTCGGTGGGCGTATGTCCAGGAAGAGCAGGCGGAGACCGAGGGTCGAGCCAATCGCCGAACTGAGGCATATCGGTGGAATAAAAACCGCGCTCATCACGAGGTATTCCCTTATCGAGCCATAGTCTCATACTCTCCCATTGCCTCCGTAAATGCTGTTCGTCTCCGAAAAACTGGTATAGATCCCACGGTGTGAGGACCACAGTGTCACCCCAAGCCGCCATGGCCTTATTTTCATTATGTTTGGGAGGCATAGGAATGCAGGGAACAATAGTGGGAACGACCCCTCCAAGGTCTTTCTGATCAGCCTCGACGTCCTGGAGCCAGCCTCCGATGAACGCCGCGGTATCGTAAAGAAAACTTGCCGTGGGAGTGAAGACCTGAATATCGCCTGTCCACCCTAGCCGCTCATCGCGCTGGGGGCAATCCGTCGGGACAGAGATAAAGTTTCCCCGCATCGACCATACTGTGTTTTCGTGAAGCTTGTTGACATGGTCGTGGGAGCATTCAAATGTTCCAGTTCTGCGTAGATCTGAAGAAATCACAACAGCGGTGAAGTCGGTGAGGCTGCAGGCGTCGTAGCCTGTCACTTCCGCGTATCTGTACTGAGGCGTTAAAAGGGACACATACAACGAGTGAAGCATAAGAACTCACCTGAAACCATAGAATGTAAACTTTGGTTCATACCCCCGTGTCTGACCTCCCAGGTGTATCATGGTGCTCGCCTTGGCCGTTCTCAAGGGTCTCGTCCCTAGTTCACCATGTTCCATGACCTCTGCATGGCGAATGGTAACAGTACCTGTCCCAGGGATGTCGATGTTCACTCTAAGCCAACCAGCCAGATTCTGCCCAAAGTCTAGGACTTTCTTCCCACTGGGTGTTGTAATGATATTTTGCGGCTGCAGCTCTAGGATGCGACGAACGGGGGGCGCTTCAGGTGCTATCAAAACGGCTTCCGGAAATGGGAGAACCTCAGCTGCAAGGTAAAGGTTGCTAGCAGGTGCCTCGGGGGTGGACCACAACGCGTCATGTTGTTTGCTGTCATAGATCTCGCCGTTGTAAATCTCGGAGCAAAGGACAGGGCCGTCGACGAGGACTTCCCAGGTGTTGTCAGTTCGGCAAAGAACCTGTCCGTTGACCTCAAGTTGACCAAGAAAACCTAGACGGTCCCCCCATATGTTGGAGACACCTGGGCGTCCTAGCCTGCCAGCGAACCAGCCTTCGCCCAGATATACTCCGATCCTATTACGTCCTGGGAGTAAATATCTGGCAATGTCATACGTCTGGTAGTGTAGTCGGTGTCGATATGACTGCCACCCGGGAGAAAGTACTTGATCGCCAACCACCTGGCCGTTGATTTCCACTTGATAGATACCATGGGCCGTGGCATACAAACGGGCAGGGCCGCCTTCGTATGTGAAGGTTTTCCTCATGCGAAACGGCGGCTTCGGCTTGTCGACATCTTGAGGTGGGCCACTTATCAAGTCTGCCTCCCAGTCGCTTCGCTTGAGGAGGGCAGCTTCCACTGTAAGCTCCGCCCAGCCAGTCTTCACACCGTTCGTGCCGGTGGCTTGTACGCTGACGTGAACGATCTCTCTTGAAACCAACGCCGATGACGGCCACGGCACAAGTGAAGATCTGGACGACTCGACTCGGAAAGCTTCTGTCTTTCCTCGCCGCTTGACGACAATCTCATAGGATGATTGCTTCCAGTTGCGGCGGGTGGTTGCGGCAAATCGCCAAGAGAGTCTGGGTGCAGGGTGGAATATCCCGAACCCATCTTGATAGTGTTCAGCTCCCAGCTCGACGATGGTGATTTCTTCCGTGCATGACGGAAAGTCTTGACTGAGATCCCCCATGATTGTGGACTGAAAGGACAAAACAATAAGGCATAGGTAATGGCAAGCCGTGAATGGCAAAAACAAGAAAGGACAGGGGAAATGAAAGTATGGGAAGTGGTGTGAATAATCTCCGAGACTCTAGTTCAAGTGTAGCCTGATTTATAGCTGGGGGTATAGGGGATCTACCCAAGTGCTGCAGGCTTCACGAAAATCGGGGTTGAGTCTCGGACGACAGTCGAGGCCGGCCACACCTGGAACCCCGGTCCTGTTGCGGGGGAAAGGGAACCGAGCTGAATGCGGAGCCCCACAGAAACCCCGACCCCGTCCCTCGGTAATGGGGAGCGGAGGTCGGAGCGGAGGTGTGGGGAGGCGGAGGAATTATGGGGCCGCCAACCTAGACCAGGCCCTCGGAATTGAGCGTACGTACCCCTGGAACTCAACCTCTTGAGCATGCCAGTCGGGGACGTAATCCATAGTCATGACCTAGTGCCCTGCACTAGTGGCATTACTAGGAGTCCCGGCATATCCTTTCAATTGGTGCTCCCTGGATCACAAGGCATCTTAACATTCACGAGCGCTTTGGCCATGGAGCAAGTGTTGGATGAATATGGCCCGGGCGCCCGGAAATTCCCTTGCCCGTGCAAGAGTATGCTACTCTCTTGGAGGACAATTGTTGACGTATTAAATTCACCGTAGGTAGTTGTACTTCAAATTACGCACCTTGTCGTACTGGCACGTCTGTCATGCACCATGGCCGTCTACACCCTGTCCAGCTCTATACATTGGCATCACATTATCTACCTACCACGGGTAGTACTATCATAAGTCTTTGTTTATAATGCTTCAAGTTATAGAATGCGAAAGCCACATAATGAATTTGTGCGGTCTTCAGACTGATCCTCCAGAGCCAACCGTCGTAGAATTGCCCCAGTCTTGGGTAACTTCAACCAAGACACCAGGAATCTCCAGTCCCTCGCTGGCTTTTGAATCCAGCCTAGATAGGATATCCAGTAAGGCATTAAAGAGTAATTCGGCCTGTGCCCTGATGGTTGCGTTATCTGAGCTGTGAAGAAGTTCGAGTAGTATGGCACCGACGCGCCTGACCTTGTCGACCTACGAGAATGCATTAGCTATGGGGGCGAGCCAGAGAAATGGCTATAACAAACCGCTGTCTCGCCTTGTGCCGCTATACAGATAAATGGAGTGCCCTGCAGGTCGTCTAAGAAATCCCGTATGATCTCAAGCTTTCGGCTTGCCCAAGACAGTGGGCTTCCACTGAGTCCGACTATCACGAGAAGATCGTGGTCAATGCATGCTTGTAAGATTAACAGTCTCATGCAGTGGAATATTGTCATAATATTGCTCCGCTGTGCCCAGAAACAAGTTGTTTGGTAGGCCCGAATGCTCTCCTCAACCACTGGATTTCTGTCTCCGTCTGGCCGCCGTACCCACGGTGGTACTTCATTGACCAGGGCTGTAAATTTGAGGTATCTTTCTATCAGGGGATCCATCTCCTGATCAGTTCTATCCGACCGTATCGTAGATGGTGAGCTCATTTGGGCATGTCGTGTGTGACTGGAAATATCGCTGATTAGGCTAGCTGCTGCTGCTGAGATTCTCCGTCGAAGGTGGAATCCAACAAAGATGCGCGATTCGAGGTTGGCCTGATTCACCTCTCGGGAAGGGTCGAGAAATGGCACCACTTCATCACTTCTCTCGAGGAGGGTGATGCCGTCACATATCCTCTCGTCAATGATGGGCGGCCGACTTTTGAAAGCGATTTGAGTCTTCTCAGCGAGGTAGAGATGCCAGAAGTTGACACGAAGCAGTTGAGACTCGACCTGCGAAGGGCGGGCAACAGAGGCTTCATCGAACAACCGCATTCTTTGTGCAAGGCAGCAGGCCTCTGTGTGGTAATGCCACGAAGCACCGACTTTGCCAGTGGTGTTCTGGGCGTACGATGAATGCCACATTCGGATAGTAAGGGAGGTCGAATCGGGATGTTCGAGATCATACGCTTCATAAGTCCTCAGCATCGACTTGGAAGCTTCGAAGAATATATCAGACAACGATTTCGGATTCCGGAAAAGGTTCTCGGGAACAACCGAGATGATATGGGCGCATAGGGCAGTGATGAGAGCGAACCGCCTCAGCAGCTCCATGAGCGCAAGCGATTCAGGGCCGGAACCCTCTGTAGACGCATAGTCTGGGAGTTCATCTCCAAGCAGAAGAATACCGGCTCTGAGTGTCGGTTCATGGGCGATAGGAGTGTTGGGAAAGAGGAATTGCATGAATAAATCGACACATTCGTGTGCCACTTGCTCCATGGGGCCAGAAAGACCCTGCACCGAGTTGAACCGGGACACGAGGCGTCTTCTAACGTGGAGAAACTCGTCCCAGAGGATATTCCCCGGTGTGGATGTGACGGAGCAAGGTGACCCAACGAATGCATGAATCACCGCGGGAACGGAGCTCATCCTTCTCCTCGTAGAATTGTCCTCCCGCATAGACGCCGGGGCGAGGTGTAGGGGATCATGACCAGATACTCCATGTTCCTGGCTATCCACGCAGGGCCGCTTCGGCGAAAGGTTATCGGCATCGGCGGGGCGTTTTGCAACCCGTGGGCCGCGTCGTTGGGGGTTGCTTCGGCGCTCGCAAGTAATGCGGGAACGGCTGCACCGAGAGCATGGATCCGCGCCGTTGCATTTTACTTTGCGTCTCTTGCAGTGATCGCATGCATGCGAACTGACCATTGTCCGTGTGATCAGCGTGATGAGAAATGCCTCATGGAAGGATTAGGTGTTGAAGCTGGAACTGTGTTTAAAGCTGGGCCACCGAGGAACGGAGCGGGGGACGGGGTAACTGCGGGGCCTTTAGCCATGGGCAGAACCACAATTGTTCCGTCCTGTCTTCATATGTACAAGTTCTGCCCAATGATGTTCTGGGCAAGACATGGCCAGTATGGCACTACTCGCGCCACAAATTCGCTTAACCGTCGGTATTCCGGCTCAGGTGGACGACCTTCCCCACGTTGAAGCCATTCCCCGGGATACGGTTGAGGTAAATGATATTTGGGGACGCGGGGAAGTACATGGGGCATCTGAATGGTCCAGAACCTCAGCTGTCCTTGGCGTCTTTGAAACCAAGGTTTAAAGACTCGGATGCTTCCTCCTTCCCAAGGGCATTGTCTTCTGACAGAGTCTTCATCTTGAGCAACTTCAATCATCGTTTCTTTCAACTAGAGCCCTCGCTGCGCTCAACATCCTGACCGTCACAATGACAACTGGCATGCTGGATAACGGCGATGACATATATGTCAAGCCCAAAAGCCCTGTGGGTTACGTTGAGAAGCATGAGACCGTTGCCCTCAAGTCGAGTCACGACAAACTTGGCCTACGAGCTTCCGCATGGAGATTTCGAAAGGTAACGGACTCACAACTCACTGTCTCGCTGTTTCCGAGCAACAAAATCTTACTCTGCTGCAGGCTGTTCTTGTTTGCAATCTTCTTTGTATTGCTGCTGCCTGTGATGGCTTTCAAATCAATCTCAATGGTGAGTTATCAGCATCCCGACTTGTTGAACGAACGGCCTAGACAGATCTAACCACGCACCAGGAAATATCATCGCCAACCAAGGGTTTATCAACCATGTCGGATTCAAGAATGCTGAAGGAGAGTATGTGCTGAAAGCTCAGTACACAGCTCTCTGGGGCGCTTTGCAGTCTCTGGGTCAGATCATCGGCATGCTCTCGCTTAATCCTGTCTCAGACAGGATTGGACGCAAGCAGACATTGTATGTTCTGTGGGTGATGCTAGCAGCGGTAAGTTTTCGAGACGACGGGAATCCCCAGAGCGCAGAAACATTAAACCTCTGTCTAGTCTATTGCTATCGAAACCGTCGTTCGTGACTGGAAGGATTGGGCCGGAGCCAAACTTCTGGCCGGAGCCGGCATCGGAGCACTCCAGGCGACATTGCCTGTTTACATCACAGAATGGTCCCCTGTCAATATCCGAGGCGCCATGGTGCTTGCCTATGGATTCTGGAATACCATTGGAAACTTTTTGGCACCCATGATCCTCACAATCATGCATGCCGTCGACCCACTGGACTACAAAACTCCCATCTTGACTCAGTGGGGCTTCCTGGGCTTGATGCTGCCAATATTCATCTGGCTTCCAGAGACCCCTGGTAAGACTCATCTCGTATCACTCCTACTGATTGCTTCCGGCGAGACTAATCGATTTGTAGCCTACTATGCGGAGCGGGACCAAGACGAGCGAGGCAAGAAGACACTGAGGCGTGTCAATGGTAGTGTGCAGGGTTACGACGTCGAGACAGAGTACGCCATCATCAAAAACACAATATTGGAGGAACGGAGTCTGAGAGAGGAGCAAGGATTAAACGACAAGTCCTTTTCCGAGATCATCACAACCTATTTGGCTTGCTTCAAGGGCTCCAATGCCCGTAGGACCCTTGGCGCCGCTCTTCCGGCCTGTGCCCAACAACTGACCGGTCTTTCTTTCTTGAACACCTACGCCAGCTTGTTCTTCAAACAGAGTGGTTTTAACGACCCTTTCCTAATCTCCACCATTTTGAGTAAGCGTCTTGCAACCCCCCTCCTAGAGCTTGACTGACCTGATTGCTTTACAGCTATTATCCAGCTTGTCTCCGCATTGGCCTTGATCCTCGTTTCCGACAAGGCGGGACGACGAAGTCCTACGTTTATCTCTGTTATAGGCTGCTCGCTGAGCATGATGGTGGTTGGAATCCTCGGCTTCGTAAACAAGACCACGCCGATTCAAAACCTCCTCATTTTCGTTGCCTGCGTTTGGGCTTTCTTTAACAAAGCTCGTATGTCATTTCCTCTTCGTCTAATTTTGTACTTGCTGACACTATTCCACCAGTTGGCAGCATCGGGTGGGCTTTCGTCGGTGAAGTAGCGTCGCAAAAGCTCCGCGCTCGTACTGCCGGTGTCGCCGCAGCGTCATCGGTTGTTTTTGGTCTCACCTTCAACACCACAGTGCCTCTCATGCGTAAGTGAGCGTGACTTGATGAATGCGAGAAAGAAGTGCTAATGGATTGAACTAGTGGACACCAATGGCGCGGACTGGAACTACAAAACAGCATGGCTGTTTTTCGGGACTGGACTGGTGACCACTATTGTGGTTTACTTTTATGTGCCCGAGCCATCGCAGCGGAATCCAGCCGAGATGGATGAAATGTACGAGAAACATGTCCCTGCGCGAAAGATGCGCAAGTACGTTACCGATGTGCAGAAAGCTGCCCATGTCAACGATCATCCGACGGCGTAATCACTTCTAGACATACACGATGAAGACCTGATGTATTGAATTGGGATTGGGTGGAAGAGAGGAGGGTGATATGTTCTTGGATTCTAGCTTGTGGGGGGTTGGTGAAGGCATGGGCCTTAGATGTATGATAGTCCCTTTCTGGTTGCTTAGTGACGACGATCAACGTATGTGAGCTTCTCGACCGATTATGGCGAACAGACCAATCCTTTATAACGTCGGCAATCCGGAACAAAGTAACCCATGGCAGAGCTTAGGTGACGTAGCCCATAGTCTCAGGATTAGCTGTGAAAACTTGGCGAAGTGTTTGTGAAATAGGATTAGGATCAGTTAGATGATGCGGGCAATAAGATCCACGATAATTCATCAGTCAGGGGAGCTACATCCTCCTGGGAGCTTCTCCCTCGATCTATGGCCCTTCCGAGCCTTTGTTTAATCTTGAGTAAAATCAAGCACCTGGAAAGAACCTACATCTAGTCTCAGTACTATGATAAGAGCATATGAAGCCCAAGGTTCTTACTTACATTGCCCTAGCAGGTCCCAAGACTACCCCACACGGGAGAGGAGCCGTTCCAAGGGAGGCAATATCTCAAGGCTGCGGTGAGGCCGGAGATTCTGATAGAAAAACCACGAGAACTGTAGCATATCTATGAACATTAACAAACAAGCACATGACAGTCGTGGAAAATAACTTACGTGGCTCCTGCGACAATCAGTTCGTGACTCTTCATTCTCGTGGTACTGGAGATTATCGCAATAAAGACTACAGTTGCACCGCCAATAGCGAAGAGCCGTGATGATGTGGTATCTAGGTAGGAACAAAGAATGACGGGGGCCAATAGCATGGCAACAATGATTGGCGTCATTAAGGCACGCGAGACCAAGGCCGCAGATGACCTTGTTGGAATATAAATGTGAGTGCTGTCCCTTGACACGTTCGAACGATAGCTCTTCAATAGTTTCAGCATGATGGGAAACAGTTATTGGATAGGTCGACCTACCTGGAAGAAATAATCTCGTAAACGGAGCAGATTCTCAGCTACTTTAGACTGAAGTCCAAGCATGGCGGATTCATCCTGAGGGCTGATGCTAAGTAGCTCTTCCGGTGGGTAATTCAAAAACCTGCTCTCGGCTCGTGCAATACAGCCCGTGCCATCAATCCAATTTTGTAGGTTGGTTACTGCACGGGGATCTGCTTCCTCGAGTTCCGAAATACGGCGACTCCTTAATAGGAACTTGTCTAGACGCATCAGTTCTACCAAAAATCATTGTGGCCGGCCAAAGCTATCTTACCTAGATCCTCCATGGCTTCATCGATCTCAGCAAGAACTTTCTCTCGTTCTTTGTTTTGATCACACTCAGAACTGCCGAGAAACAGTGGCGTGTCTTCATCCCGGTCAATTTTATGTAGCTTTCTTTCCAGCCGCACTACCCGATTCTGTTTAAGAAGCAGTAATCGAGAGCGAAGATTCAAGAATCTACGGGCGACAAAAAAAGAGTCGTGGGAGGCAATCAGAGATGAAAGCCGCGGGTATCCATTAGGGTAGTCCTCAACTTGGTAACTGTTAGCCTCGAGTCCCAGCAATGAAGGGTATTAGCCTTGCTTACTCTGTGGCAATTGCATCACTGGAGCACTCCTTGTCCTGAAAAGCGATACAGGCAATGAGCAAAAGGCAGATGATGCCCGAGCCAGATTCGGCCACGTGAAATGCCGGGTTCTGCTGTTCATCTGGGTTGGCGCACATATGGTTGATGGTCGTGTGGTGTTGCACTGGCCCAACTCCATATCGGAAATGATTTGGTTTGACATCTTGACTTGGTCCTTGGAAGCTCAACACCACTTGCACTTTTGTTGAAACTGTGCCTGACGGCGGTTAAGTAAGATACACGTCCAAGTGGCGAGGGGTTTTTTTCCTCCATTGCGTCGAAGCAGCTCCACAAGCAGCTGCGTTTATGATTGGACTTGGATTGCTTTGTTTCTCGCGTAGCATCGGGGCGTAGTTCAGCTTGTAACGTACGCTGCGCGCTCTGCTCAGCCACAATGGCAAGAGGGATTTCTATAACCCATGAGGCCTCCTCAACGGCACAATCTCAATTTTCTCAATCATGCCATATTCACGGTCACTCGTTCACTCGTGTCGTGCTCCGTTCCAAAATCACCGCATGGCAACTACTGAAGAGTCTGCGACCCGCTGGGCGCTGATGATCGGAATCAATTACTACCCCAAAGACCGGCATCTTTACGGCAGCGTGAGCGACGTTGACGACGTTAAAAAGTATCTGGAACAACACAACACCACGCCTGTCCACACGGCTGTGCTCACAGCCACTGTACCAAATGACTCCGAGTCCAGCAATGAGCCACCAGAGCCATTTGAAAACAGGCCAACCAGGACGAATACGCTCATGCATCTTCGCAGGATTATTGATTCTGCAAAGCCTGGAGATCATGTTTACATCCACTTCTCGGGGCACGGGGTTCAGCTGCCGTCAGACGGAAAAGTCGGTGAAACTGGCTTCGGCGAGCTAGGTCTGGTCCTTTTCGAAAATGACGAGCACGGAGCGAGCTACTTTCGTGGGCGCTTTCTAGCCCAAGCTCTAAAAAGAATGGTTGACAAAGGTCTTATCATCACAGTTGTTCTGGACTGCTGCTTTTCGGGTCTTGTGAGTCGAGGCGACCATGGCCGAGGTTTTGGAATCCGGACTATGGAATATGATCCCACCTTCGATGCCGACAGATCCCAACAGGACCAAGAATGCAAATTGGCACTAGGCAGCCCCGGGCGCGATAGCAAACTTGTTGCGATATTTCCAAATAGTCACAGAGAGCCAAGAAACAAGCCTGTGTATGTTTCAACTGACGATCAACAAATCCAACGGCTACGAAATCGTCGGTGAAGCGCAAGGAAACATGCTTGAGCTACCCGTCCTCGGCGCTGACTTGGAAGACTCCTTTCCAGCGATGATGGAGATTCTTCATCACTTGGCAACTTTCAAATACTTTGAAGGTCTATGCAATCGGCTTCCATCTCCAGAGTTCAGAGCAACATACACGATCAATCCAACTGTGGACTCTGCGAGGAATGGTATCTTTCAAGTCTCGAACGGCAGGATCTTTGGACTCATCATCGAGAACCACGCAGATCAACCTCTGTATGTGGCAATCTTTGGCTTTGATCCTTGTTGGGGTGTCAAAAATCTGGTCGCACAGTCTGGAGGCGACGATTATGTCCTCGTGCCACCAGCTTACGGCCACAACAGTGGCAGCAAGCAGATAAAATTGAGAATGACGATCCCGACTCGTTATCAGCCGCGGACTCGGGACGACAAGGTTCGAGATGTCGTCAAGCTCTTCGTTACCAACAAGCCGGTTTCATTCCCGAGCCTAGTTTTGCCGGGATTAAGGATAAATTCAAGCGGTTCTAGAGACTCGTTTACAAACGCAGAAACGATTTCAGACTTTATCAAAGTCTTGAATACAGGGGGTACGGTGAGGGGTGACCGTGATGCCGATGCATGGACGTCGCATAATTTTATAGTTCATACATCTATTGATTGAAATGTGGCTGCTGAAAGCCTAGTCCAGAATACAAATCAGACAAAACATTAGAAAAGATCTTCTACGAGTTCCAACTGGTCTTGGTCATATTCATGCCCCTGCCTCGCCGCCTTGCCCTTATCATCGCACAGGATATATTTTCCTCCTTTCACTTCAGAGACTCTGTATGTTGCTCCGCCAGGGCCGTTCGAGATCACCTTGACTTGATCATTAGGTCTAAATTTGGCAATCTGAACAGTGTCAGCTGGGTATTGGTATCCTGATTGCGAGAAACCTGCCGTAGCGAAGCGACGGATCGTTGGACGTCCTCCTTCAATCACCGTCACCTCTGGTACATCCTGGTGGCTACGGTCCGATGAGTGATCATGTGCTGCCGTTGGAGAAATATGACCTACTCTGAGCTGGTTGAGGCTTCTTGATCATCAGACACATTGTTCATTATAAAAGTCGAAGGGTTGGTGTCTAACGATGCTGCGTTCAACAAATGGCGAAAAGAGTGGTGGGTTTACGTAGCTACCTGGAACCGTCTTGTAAAAGCCGCAGATTGACCCCGATGCCAAGTTGTGAAATTGCGAACCAGGCCGCAAATGCGGCTCAGCTTGGCACCATGAGCTGTTGCCCACCCATAGCCATCAGCGACCAATGTTTTGTTTGCTTGGCCTGTATGTTTCAGAGCACCGCCCCCTTGGCGTCGTGGAGCGTGGCAATGCTACAGGCGGAAGCGGCCTCATGCATGTCTTTGGGTCGCGTACAACCTTTCGGGATGCCGATAGGTGCAATTTAGTCACCGGTGTAAAGTGCAACTCCTGCAGCTGACCAGACCAAGCTTATAATTATGCCTGAAGAACGTAGGACTCTGGAAAGGTGGTGTGATTGACCCGCTAGGAGGCTTTTTTGACTGGTTAAATGAGCAGATACAACTGCACCTGTGTCAGCCTCAACGTCTCGGTAATGGTGCTGACCACTCAAGGCGTATGTCACAAATGTGACAGCCCGCAGTCTGTACATGGGGCGGTCACAAGCCATCCCGTAAACTGGTTGGGCCTCAAAATCGGCCATCCCCGTCAGTCGTCAGGAGGGAAGCCCCACCAAGTACAACTTTCATGACTGCACATCCAAAGAAACATTCAACCTTGCTGTACCCGCGTAACAGACGTGGATAACGTTGCAAGTGGGAATGCACTCGTAATATTCGGTTTCCATGTCTGAAGAGGAGGTCCGTGACAACCATCGAACTCTCTTGCATGAGAGTCACAAACGTCAGGTATTACTCAAGCTCTTGAAACCATGGAATTTTGCTGATGTAGCCGGAGAGTATGGAAGGTTTTGAACGGGCTACGGACGCCCGAAGAAAAACGCGGGAGAATGTGGTCGTGGATAACCAAGCGAAAATATCCACATTGAATCGTCTCAGCGAACACCTCAACAAACAATTTATGATTACCGAAGACATCAAAGATCTTGATGAGGCCGTCAAGGCCCGTAGGGAAGCACTTGCATTGATTCATCCTGAGGATCATGTCAACAGGGCTATCCAATCACATCTACTCAGCAACGAGCTTAGCGACCGATTTGCAGAAACAGAAGACCTCAATGATATTGAGGAAGCCATCAATTTGGGGGTACAAGCATTGAAGTTGACACCAGAGCAGCAGGGCCCGCCAAGGACTGAATATCTGAGGAGACTCGAGTTGATGTTTGAAGAAAAGTACGAACAAACGAATGATCTCGCTGATTTTGATGAGATTATTTGTTACAAAAGGCTTTCAGTTGAATCGACAAGCCCTGGCGACAGTACTCGGATAGCAGTCAGACAGACGGATTTGGGCTCATGGCTCGATAAGCGGTCGAATATCACGGGGCAAGTCTCAGACATGAACGAGAGTGTCCAGCTCATGAGACAGGTCTTTGAATTGAAACCTGGAAACGAAAGCGTGATGAAAAATCTCATGCAGGTGCTGTGGAACCGGTACAGGCTAACCAAAAAGATACCGGACCTGGAAGAATGCATTGGACTTCATCAACAGATAACTGATTCATCAGGCACTGCTGAATCTAGAGTTGAGTGGATGATGACACTCGCAAATTTCCTCTGTGAACTGCACGAAAGGACCGAAGAAGAAGCTCACCTCGAGAAGGCCTTTGTGGTTGCGACAGAAGCACTCGACTTGGTTCCTAAAGACCACTGGGAATCCAGGTGGGAGAAGTGGCTAGGGCGGTTATTCGGCTGCCAATATCTCCAGACTGAAGCGCTGGCCGACCTGGAAGAAGCGATCCGGTTAGAAAGATTGGCGCTCCAACACGCCGCCAATGACGACGATCGAGGCAGCATCTTGACAAACCTGGGCAATCGGCTCGGCGACAAGTATGTAAGAACAGAAGAGATTGCCGACATCAATGAAGCCATTGAATGCGCTAGAGAATCACTGCGTCTGCAACCTGACAACCCCGAACGACTATACAACGTCGCAATCAAGTTGGGCGACCGCTTTCAAAGAATGAACAAGGTTGAAGATGTTGATGAGGCCATCGAACTTGAGAGGCGAGCGTTGGAAAGGATACCACTGAACAGCTCCGAGAGAGGTGATTATTTGATCGTTCTCGGCAACCAGTTAGAGGATAGATTCGATCAGAAGGGAGATTTACCCAATCTCGAAGAGGCTATTCGCACTGCGAAGGAAGCCTTGGGGCTGATGTCGGAGGACCATCCCAACAGAGCAGCCCGGTTGAACGGCCTTGCTGGCCGCCTCCTGAGCCTTTACAAGACGAAAGGAAACAGACTGGATTTGGAAAATTCCATCAATCAGTCCCAGTCAGCACTTCATCACGACAAGTCAGCGCTGGAAAATCGCATTGAGGCTGCCAAAGCCATTATCGCCAATTGTTCAGACAACCAGCAAGTCTATGATGCTGCAAGACTTGCAGTAAGTCTTGTTCCGAAGCTTGTTTCATGGTCACATGAGAACCTTGACCGACAGTATGTACTTAGCAAAGTGGTTGGCTTAGCATCGGACGCGGCAGCGGCAGCATTGCAAGCAAAACAGTCACCTATGGTCGCCTTGCAACTCCTCGAACAAGGTCGCGGCATCATCGGGACATCGCTACAGGACATGCGCAGCGATGTGCAAGACCTTGCAAGAGACCATCCACATCTCGCCGAGAAATATCGCACTCTGCAAATGGAGTTGGATCGGCGCGCTGAACACAACACGACGGGCGCTGTGCGTAAGCAGCCACAAGCATCAATTAACCGAAGGCATACTGCTGCAAAGGCGTTCACCGAGTTGACTGCTAAAATCCGCAAGTTGCCTGGTTATGAAGACTTTATGCTTCCATACAGCGAAGATGAAATCTACAAAGCGTCAGATCGCGGTCCAATCGTGGTGGTCAATGTCAGCAGGCTTCGTTGTGATGCTCTACTTGTCTCGGACAACCGAGTTCGTGCACTGGCACTGCCCAACATAACTCTGGAAGAACTGAAGCACAGAACAAAATCCTGGAGCTTGACAAGTCCGAAAACCCTCGAGTGGCTTTGGGACAACGTTGCGAGCCCTGTCCTGGATATTCTAGGCTTCACTGAAACCCCGCCTCCAGGCAAGTGGCCGCATATATGGTGGATTCCCACTGGCCCTTTAATTCAACTTCCCCTCCATGCAGCAGGCTATCATGACCAGCAGGGCCCCAATGCAGTACTCGACAGAGTTTTGTCGTCGTACGGGTCTTCAATCCGCAATCTGATCAGTGGCCGTCGCGCCTCCATCCAGCCTTCTGATTCTGACCAGGCACTGCTTGTTGCCATGGAAGATACGCCGGACCAGGATCCGCTTTCTTTTGCTCCCAAAGAGGTGGATTCAGTGAGTGACATCATCCGGTCTATGAAGTTGAGGCCGATTGTGCTAGGGCGGGCCAAGCAAGATGTCACCAAGAACGATGTTACTCGGCATCTCCCAGATTGCAAGATATTTCACTTTGCTGGGCACAGCCTCGCTCATGCGGAGGATCCAATGCAAAGCTGTTTGCTTCTCAAAGACTGGAAGAATAACTCGCTCAAGGTTTCTAACCTTTTGGAGATGAACATTCGCCAAAAAGCACCCTTCCTCGCATACCTTTCGGCATGTGGCACAGGCCAGATCAAGGATGAGACCGTGTTCGACGAGAACATCAATCTCATCAGCGCGTGCCAGATCGCTGGATTTAGGCACGTTATCGGCACGTTATGGAATGTCAAGGATGATCTATCCGTTCAAATCGCGGAGGCGACCTATCAGGAGTTGAAGGACTCCGACATATCAGACGAGTCCATCTGCAGAGGGCTCCACAGGGCAACCCGTGAGCTGAGGGGAAAGTGGATAGAGCAGCACAAAAGCTGCCACAACCCGGCGAGCCCTGCTACCACTGATTGCCAAGATACAACACACGGGTCGCTTGTCCGTTCAACTAGAGACGCATCTTTGATAAAAAGTAAGGATCTTGACCTTGGTGTAGCTTACTGGGCGCCCTATGTACACTATGGAGTGTAGATACTTGTCACTATAACTAGGAGGAAATACTAGAACGAGTCTATGTCTGTCGTAGGATTCCCTTTCATTGTTGGGTCTGGGGAAGCATAAGTTCAGAAACTATATGAGACGTAGTGTGGGTTCTTGAGCACCTTGAATCAAGACAACGGTGGGCCTATTTCCTCCATGGATCACGTCAATCTTCCGTCAACACCTCAAAATCATCTATCCACCATTTGAAATCCCGTATCAGCTTCGCATGTCGAACCGTCCCTCCGGTACTGTAGAACTCCTGCTTCTTGATCCAGATATCGGGCATCTCCAAACTCTTCAGTGAAACGTTGCTAGATTCTGTGACGACAGTCCTGAGCATATCTTTGCCAGAACCGCTCTGGAGCTCCTCTGGCAATTCAAGCTCGAAAAGACATTCCTCGTTGCAGGATTCTGATGCAACACCGCAAGAACAGTCAGACTCAGGGTACAGCTGCTGAACGTGATGTCCGGGACCGAAAGACAGGACCGTGAAGTAGAGTGTTGCGTTGGATAGGTTTGTGAAGATGAGGCGGACCGCTGTACCGCAAGAAACACTCTGGCCCTCAGAAAGCTCTCTTGATCCTTCTTCGTTCATGAATTTGACAGTAAATGGAGGCTTAGTCTTAGACGTAAGTTTGCGTAGGCCAATGGTTTGTTGATAGCGGAACAAATGAACAATTGCCGAGGCCGACGGTGCGACAAGTTGCTCACATTCTTGATCCTTAGTGCACCGCAGTACCAACCCAGGGACTGTTTCAACTCTCCCTGAGTGTAGCTTGAGAAACTCAATCCCACCATTCGTGCGCTTCAACTCTACCGCGGCCGTGCTGCGATCCTCAAGCGAGCTTGCCGTGACAACCTCGACGGACCCTTGAATATGCTGCCTGAGCGTCTTCAAGAGCGATGTCGTGAATGCGCTTGACAGACCTGGGTCGACAAGCACTCGGAAAGGACAAGATGCGCTCAATCTCGACCGATACAGCTCATCGCCTGTATTCCACACCGACCGAGCCCCTTGAGGCATTTTAGCACGACATTGGGTGTCTTCCACCCTGTCAACGACGAGCTTGTGACCAGTGGGTTTGGACAACCTGGTGTACTCTGTGCCTTTGTTCACCCCGTGTATTTTTCCTTCCGGAATGCGAACAAAACTGTCTTCAACTTTCACGTAAAATAGCATCGGACAACATGGCTCTGTCGTTCCAAACACTTGGAGCCTGTCATGTCCGTGCACTTCGGGCGTCTGTGGGATGTCATGACGGCTGCTGAGCGTGGCGGTGATCGCTGCGCAGACAGTCCGATACGTCTTCAGTGGAGTATCAGAATCGAGATGCGACACCAGGGCACTCGTGAAAACTCCATGGACTTTGCCGTCGGCCTGAGTACGCTCCTGAGCTGGCTCATCGGGCTTGCAGGCAGCCATAAGAGTGAAGTTGTAGGGATTTATCCCCCATGAGTCGATTGGGACCGAGTTGCGGTCGGTAGAAACGACAACCCCGGCACTTGAGGCCTGTTCTTCATCTATCGGAAGGTTTACCGGGGCTCTCCAGTTCTCGCCCATGGTTCGCTTCCGTCCGTCCGTCCGCCAAGCACCCCCGGAAAAGCAACTGTCAAGGCTGACAACGACGTGAACACCCTTCCCGTGGAGTTTTTGGAGCCATTGGTTGAGTACCCATCCACGAATCGCTGGCTGCCCCTGGCAAAAGTCCATCGGCAGCAAGGAGGGGTCCTCAGTATGGCCCGTAGGTGGCTTGCGGGTGGTATTGAGCCTTCCGCCGTGGCCTGAGAAGTGAAAGAAGAACAAGTCCCCTTTCTGTGCGGTGTTGGTGACCTTGTCAAAGGCCCCTTTGATGTTTCGATAGGTCGGTAGTTCTGCAGTCACAGAGGAAGATGTGATCATGACTGTCGTATCTGTGATCCCGAATTTTGCCTCCAACATTCTCTTAATGTTGAGAGCGTCGTTTTCACATCCGCACAGATTGTCGAGGCAGACAGGATTGCCTTCTTCATCTTTCCTAATGCCGGAGCCGCCCTCTTTGATGCCGTAGCTCTCCTGCTTGGTACCGTCGAGATACTCGTCCACGCCTACTACAAGGGCAATTTTATTTCCAGAGGATGTCTTGGCGGCCATGATGTTCAATTTTAAAGAGATCTTTAAAAGGGGAAGTCTTCAAACGTAAGATGGATAAAAGTAAAGTAGGTTGGTCAAGAATGGGTTACGCTGCACGGAATGCGGTAAGAATGTAGCACGGGGAGGAGGGGCCTTTTACAGCTTTATACAGCCTACCTAATGCGCCATCATAATTTTCGATCAGCAGTCACCTGTATGTGCTCAAAGCGAAGCCTGGCGGTAAGGCAACAGGCAACCACGCCACCTGATGCGCCTCTGAAGGCTTGAAAGGGTGGTTTGCGGCCATAAATGATTGGACCAGTGACAGGATGTTGGTTGAGACGAGGCTCATCGATAAGGCGGCAGATGTGACCCTACCGTGAAGTGGCTTGCCAAGCTGAAAGGGCTTGCAGTGCCTCAGAACTCGGTGAAGTAACCACCAAATCGGCGTCTAGAGGGCAGGTCATAGGATCTGACACAATCAAATGGTGGTTGGTTATTTGAGAAATTATTGCCATAGCCGGGCCGGACAACGCAAATTACAATTTACTGCATGAAATCACACATGAATTGGTAATCAAAAAGACCGCACCAATGTGCAAGGTGACATCTTCAAACTTCCAAGAATAGCATGATCGATTCATGGCTGAGCTGGACGAAATAGTCTGGGCCAAATCTGCAATTGCGCAATTGTCCAAAATGTAGCGAAGTACAACTCGTCTAAATCCAGACGCAAGTCATCCGTGCACCGCCGGCGGTGCAAATAACAATTCGCTTAGCCTCTCGCTTCTGCATAAGCAAGTGGGACGACCGCGCAGGGATCACGAATAGTCATTTTGTATGGTTAAGTCTCATACACATTCTGGCACAGGTGTGCTAACTACTCATCTAATTTACGATTATATACAGGAGCCTTCCCAGCAGAGTCCGGCCGGGAGATGAGATATATAAGATATATATCACTGCTCGAAAGACACGCAAGTATGTTATCAATGTGCGGAGAGCTGCCCACATCTGGGATAACCTGGCAATGTAATCGAGGTGTTTAATGGAGTACAGTGAGGGCCAGGGCTGCGCTCCGTTCAAACTCGAATCTAATATTCAAGCCGATGGAATCGCGAAAGGTCCGACTTGAATTGTGAGGCAATTTTGGCAGTTTGAGTTGAGCGAATTGATTTGTTGACCACGGAGGAGGTCACGTGATCAGAGAAGTATACCTAACCTAAAATAGCTGACCTAAGCTGTGACTGATCATGTGGCCTTTCACGTGACGCGGCTTAGGCCAATGTGAGGGCATCAATTTGAGAAAATTTCTTGCACTCGCCGGGAAAAAAGGAGACAAGGAGGTAAATGCTTACACTCGTATAGTAGCCCAGGCGAGAGAAGCTTTCTGAAGGAACAGACCGTCTTTACACATCGGAGGCCCTGGTGTCTTGTGTATTGTTTAGCCTTATCTCATTGATCAAGTGGATCCGATCACTTCCAAATCGAGTAGTCCTCCACTTGCCTCATTGGGATCCTAGAGATGAGTTTCAAAAGACGCCAGAGGATTACATGGTTTAGACCTTTAAAGAAATTGCCTCAGTGCAAGTTGCAGGCATTTCTTGCATGTGCTACACTCATAAACGGCTATGCGGCAGTGGCTGAAAATGCCTAATGCACCTCAACCCTGCGTAACGGGGAAAGGATGGTCATGCCGGCCACCTTAATCAGACAGCGAAAGGCACCACTGCGATAGTCAGTTCTCCTCTTGACGGCTGATTGGTTAAATTGTGAGATTGAACATTAAAATAGAGATCTGTGCCGGCACACGGGGCATTGGGACCTGGGGTTGATGTTGAGGTGACTACAATCCCTGAACAGCGCGGCCTAATGAATGCCCGTCTTATTTTACCTTTAATTCATGCTTCATTTCTGAAACCAACTTCCTCAATTCAAAGCGTGTGGATCTTGCAAGGGTCTTGTCGGGCTGATGTAGGTCTGAGGCTACTGGCATATAAGAGGGCGTCACCTGGTGCTTCCGTGGCACGATTACTAGACACAAGCTATTGTTATCCAAATGCGCCTCATACTGTATCTCCTTGCTGTGGGCGCTTCAGCTCTACAAACCGGGACTTGTGACTACAGCAAGAACAACTGGTACTATGGCGAAACATCTTGCATCAACCCCGATCAAACAACTTCGGCCGACTTCACCTGGCCTCCACTGTTCCCCAAAGGCGCCAAGTTTGTCTATGTAGTCGACGGGATAAATGGGACCGACATTTCCGACATCCAACCTTTGATGGACCCCAACAAAGTCAAAGATCGAAAGGCGACCTTGGTGGGATGGTGGCTTGAATACGACTCAATATCACTCAACAACACCGACCTCCTGATGCTGACGGAGATGATTGTTTTCTTTACCAACACCACAAACAAGATCGGAGGGAGATACAATGGATGCGAAAGTCTTATTGGATTAAAGTGCCTTGATAAGATTAATAGTACCCTTCGCGAGCTGTGGGACGACGATCAGCAATTTGGAGCACCCTTGCTGAATCTGAACGATGAAGTAGACTCTATTCTTGAGGCTTGCCCGAAGGACTTTTTCTCCACCTGGGAGAAGCTGCAACCCCGGATGAACACACTCAATCAAAACACGGACTTTAACACAATGCGTAAGTTGTCTGGTTCCATTACTCTGGCTCCTCGTATGCTGACATGCCTGTCTAGTTCTCGCATCCGAAGCACCACCAAAAACCAGCCCCTTTGACCAACACGGCACCGACGCTGCCTTGCCCTCTGGCAACAAGTCATTCACCTACTCAAGAACCATGTACGACGAGAGAGAAGTTGCATTCCAAGAGCGTAAAGCCGCTGTGGCAATCTTGATGCGCTATCCTGCGCGGGACAGTGAGACGAACGACGCGGTGCGTAATACAACAACCGACGACATTACTATCGAGTTTGTCTGCACCAAGCTGAAGGAGTCGAACTTCGATGGTGGTGATCAAGATAATGGACAGACCAGTAGCAATGACTCTGACGACGAAGATGCTGCTGGTAGTGTCCATATACCAGGTGTTGTTTTTCCAACCATGATTCTCGGCGTGTTGCTATGGCAGATAGTTTGAGATTGCCCCAGCAACAATTTCGATGAACATGTTCGAGGGCCTTGATGGACATATAGTCGTGGAACAATAATCGCGATTTTATCAATACTATCCCCGTATTCTTTAAACAGTGTGGCCTTGGTCGGATGCTCTTCCATGTGCGGATAAGAGCAACTCGACTCTCATCCAAGAGTAAGTGCTATGAAAAGGCATAGCCAGAGCTAAAAATAGCATCTAGTTTCTGAGTAGACACTACAAATCACTAGCTAGCTTGTGAGAGATTGTTATGCCATCCAGTCAGGTGTGCTCTCGTTCCCAGCCAGCAGATTTCACGCAGGCTGTGAAAAAAAAAAAAAAAAAAACCAGATACATGTGAAGGTCTTGGCTTATCCTCATCTAATAATGGGCAAGATTGATAGGGGTTTAGCTTTCTTCCGTTCTGTTACGTCGATTGTTTTCTGACTTGTTTGAATGTGATAGGTAGGGTGGCTTAATCGCTGTGGGTGACGCACATGAACAGGGTGATCATCACTGAGCTCGCTCGAATATTGTCGGTCCAGCTTCCTGAATATTGGTACATACCTATAGTACGTCCTTTCACGTTTGGGCGATCGATGTTTGCAAAACATATGAGCAACATGTTCATAACGGCAACAAACCCCATCTGACAACAGTACCGTAAAGGTGTCGTGGCGTCTCGCCGATCTTCCTCATGTCTCTGAATATGCTTCTTGGCGTTCCTCGGGTAAAGATAAAAATTCAAGGTTGACTGGGCGCGGCAGAGACCGTCCGGCAATTCCCAAAGTTTCCCCTCTTTTCTCCATGCTCGTCAGGACGGATGTGTTAAAGATCTGCGGCAGCTGAAAGTGAGACAAAGCTCGTGAAAGACATGCTGACGTGCGGGCGCTTTGGATTGGGTCATAGACCCAAGACAAGCTCCAGAGTCGTTGGATATGGCGAATTGATTCGCTGTGGAAAAAAAAGTCGGCTTGTTTGGCTGCTTGGGGGTTGCTCGGGTACTAAGCGACTTACATCATCCACAGGTATAAATAAAGAAGAAGACCCCGACGTAATCTCGCTCAAACCATCACCACCTGAGCAATTTCAGCACAAGTAACAGTCGCTTCATTCATCATAACTATGACAGACCGCGTGGTAGGTCTCCAACACCTTTGCATTCACTTATACTGGGTCTGATCAAATCTGCAGAAAGTTCGTTACACCTTCGAGGGCATTGAGGAGTGGGAGCAATCCAACGAACCACTGAGGGAGTAGGTATTGCTTCACAATATCTTCAACTGCGTCTAACACGTCTCCCAACGCAGGATCATCCAACAGGACACTGGTGAAGAAAACTGGATCGAAACCAGGTCGCTGCCTCCCATTGGCTTTCCCCCGTAAGTGCCTTGACATCTGACCATAGTCAAGTCCATAGGCTAACCATAGACTACAAAAAGACCCCTTAGTGCTGAGGGCGTTGAAAAGCTGAAGGGGCTTTCTGGTGTGAATATCCAAGAGCTAGATGAATGAGTCGGTTAATGGAGATGACTATCAATGTAGAAGATAGGTGCTGGCAGGAAATTCTAGGATTTTGACTATTCAAAATGATTCTCGTGGCTGTTTGTTTACCATTTGGTGATCATTGTAGAATTCTAAGCCATTGACCTTAAGCTTTGGTATGTGCCAGTAATCCCTTTTTCTTCTGTGATCAGGCAAAGGTCCTCTTTCATAGACATCTCTGACAATCTGTGATTTACAAAATGGCCTGGATATTAGAGAGACTGTGCTGAAAGCAATTTCCATATTCGATGTTCTATGAAACGAGCAATTACTACCAGAGGCAAATATTTTCGCAGTAATTACAGTTCTGTTGAGCTTCCAACACATAAGGGGGTAGTCTGACTTGATCCTTTTAATCCTCCAGGGAGCCAACTATTGCGCATAGCATGATCAAGTCTCACCGTAATCACGTCTAGCCCTGCCTCTGTTTAACAGCCTTAAGCAATTCATCCAACGCCCTCTTGTCACCCTCTTCATTGATGCTAGCCGGATTCAACGTGGCTTCCTCAATCGCCATCTGTTCTTCTTTCTCATCATCCAATTCATCTTCAGGCCAGCCCTCTGAAAACTCCAGCAACTCGCCGTTCCTCTCTGCCTCGATCCACGGACTCGGCAAGATCCATTCACTAAACGCGATATACCGCTGCGGCGAAACTCCCTTGTTGAAAGCCTCGGAGTTGTTGTCCATGACCCCATATGTCCGATCGTAGAGACGAAAGTCGACAAGATTGGGTAGGCGAGTCCGGATAGAGTCAAAGACAGTCTCCCAGGTGCCAGAAAAGGTAAAGACCCTGGCATTATCGGCTTCGTGGCCAAAAGCACCACGGGGCCAACTCTTCCAGTCGTCTGTCCGTAGGCCCCATTTTTCGAGGCTCTCATCTTCGACGAGGAGGTGCGAAGCGAAGCGAACATCTTTCAGGTGTAGGCTCTTTAGTGCCTTTTGAGCGTAAACCCAGTCCATGTGATCACGGTGCCCAATCATAAAGTTTTCCAATGTCAAAGACTCGAGTTTAGGGAATAAGAGATTGTGACCGTCGAACTGGCCTGGGGCGGTACCCCATTCTTGGTCGAACTTCAAGGTGAGAGCAGTGAGATTATGAGCGATGGGTGCGAGCAGTTCTGTCTGCAAAAATGGCTCCTGGAATTGGTAAGTGTCTATTATTTATCTCCAGACTTGTGCTTGGATCTTACAAAAGTCTGACGTTCATCTTTGTAGACGTCACGATCTGGACCATGCTCGTTATACTCGGTCGCTATGGATAGGTGTAGCTCCTTGACGTCCTTCATGACATTCCTAAAGGGATTCGACTTTGTGAAATCTGGGATCGGGAGATTTTGCAAGTTCTCAATGGTGAGAGACCGGACAGCGGAATTCTTAGGATTGGCGGCTCGCTTGTCCAAAGCTCCAAAGACGGCTTTGAGCGTGTTGATGCGCGATCCAGCCTCTTCAACATCATCCGAGAATGGATTTTTATCAGTGACCCCCTCACATAGGTCGCTGAATCGAAGTTCAAGAGCTTCCAGATGTGGGAACTCGGTGATGCGGTTAATGGCGGTCTCAAAGGCGGGATATTTGCCGTCTTTCTCTTCCCAATGCTGCCAGACCGCAAAGTCTCGCCCGGATGTGAGATCATCAGGAGCAGAATGAATGATGGCGTGATGGACCTGTTGTTCCGCGTTCTGCAGGTTGAGAGAATGATGCCATGATTCGAAGTCTTCACCTTTTGGCTTTGTATGCGCAAGAGTCAGACTCTTGCAGAGTGGCATTGCCAAGGTTGTTAGCGCCCTCAGGTGCAGGGATATGGGTTGAATGCCTGACATGTGTCTAGAGCCGTGGGTTACAAGTTTGTAGAAATGGGATTGTGAAAAAGCTGAGCGAGGCAACAGTATTTGTAGGCAGCAGTTTAAGCTCTGACCACGGTGTTGTGTTGGTTCTGGCTGAAACGGGGATACCCCGAGTTTACGCCGGACTCGGTGTCAGAGGAGAGTCTGCAGGTGGAATTGACCAAACCCATATGATCAAATTCGGCATACCTACCTTTCAGCTTGTAAATGGGCAATGAGGGTAATTCGTTGGAAACATTAGACCCTTTGTCAAGCTGACGGGAGTAGGAAAGGCATCATCTGCTGCGCCCATGATGTGGTAGATGGGTGAAACACAGTGGAAGCTGATAAACGTAATCGATAGAAATATCATTATTCTAAGCACGGCTTCGTCGCCCTTCCTTCCATCAAGCCATCGCTTAAAAAATTGCGACTCCGTTTGGTGGGCTAGCAACACCTCCAGGCACCTAGCCAGCTAACATTAGCAATCTTTTTCGCCATAGAGATGCTTCCAACACGTACCTTGAGCGGCATGCTGGAAAAGAAAAAAGACCATCGGCCACGTTTCCGACACTCCTGGCTCAGTTGCTCTAGATCAAAAAGCTCCCCAATTGGCATCCCCCATCCAGCGAGAAGCCACTCGTGTAGCCAAAAGTCTTGATTTTGGCAGGGCCATGCCTCCATGGACGGATGATCACCCGCCACAGCCGCAAAGGACTGGTCCCATAGCCATCGCAGCGTCTCTTCTGAAGACTCGATACCGATGGCTGGTGGAGTCTTGTAATCTGCCAATGTCTTGCACTCGTCATCGGATAACTTGTCGTAGGCGCGCGTCCAGCCTGTTCGGATAAAGAGAATGTCGCCTTCTTCAAAGGTGGTTCCCTGGCTGCTTGCGACTTCTTGGAGTGTTGAAACTTTTATCGAGTTTGTTTCGAATGCTTTAATCTCGATGTTCTTGGCATCTGCCCATGCTGCGTAGTCTAATAGGACTCCGCGACCGACGATGCCGCCTCGTTCGACCCATGCTACGTCAATCAGCCAGTGTCTCTTTCAGGTTTGTTCACCCTCGTACCTTGAGTCCCGTTAACACTCGTTGATAGAATATCATCAAGCGTCTTTCCGTTAAACCATAGCTTCTCCTTCTGGTACGCATAATGGCGGAACCCATCCCACTGCGAGCTGCTCTGAGTATTAAAGGTTAAAGTGTCGTCATTGACAGCGCGCGGGGCCTTGTTCTTAATGTTATGCTCAAAAGGTGCCCGACCAAAGCAAGGTCTTGACATTCGATTCAAAGGCCAGTCTGTAGACACTCGCACACCATCGCGAATTTCTGCCGCTGCCTTTGCCGTCTTCTCGGGGGTCAACAGGTTAAGCATCCCGCACTCGTCCTTGTCACCAAAGAGACCCCAGGCATTGCCATGTGGGCCATCTTTTCTCAACGGCAAGGAATCGAAAGACGGTTTGGTCGGCATTACGCGTATATAGAATATTGCTCGTGCTTTGATGTTGAAATAAGAGAGCTTCCAATTTGGGCTGGATTATGAATCAATTGTAACCCCGCCTTTTGAGGGGAAGATGCGTATCATCCGATGGTTGATCTAGGAAAAGTAGGCTCCGATGATAGGACAGGAAAATGCTCCGTCTTGGCATATCCGACACCCATTTCCGCCCAACTAACCAGTTTGATCACCGTTAACTCGTCCGTTTCTCCTCCGACTCGGCGCAATGCGAATCTGCGTTCGGCTCCTATAGCCCCGAACCCCTCACTCTCCGATGATGTAACCCCCCTCAGTAGAGTAACATCCCCACGCTGTCACGAAGAGTATTTTCTTAACAAGGTTTAGGCCCTAATGCAGGACTATAGTCAAAAGCCATCTAGACATCTAACTAGTAGTTAACTACATGCTAAGACACGCTAACCTCAATCCAGTAGGGATTTTCGCTATGCATAAGAGTATATCCTATCTATAGTTATATCTAACGTCTAGATAACTATCTAGATAACTTTTCTTATATACTATGCTAGCCGGGGCCTATAGAGCTACCTAAGGAGGCATAAGAAGCTTCATAGATATCATTTTCTGTTATTTAAGTTAATAATATAGAGGTAAGGCTATTATTAATATCTTTATCTTAGTTATCTTAGCTAGGCTTATATAATTATAACTATAGAAGAGGATATTAGCGATAATAAATTCTTATAGTGGATTATTATTAAAGATAATAT
>JAPFTB010000174.1:0-217146 GCA_030779245.1 Fusarium sp. MBC 438 | reverse complement strand
AAAAAAAAAAAAGACGAGGGGAATTTGTCCCTCTATCCTTCACGCCACTTGCATCAGACATGTCTTTCTCGTCGCCATCCAAGCTAACCATGACTGTTTGTTCTCCGACTCTCCCAGTTCGGGCATTAAGCTCTCGAAAATTATCCAAGGCCGCATCTTCTCCCTCCTGAAGTTGTTTTTGTCTTTTTGATGGTTGTTGTCTCTGATTCTCCTAGAATAGAGCTCGCTTTCTACCGTCTCCTGTCGATAGACTGTGTGTCTACCTCCTCGACGCGTCGAGGCCACCCTGGAGATCCTGCTCGAGTCCCGCGTGTCCGTGACCAACATATTCTTGCGGTCGAGGATCCTCAGCAGTCCACTGGTTGCCGGCTTGGGGCATGGGAACTTGGGCGCCGCCCTGCTGGCCAGGAGCACCGCCAGCACCACCCTGTCCGGGAACGGTGCGGACGAGCTGTCGGAATCGCATCACCTCGTCCAGGATCATGCTGCGCATCTGACCGACATCCTCAACCACCTCAAAATCGAAGTTGAAGGTGGTGGGGCAGTCGGGCTCGTCCGAGGCGTCGTGCCAGATGTGCAGGTAGGGGTGCTCAAGAGCCTGCTCCACACTGATACGAGACGAGGGGTCAAAGGCGAGCATCTTGTCGAGAAGGTCGAGGGCGTCTGGGTTGGCCTGGGGGAACAGGCTGGGGAAGGGCTTCTTGGGCATGAATGGCAGGTTGCGCACGTATTCCTGAGCTCGGGGAGATCCAATGCGCGAGAGCGTCTCCTCGTTAGGGGTTCCGAGGATGTGAAGGATCTGGTTCAGCTGGTCAACGTAATCGCGACCCTTGAAGAAAGGTCGGCCGCCCAGCAGCTCAGCCAGGATACAGCCAACAGACCAAACATCAACTACTCAAGTTAGCAAAACACACATCACTCCGTATAGGCCATCACGTACTAGCTTTGGTGTAGCTCTGGAAGCTCAGCATAATCTCAGGAGCTCGATACCATCGAGTAGCGACGTATTCAGTCATGTATCCGGCATTCTCCTCAGGGTCGACCGAGAAACCTCGGGCCAGACCGAAATCGCAAATCTTGAGCTCGCAGTCGGCGTTGACCAGCAGGTTTCCGGGCTTGAGATCTCGGTGCAGGACGTTGGCCGAGTGGATGTACTTGAGACCGCACAGGATCTGGTAAATGAAGGACTGGAAGTGGGCGTCGGTGAGGGGCTGGCCAGAACGGATGATGGCCGCCAGATCGCACTCCATCAGCTCTATCGCCGCGTCAGCTCATCTTGTGTGCATCTCTCCCAGGTATATCTGACTAACCCTCGTACAGGTACGTCTCGTTAAAGTTGTCGGGTCGAGGAATGTCCATGTCGTACAGACATGTGATCTGTTGGTCGGGCATCAGCATACATGTCGTTTTGCGTCTGTTGGTCGGGATGCGCCGGGGCCGAAACAGCTCGTGGTGGGTGGGCGACTCACGTTGCGGTGACCGCGAAAGTGCTGGAGCAGCTTGATCTCGCGCAGGGCGCGCTTGGCGAGAATCTTCTTGCTAAAGACATTTGTGACCTTCTTGATAGCGACGCCTTCGTTGGTCTGGTTGTTGACGGCAGCACTACATGTCCCGACGAGGCGGGGCTGTCGTCAGCAAATGCGGCGGGGTAGAAAGAGAAAGACGGTAGCAACAGCACAAAGGCGCAGGGTAGAAAAACTCACCAGACGATACCGTAGGCGCCTTGTCCAAGCTCCTTGGTGACGGTGTAGCGCTCATCGACGATAAAGTCCTGGTTGAAGACCTTGAAGACCTTCCGTCCTTGGAGGTCCGACATGGTGAGAGAGTGTGTGCGGGACGATTCGGCGGGGTAATAGAGCTCTGAGAGAAGCCGTCGTCACCAGACAACGAACGGCAGCGCAAAAGTGGAAGATGCAGACGCAGATGCTTGTGAGAAAGCAAGAAGAAGGAGACAAAGGGCCCCCAAAAAACGTCAGCGCGTCGCGATATATGTATGTACTTTGGTGGCACACGCTTTGGGTTGGCCTTTTGAGCGATGGATGGAAGGGGGATGAATGGATGGAGCTCTCATGGTGCCCAAGCCATTCTCTCACTCTCAGCTGCAACCATTGGGGGCCGTTTCTGAGCTGCTACTGGCGGGGATCTTCCAGGGCTGCTAGCCTGCTACAGTCCACTACACGGGCGGGTCCCCCAGTGGTCGGAGCCGCTAGGAGGGGGTAGGACCCCGCAGCCAAGGTCACCGCCTGGCCGTGTGGCTGATTTGCTGAACTCGCGGCCCCCACAAGTCCACCATCCAATCAGACTCGGTATCAAGCTCTTCACACTCGTAGCCGCGCGACAACGACAAAACCTGTCACCCCTGATTTTGCTTGAATCACATACAAAAAATCATGCCAAGCTTGGACGCTTCAAAAAGGGGGCAAATCCAAATCCTCGTGTTTGAGAAAATGTGCACTCCGTACACGATAAGGTGATGCTGTGCCGCTGATTCTAGACGGAAACTCTCTCGCCAAGCTCAATTCCAGCGCCCGGTTCGTACCCAAGCCGCACGCCGTCCTGTGCCACACGTGAGGGGGCTGAGCACACATTCATCAACTTGCACTGCACCGTGGTCAGCTTCTCTGGTCAGCATTTTCTCGGCAACTGGACACACCCACTCACTCGTTGCGAGATAAAGAAATTCAGTGTTGGACACATGTCATTTTCTCACCCCGGAGACCGGAACTCCCGATGTAGCTTGCATCTCCGTCTGAGGTGAGGACGCAAACTCAACTTTGCTCGTATGTCTTGTCATCCTCGTCGACCCAATTTGAGCTCTCCGGCCACTAGGCGGCCGCATGGCGACCCGGGGAACGTAGGGCTGAATCTTGCAAGTGGGACTCATCAAAGCCGAAGTCAAACACTGCACTGCCGTTGGTGAATTTTTTTTTTGTTTTCTTCTCGTATGGACGGACGTACGTATATGTTCGTATGTAAGCCAGCCATGGATTGTCTGGGCGGTCCGCGCCGCCGGAAATCTGAGACATGGTTTCAACTGCTTCTGTTGGATCGTCGTCGAATCAACTAATTTCCAAAACGAACCATCTTGCTGGGACCCTTTAGCCAATGGCCATCGGATCTCTGTCTTGTAATATCGCAGGTAATATTCTAATTCATCTCTAGCACGTCTATCCCCTTCTCTCTATGCACATGTATCGGGTATTAATTCCACCTCTTCCTCTCCTCTCCCCCTTTATCCATCGCCTACTCATCCTCGAGAATCTCCTTGAGAAAGTTCTTGGAGAACCTCGAACACTGCTCAAACGCCTTGGAGAAACCCTCATTCCCTCCATAATAGGGGTCGTTGACGATCTCGGGCCGCTTCGTCCCACTGAACTCGCCAAACAGCATCACCTTGGCCTTTGAGTCTGGGTTGTTCTTTTGTAGTCGGTGGAGATCCGACAGGTTTGACCGGTCCATGGCAAAGATGTAGTCAAACTTGTTAAAGTCGCTGGGGTGAAACTGCAAGCCGACGTTAGTGAGTCTCAAGTTATGCACCGCCGCCGATTGAGTTGACAGGGGGGGATGACAACATACCCTCCGCGCGAGATGGTCGTAGTCATTAATGCCGTTTGCCTCCAGAGTCGCCATGGTTCTATCATCCGGGGGTTCGCCGCTGTGGTACGCAGCTATCGTGACTTGTTAGCAAAATGACCTCCTTTTTCGAGGTCCAATTCAAACAAACCTGTGCCGCAAGAGTCGATGCGCCCAATCCTACCCCCAACCTCGGGCTGCTTGGCAAGGTTCTGGAAGATGCCCTCTGCCATGGGCGAGCGGCAGATGTTGCCTAGGCACACAAAGAGGACTGCCACTGGTTCCGACATGGCTGCGCTGCGATGGGGTACAGTATCTCAGATGTCACTTGTAGACAAGGAGAAAAGGAGGGAGATTCGAAATGTCGATTTGTCGCGACGAGTGACGTGACGGCCCGATGCGCGCCATAATAATTGCTGATCTGCCCCGCCATCTCATTTTCTGGCATGGAGGGGTCCCTTGTACTGTTGTTTACACCGTGTACGCACTGCGTGACATCGAGGAAAGGTCACGTGGATTCGTGTCTGGCTGGCGCTGGAGCTACTGAGGCCATGGCTGATAAGACGCGCTCTGATTGTTGGAGACGTGTAAGCATCGTCGT
Source organism: Fusarium sp. MBC 438 (assembly GCA_030779245.1). NCBI lineage: Eukaryota > Fungi > Ascomycota > Sordariomycetes > Hypocreales > Nectriaceae > Fusarium > Fusarium sp. MBC 438. The sequence continues at coordinate 212,972 of JAPFTB010000174.1, read as the reverse complement.
CCGTCTCAAGCCACCGGAGGGAAGTCTGTCCATGTTCCCCGCTTCTTGAATGAGGTCTGAGAGCGTGAATGAGCGTGAATGAGTCTAAGAATGGGTTATAAAAAGGAGGGTGTGGCCTCTGAGCCTGAGGTTGAACTCTCTTCTCTTTGTCTGTAGCCATTGTCCATCGACAGCCTCATCACTCAATTTGTTTACTTAAATATTCACTCAATATTCATCTCAAAATGTCTGATTGGAAGCCTCCTGCTTTTGGAACCCCCGTCTGGATGGGTATTCCTGCCCATGACGTCGGCCGTGGTAGGTGTTGTATCTTGACCCTCTTTGTACCCAGTTACTTACAACCCCATAGCATCTGAGTTCTATGAGACAGTCTTCAAATTCTCCTTCAAGGATAACTCCGAAAAGTATCCTAAGGAACAGATTCGGATGTTTGACTTTAACCCCAGCCTGGGCCTGACAGGCGGCATCCAAAAGGCTCCCGACCATACTGGTCACTTTGCCCCAGGCAAGGGTGGCATCTGCGTGTACTGGTTCGTCGAGAATGTCGACACCATCGGCCCTGTCATTGAAAAAGCTGGCGGTAAGATGCTGAGTGAGAAGGAGAAGGAGGGAGAGCATGGTTTGTTTCGTTTCTTTGAGGACACTGAGGGGACTGTTGGTGCGGTTTACCAGATGGTTTAGCGTAGACTGTTGAAGTTGGGAAGTGATATTTAATTGTCAAAATTTGAACCAGCTGAAAGCCGTGTCTTGACTTTTCATTGTAATGATCAAGCATCCCCTCTTGAGATAACAAGGAGTATTCTGCTTGAGGTGTTGGTCATCCAACTTGAGTTTGGCTTATAGCCGTCTAGTCGGTTTGGTTTCGGCTCACGCTCACTCACCCGCACTGTGACGCAGGGGGTTCCAGACCGCTATAGCAACTGTAAGTTGGGGCCATTATCCGCTAAAACATTATTAGCCTCGGATGGGCATGACCCTCATCTCGTTTCTCTTAATTGATTTGCGCAGTTCAATTAACTCTCGAACCCGCTTGTTTCAATCATACGTTTCCCAGCGCGTTTCCTCCCTGTCTGAATCGCGCGCGTTGTCCACCTGTCTGCTGTCTGGTCGTCCCCGGCATGGACCCGGAACCGGCACCCCGGCCTTCAACCTCTAGGCGTTCGGCACAGAGGAGTAGGAGTCCGGAGGAACCGCAGAGACCTGCAAGACGGAGGAGTCGTTCTGTTCAGCTTGAGGCTGCTCGTACTTCGACCGCTTGCCATGTCTGCCGCGATAAGAAGGTTAAGTGCTCAGGCACTTGGCCGTGTCGGTATTGCAGTAAACGCCAGCTGACTTGTGTCTTTGCCACGTCTGAGAAGCGCAAGATGTTTTCCGTCTCGTCTGCTCCCTCGTCTCACCCCCAAGTTGTATAATATCTAATGAGACTGTAGGCAGATCCAACAACTCCAGCAAAAAGTTGCAGACTATGAGCGTCAACAGCCAGCTACTGGTACATCAACAGCTCAGCACGGTAGATTACACTTCAGTTCCCGATAACAGTTGAACTAACGGCCGAATAGGTTCTCCATCTCAAGATCAGGGCGCCTCGAATGGTGATCCTCCAACAACAAGGAATACGGGCAACTCACCCGCCGTATCTGACAACCACCTCACCACAAGAGCCGCTGAAACTCCCCGTTCCGAGACCTCTGCTTTCTCACTTCTTGGTCAGCGACCCCCTAATGAAGATCGTATTCCACCTTCGACAAGAGTACCGACTAGTCGGGCACCCAGAGGTTAGTGTGACTCGCTCTTGTAAGATCTTCTCAACTCATCCACTATAGCCATACTGCCGGAACCCAGTCTATCCTCCAGCGAGATCTTTGGCACCGAGATCCGAACACTTCTTCTAGCCAGATCTACTGCTGGATCAGAAAAGAGCCCCGCGGCATCCATGGCCGTCGCATCTCCACACTTGGATCGTGAGCTAATCGCCAACGTCCGTGGCTGGCCATCCGAGGAAGAGGCCAACCAGCTTCTGGAACTTGTCGTATTAAACGTCGGCATATCTCAGCATCTATTCGACATACGGTCCTTCTCCGATAGCTTATCACGTCTTTATCGGGATACTGGAAATGAGACACCCATCCGCGGGCTCTGGTTTGTTCAGGTTCTGTTTGTCCTAGCGATAGGGAAGCTCCTCCGTGCGGGGACTGTAGAGGATTCTGAAGTCCCAGGGGTTGCCTTTTTCAACGAAGCCATGAAACATATGCCGGCCATGAGTGATATGAAGAAACATAGTATCCTAGGCATTGAAGTTGTAGGGCTCGCCGCCCTCTTCCTTCAGGTTGCAGACCGAAAGGATGAAGCCTATCTCTACGTTTGTTACCCCTTTCTTTTATCGGCACATTTTGCTTACTATCCATTAGGCAAGCATGGCTCTGAGACTAGCAATCAGCCACGGAATGCACAAGTCGACGGGCAATGGCAACTTTTCCCGATCAGAAGCTGTTCACCGTAGTCGTCTCTGGTGGACCCTATACATGCAAGAGAGGTTTGCTAGTTTGCTTCTTCATTAGCAACAAGACGCTGACTCGCTCTTTAGGAGATTAGCTGCAGCTGGAGGCTACCCAATAGCCATTGCAGATGAAGCCATATCCATTGGCCCACCAACTGACGTGGCTGGGTTTGCATCCGCTGCTGCCATCCGAGTCAACGTGAGAGCAGCTCAGATCACCGGCCGTATTACTTCAAGTAAGTCGTGAAATTCCGGATCCTAAAGGTTCAAATTTGGCTGACCTCCTGGAAGCAATCTATGTGCAAAACACAAACTCGGAGACGTCCTTCATCAAAGACATCGAGGCCATTCTGCACTCCCTCCACGATGTCGAATCCACTATGCCAGCCGAGTACCGCATGAACTTTAGTCCTACAGGCTTGACAGTAGCTGGCATATTATTCTCTAATGCCGATCCTTCCTATGCGAGAACAAGTGCATCGCTTTACTTGAGTATATATCAGGTAGTTCCACATATGAAACGTGAGACTCTTGACACTAACCGCATCTTAGGCCGTGATTCATACAGTCCGGCCTATACTCCTCTACATGGCTCGTAACGTCCGTGATCGCGAGTCAGAGCCCGCCCCTAACTTAAGTCCGACACTACGTCGACTCGGTGAAATATGTGTCGAGGCGGCTCGAAAGAGTCTGGCCATCTTGCAAGCTCTTCGCAACACCGAGTTGATTGGTAAGTCTAAGAAGCCTTTAGACGAGAGGTCACCAATGTTTACCTTGTTATAGCAAAGAACGCTTTTCTCGACCTTGACATCCTCTTCTCCGTCGGCTTCGTCTTTGTCCTCGTCGAAGCCATCCACCCGGGCAGGAACCTCGGCATAAGCGGGATCGAGGGCTCCAGAAACGTGCTGCAGTACCTCGTAACAGTGGGTAACCGAGCAGCAGCGAAGCGTCTAGGAGAGCTAGACCAGATGTGTCTCCATCTCCGGCCCCCGTCTCAAGACCAACAGGCCTCGGGCCAGGATCTGCCATACGAGACTACCAACGCGGCGGCGGGGTTGGCGACGCATACGAGTGGTTCTAACCCTGAGAGAAGTGGACTACAAGAGGGGGATCAGCCTATGGATCTATCCAACAGTCCGATGCTGAATGCAATGTTTCCTGGGAATGGTGATCTGGCCAATATTTCCTTGCAGGGGGAGGATGGCCTTTATTGGGTTTATCATGAGCCTGGGTTTGTTTATACTGGTGCTGAGTTAGCGGATTGGGAGGCTTTGGAGTACTAGGTTATTGGATGTTTATCAAGGGGCGTTTATGAACGGTATGAGAGCGATCTCTGTGTTTTACTGTGTTGCCTTGATCTGCCCTCTGGGTATGCTTATGAGGTAAAATTACTTGAATCACTGTATTTTTTTTCCCAAAAAAAATAGCTACAGGCTCTTCATTTCAAACACTTGAATGCGTGCAGAGTGAACTAAATAATTACTGTAGGCCTATAGGAGTATGGGTTCGTAGTGAGGAGGAGAGATGCGTATCGAAGAACCATGTTCAATGGCATTCACCTAAAATACTTTGGTATTCATATAGCCACTAAACATATTCCACATATATTTTACTAAGCCAACATATTCCCCAGTGACATTCTAGCTGTTGTAGCGGAATCCCTTATCTCCCACGTCCGTAAGGTCCGAATCAACCGACACACCAATTTGAGTATGGCTTCCTTCACCCACCTGCGAAGCAGACAAATACTCAATGTGTCCCTCAGCAGCTTTTTCGTCTCGGGCTTTATTCTCCCTCTTGACTAGGGTCATGTAAACGACGAGCGTGACGATCAAGGCGGCCCAGCTGGCGATACTGAGGATGCATCCCTTGGTATATCGCGGCGCATCCTCTTCCTGCCAAGCCTGAGGGCTAACGATGCATCCCACACAGTAGGTAATGAAGAAGCCGGCACTGACAATACTCTTCTTTGTGTTCCCCTTGACGTTGCTAGCCACGAGACTGGCACACGCGCATAGAGGTGCAGAGGAGCATGAGGCAAGCCACGTCGAAGCAACGATTCCCCAAGAGGCGCCGCCGTTGACGTTGACGGGGAGAGCGAGCAGGATTGTTGAACCAGCCAGAGGTATCAAGGTGAGGCCGATAGCTGTGTAAACTCGTGTACCGGGTAGAAGGAGCGGGATGATGGCTGACATCCAGACCGTGACGAAGTTAATGGCGCCGCCGGGAAGACCGACCAGCATAGTGCGGAACTTGGAGAAGCCAAAACCGTTGATGACGAGTGAGGAGAACTAGACCTCATTGTTAGAATCTTTCTTATAAAGAAGGAAGGTGAAGTTTGGACACTTACCTTGAGAATAGGGGTAGTCAAGGTGACGCACAGAGCCATCATGAAATAGAGCCAGGTCAAAGGCGACGACAGTGCCTCCCACATTTGCTCCTTGTCAAAATGAGCTTTGTCTCTGGTAGCTCGATCGATGGCCAATCTCCTCGTAGCAATCTCCCTCTCTCTTTCGTTCAAGAACCACGCAGTTGTTGTGTCCCTAGGCATCAACGACACAAAGATAATACCGCAGGCAACGGTCAAGCCTCCAAAGACGAGGAAGATGGCTCGCCAGCTCTCAATAGACATCTTGGCACCGCCTACAGCGTACATAAGGAGGGCACCCACGATCTGACTGATTCCGTTCATAGACATCCACGTCGCCACTCGGATCGGATGCTCGCTTCGACGATACCAATTGGACGTGATGATAACAAAGGCAGGCGAGACAGCAGCCTCGGCGAAACCCAGAAAGAATCGTGCAGCGGCCAGACCGTGAAAGTTCTGAGTTCCTCCAATGGACATTTCAACACCGCCCCAGACGATGATGGTGGCGCCGACGAACAGTGTGATATGGAAGCGGCTGAGGATATAAGCGGCGGGGTACTCGGAGGCCAGCTGGCCGAGGTAGAAGAGGGATACGACCCAGGAGAACTCTTCACCGGTGAGTTTGAGATCTGTCTTGAGGCCAAAGACGGCGGCGTAGTTGATAGAACCCTTGTCGAGGTCTACAGAAACATGTCAGAGTTGCTTGAGATGGTGATGGAAAGGAGGCTACTCACATTGGAAGAAGTAGACAAGAGCCATCAGGGGCATGATGACTCTGTCTAGCTTTCGTACAAGCTTCCTTTCCTCCTCAGGGTCGATATCTTCAAAGACGGCAACCTCATTGTTCTGGTTATCCAACTTTTCCGGCTGCTCGATAGCCTCAGAACGAGGCTTCTCGGCAGCAGCATCCTCAAAGGTTGTCATTATGAACAATGACCTTTAAGAATGAAAAGAAGTCAAAGGTAGATCAACGGTTTCGAGTGCAGAATCCTTGGTGGTAGAGTAGAAGTGATAATAGGTCAAGGTAAGGTCAAAGTGTAAAACCGAGGGAAGGTGCAGGTGATCAGAACTCTAAGACAAGGAGGCCAAGCCTCATATTTATTCTTTCTAGTTAATTCAATTGACGCAATATCCGATGTCAACGTTTTGCTCCAAAATTCTTCTCCTCACGAAGACCTAGCAACGATTTGAATCACATACCCCGTGGGGGAACTGAAGATAAGCGCAACTCCGAAACCCCGTACTTCGGTAGAGACATCCGGCGATGAAAAGAGTTTCCACAAGTCGTACCATTGATCATCTAGCCTCTCCAACACGCGGGGACAGAAGATGGGGGAATCTGGGGCGAAGTGAGGAGAACCCCTGGTGAGACACGACTCGTGAACACACGGGGTACTGGGGGCGAGAACGCTTCTAGTTCTCGGGAGGCTATGTGGCCCTCGGATGTGGCAGCCGGAGGGATGATTTGAGTTTGAAAGTGATTAAGTGGTGGGAGAGTTGTGGTGGGTAGCCGACTGAGGGAGGTCGGCTATATGCCAAACCCCCAGTTCACTTCCATTCCTCCGTGGCATCATCCTGCAAGAAACCACCCTGACCATGAACAAATCTCTCATTCTTCAGTCGACCAAGCTCTGCTACCCAAGATCATTTCGAGGGTAAGAGAATAAGTTCCAAGACACATTGGTGACGCCATCACCAGCCGTGGCTTTGAGGGGAACATTACACGACCCTGATCACTTACAACAATACCCCGATAGCAATCTGTTGTCATCCTGCTGATCCTCTTTCCGTCCGCCTTCCTGCTAGATGATAATTTGGCTATTGGCTCGTTCAAATGCCAGGCGATAGGGGTAAGTCGTTGATTGGGTTGCAAACAACTCCTGAAGACACTTCACCAATCACCAGATTCAAATGAAAAAGACCACACCCTATTGGCAAGATACTAATAAGCCGGGATGCCAAGCTAAACATAGACCCTTAGCACAATGATAGGGTATGCCATCCAACCCATCACCATGCGAGCTGAACATCGAGAGGCATCAAGACATGGTTAATTCGTTGGTTCTTATTCCATACGTTTTTCATACTCAATACAAGAGAGGGGATGCCACATTTGATCGAGGCGTCGTGTCGCCGCACGTTTTCCGTTTCCTGGACTCGTCCGGTCCAATCGTTTCGGCGCCTTTTGCCTCGATTCCTCCCTCCACACCTCCTCATACCGCCTTGGATATACCCAAAAAAAGACACTGTGCGCCGGGCTGAAGAAGCAATACTAATACAATACAGGGTACATGAATCTTTCGTCATGAATCGAGCGGGAAGGGTCTTTCCAATCCCGTTCCAAGGCCGTGTCACGCGTGTGAAGTCGTTCGTTGTTACAGTTGGATCGTCCTGTCAATCTCAGGCGATCTGTCGCTGGCGCTCTCTCCGTAATGTCTCGAGGACGCTCATAACGCCATTGTTGCGCAGCCTCTCGAGCACGAGTCGCATGCCATCACGGCTCTTGCCCAGCTGGTCCTGGGTCTTTGTGGAAGCCAGACTCTCGATGCTGCGCTGAATTCCTTTAGCGCCCCAGCCACCCATAATTCCGTTCTTGAACCAGCCGTCCTCTTGGGCTTGTCCGAGTTTGCCGCGGATCTTCTCTCCAAGTCTTGACCTGAACTGGACCATAGTTGTCACAGCGGTCTCGTTGGGGTTCATAGACACTCCTTCGGCAGGGACATTGAACTGTTGCTTTTCAATGACAGACAGTACACCCGTGAAGTTGAGGTTTCGGCTCTCAGACTTCATCCAGCCCTCCTTGATATCGACCACACTGGTCTCCAGGATGTACGATGCCTTATCGGCAGAACCGCCTCCAGTAACACTGGTGGGCAGCAGCTTGTACACAGCTCCGGGCATTCGACTCTTCTTCAGGTGAATGCGAGTGGTGTGCAGTCGGTGCGTCTTGGGGTCGACATAACTCTCGATGGTGTCGGTGCTCAAGACGTGAGCGGCAAAGGGATTGAGCTGAGGAGACGAGTATCGGAGGAAGAAGGCGAGGGTGACGGTAGGGAAGGGGTGAGAGTAGGTATGGTTTGTCGTATGTGTGAGAACCATTGTGGCAGCTGGTGAGCAAGAGATGCTCTTTCAAGTCGGGAAAATTGTCCGAAGAGGCGCTGGGGAAGAGGGGACGCCGGGAGTCCAATTGGTCGGGTGGCGGCAGGTCAGAGCTTCCAGTGTACAACACAGCTCTACCTCAATGTCGTAGAGCTCTCAATGCCCAATTCCAATCCCTATGAGCCGATTGCTCTGCTCCGATCTTGAGATTGGAGATCTCGTCGGGGAGGTTGGTGGTAATGGAAAATTGAGCCGGCGCCTCGGCTTAAGACCAGGCCGAAAGCGATCACCTATCTCCGGGGCCGCCGTGGAGACAATAAAAAAAAAGCCGGAGCTCGCAGCTATGTCGGGCCGCGAGAGTTTACAACATGAGGTAATTGAAAAGAAAAAAAAAGAAGTCGTTGACAGCACAAGATGGAGATAATAAGAGGAGAGGAAGGTGGGCTCTCGCGACCTCGACAAGCAGAGCGGCAGGGGAAAGAGGCAAGCAAGGGCAGCGTGTGCTCAAGGCTCTCTTACTCCGCTGTGGAAAAAAGAAGAGAGGGAGGAAGGAGCGGAGTGGAGTGGAGGCGAAAAAAGAAGGAGCAATCGGCTGATTGAGATGCGGCACAACGGCCACAGCCAATCGAGAGCTGCTCGATCGGCCGAACTCTTGACTGGCGAGCAGGGACTGCTGAGCTTATGATTGGTTGCAAGTGAGGGGTCGGCTCATCCAGAGCAAAAGGTTGTCAATTCACACGTGATGCAGATATATCACGGCGTCATTACCTCCGACATTTCCGCCCTCAGATGACCATACCTAGACGTCCGTGAAGTTACAGTGCTGCGACACCACGCCAGAGCTTGACGCCTAATGCGCGCCACAGTATCCGAGCAATGGCACTTGAGCATGTCCGAGCCAAGTAGGAATAATAGTAATTGCCAAGATATTACTGGTGTATCTAATAAACTCCAAGATTCTATCCGTTTGCTCCAAGTACAGTCCCATCTAAAGACACCCCAACTCCAAGCAAATGTGCACATGCGTATCCCTCCATTAGATGTCATCTCGCTCTCTCTGATGCTCACGCCAGAAGTATCCATGCGTCAGGCCATGTCTAAATCAAGAATTCGCTCCCGGCGTAGTGCTTGAGCACCACCCAACCCTCCTCGAACCCCTTCTTCTCAAACCGCACAATGATGGCGGCATGGGTATGTCTGTGTTCCTGGATGTGCACGGGATACTTGCGCCAGCCGAGATCGTCCAGATTCCGAATCATCTCGAACTGATACGGGGCTAACGCAAGTGTCGGTTGAGAAACTGTCGACATTCTGCGTTCCCTCCGGATAACAGTCCGCTGCTCAAGATCCAGGTGCTCGTCCTCTTCCTCATCTTCCGTACCAAGGTACTCTTGGTTCTGTGAGCTGTTGATGGCCTCGTATGTATTTTCCACTTCTTCGCGGATTTCCTTGATCCACATGGACATGCGGTAATCTTCGACATTGAGACCGCCTTGTCCCATCTCGTGCAGCTTGATTCGGCTAGAGCTGCGGATAGTCTGAATGACCGAGTTGATCAAGAAGGCAACTACGCCAACTGGAACAAGGACACCGATCGCGAACATGAACGGAATGCGCTTGAACCACTTCACACTTGACGCATAGACCGTTGATAGCGACGCAGGGGGTTGGACTTTCGGAAACGGCGTAACCGGGTTGTTCGGATCAAGTAGCACGCCCTCATAGCCCTTGAGGTAGTTGAGCTTGACCTTTTCCAGGTTCGTATAAGGGTCCGTCTTGGCGATGCAAGTGGTGTAGTATACAGCGCTTCGATCGTTGATGGTGTTGGCGTAGAGCGTACGGCGCTTAAACTTGCGCAGACCAGACATGAAGATGGAGTTGGGATCGGCCAGCACGGAGAGGAGGGGTCGGTCGGTATCGCGGAACTTGTCGATGGTGAAGAGCTGTCGACCTGACATGGAGAGCGTCCTTGCGCCGAGGACGTTCCAGACGTGGTTGTGCCAGCCCTTGAGAGGAGATCGGACGCCAAGATGGGGGGATGCGAATGTGGTAAAGTTCTGTGTCGTAATGTCAGTATTCGCCAGTGATGCGCAAGTCTGTGAGTCTCACCATGCATTCAACAGTGTCAAGAATTCCCTTCGCATAGAGAAGACCGACAGCGTATCGCGACACCAATCCTCCAAGAGAGTATCCCACTATGCTCAACTTGGTGATCTTTCCGCCCTCATCCTCAACCTTGCGCAACTCGCGCTCAATCTCTGCGCAGACGCGCTCACCCCCGCGCTCAATGCCATCGTAGGTAAAATTGCCGCTGTTCTGCTTCGCAAGCAAAAGATAGAGCTCGTCATAAGAATACTGTTCGCGCAAGGTTTTGGCAATGCTGCGCATATGGCTTGGATTTCCCCAAAGCTGCACGCATCAAAAACGGTGGTCAGCCATCAGTGGATGACGTAGGTGATCTTCCAGGGGTTCAGGGGATTTTGCTTACACCGTGGACTAGGACGCAGAGATGATCAGCCTTTGGGCTTCCGCCGGTAAGATCGTCCATGGCTACTGATGTTGTCATGATGAGAAAAAAAAACAATGATAAGAAGATAGAGAAAAAGGGAATGGATGCAGCGGCAAGGGGAGAAATAACAGTTGAGATATCTCAGGAGATTCCCCCCAACGATCGGGGTTTCGGGATGATTTGTCGTGCGTCTGCAGACACGGAGTTAAGGCACTTCAGGCCCCGCCAAACGACGATGAGAGTCTGGATGCCAACCAACACGCGGCCTTGTACTAGATACGGTAGTGAAATTACAGAATCAGTGATGATTACGTGTGATTCAGTTCGTTACAGGCTGAGCCGAGAGCGAGTGCGGTTCAGCTGAATGCACTAGATGACGTCCAAGGGGTGGCTTATGTGGCTTTATCCCAAAGTCCGCTTTGAAGCTGCGGACTTATCCAAACTCCAAGATGAATGATGGAAGCGGCTGCATTTCCAACTACTACTATCCACGGTAATGGCTATCGACCTGGATGTAGAACTTACGCAATGTATCTTGGATAGTCCATTGACTGGTCATATGTTGGTCCCTCTATCACGCCTTTGTTGGGAGCTTGGCAGTCACAGGTCTTTCAAGAAGCCATGTGAATATCAAAGAAAAATAACATCCAAGGTCTTTCAAGAAGTAAATCAATTATAACGCGTCATCTCGTGACCTATTCCCCAACTCAGTAATGGATCCTTGCTCTCACAATTCGATCAAGATAAAGAGCCAAGGTGCAAATGCTCGCTGAGCCTCCTCTGTAGCCATGCGTGTTAGTGGAGTCTCTCCGTGTACAGCAGGCGTGTTGCCGGTCTAGTCTCACAAGTGGGTCCCGTCCCGTCTCTTTCAAGGGAGCAACTCAGCCTTGGGTTGGAGCTTTCAACTTCAAAGCACGAGCTTCATCTTGCACTTGAACATCAACACCTTTGACACGAAACTTAGAGGCGCGAACACGGTGGCATAGTCTTCAACGCGTCTTAGGAAATGCTCAGTTCAACATTTGGCTTCTCTTTCCCCCGGTAGCACGGGTTCTTTCAACACCCGCCAAGTGGATCAAAGCTCCCCTTTGTGTCTTCAGCCAAGCTTGACAACTTGATCCTTACTTCAACGCTCAGGGAGAGTTTCTTACACTTGCTATCTGCAACTCACAAGAACTAGCTGCATCATCTCTGTTCCAGCTCCTTTTCGCATGAATCAGCCCAGGGATCTTTCACCAATCGCCACCGTCGCGTCCTTAGTGCCATCGCCATGAGCTTGTCTCTCAAGCACATCCCTTGTCCAGCTGGCAACAAGTGCACAGCCTTTCATTGCATCTTTGGCCATGAGAATGATCAACCTGCCGCCCCAGCAGTGCCAGCTGCTAGAGCTGAGAACAATGGACCACAAACCAAGGAGGCCACCTCAGCCAACCAGGATATTCCACGAAAGCGCATGAGAGCAGACCCTACAGATTCACCTAGAATATCTCAAAATTCCAGCCAAGCTTCTTCTGGAACCTCCCGTGTAGGGTCAGCGGATGCGTTGGCCACCCAGCCCAAACCAACAGCCAACAAGGTCAGAAGCGCCGACCGTCCAGCGTCGCCTCCATCCTTGAAACGAAAACTTCCAACATCGAACAAAGCCCAAGATGAGACTCCAAGGACCTTGTCCAGATCATTGGCCCAGCCAGGCTCCAGACCCATCAGTCAATCACGCCCATCGCCAGCGCAGAAGCCAGCGCCCGTCAAAGCCAAGAAGGCTGAATCACTGAACCCAAGGCTTCTTAAAAGCTCTCCTGCCAGCCATGATATCCGTCTGAGGCTTGTCCGGATGCTTCATCAAGAGTTCACACGGCTAAACACAGAGCTCAAGAAGAAGAACAAAGACGGCAAAACTGACCTTGCCTTGTCTGATCAGGAGCTTATTGTTCGGGCCCTGGATGAGGAAGAGCACCTCGCCGTCCACAAGGCAGCAGTCTACTCAAACGTCATGAAAAACAAGGTCATGCAGTACAAACGCATGAACGTCGACCAGTGGAAGACAGAGCGGGAGGAGGAGAGGAAGAAAGCCGCGCTTGAGGCTGAGGGCAAGGACGCTTCCGACGTGCCAAAAGAGATCAAGACGGGTCTAACGCCAGCTCAAGAGGTTGAGCTCACCAAGCAACTATTGACGTCGATCGAAAAGCTGGCAGAGCACGGATATGTCCCCGCTATCCCCACAGAAGAAGCCATCGAGAGGGCGAGGCAAGGCGTCGAGGCGGCCAAGGGGTGGGAGAAGTGCGACCGCTGCCAGCAGCGTTTCCAGGTTTTCCCAGGGAGACGCGAGGAAGACGGTGCCCTCACATCAGGTGGAACATGCACCTTTCACTGGGGCAAGACGTACATTGCACCCAAAACCCCGGGCGAGAGGACCAGGCAGCCCAAGCGGTACCAGTGCTGTGGTCAGGAGGTGGGAGATTCTGTCGGCTGCTTTACTCGTGATCACCACGTCTTCAAGACGTCGGATCCAAAGAGACTTGCATCTTTACTCAACTTTGCAGAGACGCCTGAGAACCCGTTGGCACCCACGAATAGAGCTGTGGCTTTTGATTGCGAGATGGGCTACACGGTCTACGGCATGGAGCTGATTCGACTGACAGCGACATCTTGGCCGACAGGAGAGGAATTATTGGATGTCCTGGTCCGTCCTCTTGGAGAGATCCTTGACCTTAATTCGCGGTACTCTGGCGTCTGGCCAGACGACCTCGCCCAAGCCAAACCGTGGTCCGCAGACGACACCTCCAAATCTGTCAAGAGCAGCGACGAGAGTGTCAGCGAAGACGGCGAGATCAAACCTAAGAAGAAGCAGCTCAAAGTCGTCTCGTCGCCAGAGGTTGCCCGGGACCTCCTCTTCTCCCTCATCTCACCCAAGACGCCCCTTATTGGACACGGCTTGGAGAACGACCTCAACGCCGTCCGCATCGTGCACCCGACTATCATCGATACGGTGCTCCTCTACCCTCACAAGGCCGGCCTGCCCTATCGGTACGGGTTGAAGATGCTCATGGACGTGCACCTCAACCGGAAGATCCAGCAGGAGACGGGACCAAAGATGTTGGGCCACGACTCAGCCGAGGATGCCAGAGCAGCGGGTGATCTTGTACGCCTCAAGATTCGCAATTTATGGATGGACATGCAGAGGGATGGTTGGAAGTTGGTCGATGGGGAGTTTGTGGCTCCTCCTGGAAAGGGGTTGACAGAGGAGTTTATCGAGACTTAATCTAGGATAGTGACAAGTCGGCAACATCACCGGTTGATGAGCCCTGTAATACTATTGGAATATCGCGGCGTTCAGCTGGAGACTTTGGGCCAAGTTCACAGTACATCTCACTTTGAGTTCTCTGCGTGCCCTCATACATGTTCACACTATACACAGCATAAGGAGTCTCGTGATTTCACAGCCGATACACGTTGCGAGATAGGGTTGGTATTCCCGTCTTGTCTCGTTCTAAAAATACAGAGTCGGCGCTCATGAATAGCCATTCATTACCAACGATAAGCGGGGAGTTCCCAATCATTTCCTTTCCCTTTCTTTACATGATACATTCACTTCTTTAAGCCTTGCCCACCGACAGAAGATACTGGCCGCCCTGCTTTCCACCAGGCAGGTACGCCACGTTGGGGTTCGACGACAGAGTAGCAGCAATCTCTCGGCTAGCCTCGATCTTTCGGATCTGGATGAGACCATCACCAGCCTTCTGGATGGCCTTGCTGATGGCGTCGGCAGACTCGGACTCTCCCTCGGCACGGATGACGTTGGCCTGTCGCTCCTGCTCGGCCTTTTCGACAATGAAGCGTGCTCGCTCGGCGTCCTGCTGGGCAATCTGCTTCTGCTCGACGGCCTTTGTGAACTCGCGGCCGAAAGTCATGTGGGTGATGGACACGTCCTCCAGGGCAATGTTGAACTCGGCGGCGCGGCGGGTCAGGTCGGCGCGGATGCGCTCAGAGACGGCCTCTCGCTGGGTGATGAGCTCTGCGGCGTCGAACTGGGCGACGATGGACTTGAGGACCTCGTTTCCGATGGAGGGGAGGACTCGCTCATCATAGTCGATGCCGAGGTTCTGGGGAGTATCAGTGACCGTACAAGAACAGAAATTTCTCTAGAGTCCTACCTGGTAGATCTTGGGGAGGGCCTTGACGTTTGGCCGGTGCAGCACTCGCAGGGTCAAGCTAACCATCTGCAAATCCTTGCTACCAGTTGTGGTTGCGATATTCCTGGGCTTGGTCCGCACGTCAAAGATGACGCTCCTCTGCAGCCAGGGGATCAGGAAGTGAGTTCCCTCGTTGACGACAGTCTCCTTGACACCGCTAACTCGGTCAAAGATGACTGCCCGCGTTCCACCCTTGACATCGTAGATGGCCTGGCTGCCAATGAAGAAGGCGGCGGAGGCCGGCACCGCCATGCGGTACATCCAGTTGAGGGCTCTCGCAGCGCCCGCCATTGTGAATTGTCTCCGTTGATTCCCTTCGGTACCGGTTGCCTTGAGAGTTGGCGGGGTCGAGCTCTTGCTGAAGCTTTTCGGATTCGACGGACGGCGATGATGATTTGAAGCTCTTAGCAAAATCCCGGCAACATCCGCCCTTCAGAAAGGTGGGTGGTTTGCGCTAAGCCCCATCGGGAAAGCTCGGCTGACGGGGAGCCTGTCCGTTTTCTTTGAACCATCCAAGCCCGAGAAATCCTGCCCTTTTCCGTCCGACCACGCCTCATCCACTCCCCCAAACCTCCAACCAGACTCTTCGAGACTGTAAAACCGTCGACAAAATGAGACCGACTCAGATTCTTCGAAGCGGCGACGCTGACCCCGTCAACGGACAGTACGTGCATCCCGAGAGGGCCAATTGGTGACGCTGCCCGGGTTGCGGCTTTTCCACATGGAGAATGCCGGACTACAGCAACACCAAACGCTCTCTCTACGTCCCAATCGCTTTGGAAATTCATGCTGACGGTTTTAATAGCTACCTGGGCAACTGGGGCCACTTCGGTAAGTGCCTATTCTCACGAAATGCGAACGAATTCGAATTGGATCGATGGACGCGACGGACGAAGGGATTGGTGACGCAGGAATGGGATTGCGATTGAGCCGACATACCGACATTGTTCAATGTGTACAATGGATTAGAATCTTTGAGGATTGGCCTCGGCCATTTGGAGGACATCAGCAACAAGAACGAACCAAGAGACTAACTCGACATCAGGTGGTGAGAAGCAGCGCGGTATCGTCACCTACGGTCTGTCCGCCAACCGACAGAACCCCTGGGCCGGTGCCACCCACGCCGCCATCTTCAACACCTTCCGCCGAACCAAGAGCCAGATCTTCTTCTGGCTCCCTCCCATGCTGGCCGGTTACTACATCATGGACTGGGCCGTCCACCGGTACATCCATCACCCGACAACCCGAAGACGTGATACTAACAACCTTGCAGAAGCGAGTACCTCAACTCCAAGGCTGGTCGCGCCGAGTACGGTGATGAGGAGGAGTAAAGTGTCTGATTGGAAAGGAAAACGAGAGCGGATGTGTTGGAGAGGGTCCTCTGGCCTCATTGTACATCAATACCTAGACTCGGTGGATGCAATAGACGATTGTCACACTATTTTATATGTCTCTATCAATATTCTCAGACTCAATTGGTAAACTGTCATGGTTGTCAAGTCAGAAATCAGTTTGATGGCATATTCAAGTCTTGTCATTGCCGCGCTCTAAGCATATCCACTGGTAATAGACATTGCCGAGCGCTTGATTGGACTGGCTCCAAACCGACTGGCTTTAGTCACGTGACACACCCCGGAACCGGCAGTACGAATGGCCGAAACTCAGCGCGCGGTCGCTCCCTCACCGAGAAAAAAGTTGGGCTTGCAGAAAAATTTCTAGGTCAGTCGAGGCTACAAGACACGGAACCGTTTCTGCGACCACCGTCCCCAATTGGCACGCAAACTTTGCGCAAAGACTCGGACAACGATCGCGGATCTCTATCCCCTTCCTCTTTAAACAAAAAGAACCCTTCCCGGAGCTCTTCGAGACCTCACAAGCCCGCAGCCATGGCCGCCGAGAAGCCCGACAAGAAGGAGAAGAAGGACAAGAAGCGAAGCGACGAGTCCGGCGTGTCCAAGTCCAAGAAGGAGAAGAAGGACAAGAAGGACAAGAAGGAGAAGCTCGCCGCCGCCCTCGAGGAGAAGCTCGGCCAGGAGTCTACCCCCAAGGTCGCTGCCAAGGCTGCTGCCGACGACTCTGATGTTGAAGAGGACAAGGCCGCCGACCTGCCCCTTGAGCGCACTGTCGTTCCGTTCGCCTTGCCCGTGGCGGACGAGAAGGGCATGAAGAAGGTCTACAAGACTATCCGAAAAGGTACGCGAAGAATCAAGGGGTATCTTGTCGGTGATTGAATGCTAACACGACACCCATAGCTGCCAAGAACAACACGCTCAAGCGCGGTGTCAAGGAAGTCGTCAAGACGCTCCGAAAGTCTCCCCCCTCGGCCCCCGGCTACACGTCGTTCCCCGGCGTTGTCATCATCGCCGGCGACATCTCCCCCATGGACGTCATCTCCCACCTCCCCGTGCTGTGCGAGGACCACAACGTGCCCTTCATCTTTGTCACGTCGCGAGCCGAGCTCGGCGCCGCCGCCAAGACGAAGCGTCCCACGTCGGTGGTGATGATCATGGAGAAGGCCGACGGCAAGAAGAAGGAGAAGGCGGCTGACAAGGACGGCGAGGATGATGGTGAGGCGTTTGGCGAGAGCTACGCTTCGCTCGTCAAGTACGTGCAGAAGGAGTATGGCAAGCAGGCCTTTTGGGTCAAGGGTGGAACCAAGTATTGAGGTTGAAGGCTAGAAGAGGGGGAGGATGCAAAGCTTAAACTCTGTGGAATGGTTGTTTGAAACAAGTCTGGATGTATTATACCAGAGGATCCAGTCCAAGATGGATGGATGAAGGGCTTTGGCGGCGTTCAGGTATTTACAGCTTTAAAAATGACATGATTTGATAGGTCCTTGAACAGACGGTCGCAATGGTGAAGCTCAAGACTTTCGTATCACACCAAGAGGGAAGCGCATTGTTTACTTGTTGTATTACTGCCTCTTCGGGCGTTTCTGTAGGTACATTGATGGATTCCTCTTCCTTATCTCACACAGGCCAACGGATAATCAAATTCATCCTTTGCCATCAACTCAATTTCATGATTGATTCCCTTCTTTTACTCAAAGGGGTTGGTTCGGGTTCCCCACCAGGTCAGGAAGACGGACAGACCCAGAGTCTCGATGAGCTTGGTGGCCAGGCTGACACCGACTGTGTCAAGAGGTCGCTTCTCGACAAAGATTTGAGAGATGTACTACAACAAAGTCAGTCAAGGTCTTACAGAGTGGTAATGAGAAACATACACCAGGAGCAGAGGTGGCAAAGAAGATGAGAGATCCGAGGTAAGCAGCGCCCTTGTAGCTAAGAGTACCGGTAGCGTTGATCAGAGCACCGACACCATAACTCTGCAGGGCGGAGCCGATGAGCGAGGAACCCCAGGCGAGGGCGGCGCCGGAAGCCTCCTTGGAGCGGATAAACTCCTCCTTGGTGTTGGAGAGCTTGGCGCGCTGGTAGGTCTGGCCAAAGATGGGGGCGAGGACGGCGAGCTCGACGCCGTGGTTAAAGGCAGTGCCGAGGGCGATGGCCGAGGGCTTGACGGGGGGGAGGTAGTGAAGAGACATTTTGTTTTCGTGAGTGTAGGTAGAGAAATCTGTGTAAGTTGTATATACTTGGTGTTGAGAAGCTTCAATTGAGTCGAGTACAAAGATACAAGCAAGAAAAAAAGGGATCTCCCCTCACTATTTGTACTTTCCTCTCCCTCCCCGATCTCGATCCTCCTTCCCCCATTTCGCATCATGAGCCCGTGGCTTGCCCGTTTCCCCTTGTGTCGTCACCAGATGTGATGATGTCACCATTTGGTGAGACAAGATGCACTCTCAGAGTCTGGCCGTTTCCGTTCCTCTTTTTTGCTCCTTTTTGCGGGGTAAACTACAGAATGGAGAATGAATGGTGAAAATGCTCCGGATTTCTCCATAGTTCATATCCCCCCCTGCCAACTTTTCCTGCTTCTTTTCTTTCTCCTGGTACCTGACGTTGACGACTTTCAAGCTCGAACAGTGGGGAAGAGGTTGGCGATGGATGGGCAACTCTTAGCGGGATCCAGCTTCCTGGGCGGGTGATGATGGTGTCACGGCGTCATTTTTGTCCACTTCCCTTTTTTCCCCAATTCATTCCCCTCGGCTTAACTTCTTCCAAGGTACCTTGCCGAAAACAATCCCATCGTTTGCCGAAAGAGGGTATGCGGCAGCAGCCGGGAAAGCTGTCAACCTTGTTGACCTTTCTCAGCTCTTGTCTTCCAATTTCCAAACATCCATGCCTTTACTCAAAAGCTTGTTTTCCCGTGTCTGCTTTCAGAGAAGTGATAGTTGCCAGCTGAATGAAATTCCATGTTGGTCTTGTCCATATTCTGTCATTCGGCGATACTATTTGACAATGTCTCACTTGAGGCCGCCGTCTCGGCCACATGGGAACAACACCAGACCCTGTCCTTGACGAGGGCGGCATGTCCCATACACTCCATGTGTTTGTTGCAGTGACGGGTGATCGAGTTGGACATGACATTGTGGATGGACCCTGATTCTTTCATGCCATCTTGACTCGGTGCTAGGTAGCTTTTGGTGTCTTCTCATTGCATCACAAGACACTCTCCAGCCTCACCCTTGAGCCAAGTGTCAACCAACAGGAACTTGCGTCTTCAGACAAGGGCGGTTCAATCACTTAACCCCAAAAACGCTCATGTCTCACCCTACACATCACCATCAGTCATTTTCACCATAAGACTCGGCATAACAAACAAGCCAGTGAGATTAACCTGACTCAAACGCTAACTCGGTTCCCTCGAGAGCCGATGGATAATTCCCTCGCTCTTCGGTGCATACATACCTACCTACCTACCTAGACACCTTCATGCCGCAAATGGCAGCTCAAAAAACAAACTCCCATCCGTCTTTGTAAAGCTTTATCTGTACAGTACAACTGAGGGTGGCAGGGGCCTTGGCCTTGTCTAACACCAAGCCCTCTCCCCACCACCTCTCAATCCCCCCACGTGCTCTGTCGCATCGCAACGCGGCGCATCTCATCTCTCAACTCCGTCCTAAAACTTTCAATCACAAACCCATCATTAGTGTACTCCCATCTTTGAATAACTTTCCATATTTCATGCCATGTGCTGTCCGTCTTCACCACCTCGGAGCGCAAGCAGCGCTCTCACATCATGTACATATTGCAGTCCCTCCAGCAGAGGCACCAGATGCATCAGGTCTGTATCTGTCGGGTCGTTGATCCAGCCTTGGATTGGGATAGCATTGTCTGGTCCTCCAATTAGCTTTCTGCTCTGCATAAATCCCAGTTTGACTCTTCTCACCTTGGTGGAACAGATAACTCAATGGACTATTGTCCAAGATCATCACGTTGCTCAGGTCAGACTCAACAGAGCTCAGGTCCTTGATGAACGCTCCTTGTCGGAAGGTGCAGTGCTGGCGGTAGTACCGTGCTGAGAAGAATTTCTTCTCCGTCTCCAGCCAGTCGATCACTGGATCTGCGTACTCTTGAACCGACGCCGTAAACACTACCAGATTGTACCACTTGCACACCCGGCGTAGGAACTCGTCGCAGTATGGTCGCTTGTTGACCCAGTATAGTATCGGATGCTGCGGCCCAATCGATGTCTGTCCACCAACCCCCACGTATGTCGTGTTCAGGCGCACCTCGACCATGTGTCCTGTGCTCATCCTGCCTCCTTTGGACATGCTGTGAATCAGTGTCTCGTCCAGGTCGAGAATCAGCGTCTTCTGCTGCTTCGCCGGCACTTCGATGTTGAGATATGAAGGCTGCCGCCGAGGAATGAGAGGTCGAGGAGGTGCCGGTGTCCTGGGGTACTTGGTGAGAGCTGCGATGGGAGAGGTAGGAGACTTGAGGTGCGACAAGAGGTCGCCGCTGCCCAAGTCGCTTGCCTTGGTGCGCGCTACGGCCGACTGCGTTTTCCTATGCTTCCGTTGCCTGAGCGCCTCGTCACTGTTGAGCTTGATTCGAATAGATTTCCGGGGGTTGCCCTCCTCTGCGGGTTGCAGTGATTTGGACCGCGCGTGCCGTCCAAGGCTGCCTGATCGTGAGCCATCCGATTCCGATTCCGATGAGAGTCCTGATGATGTTGTTGAAGATCCTGATACTGGTCTGGGTCGCGGTGCTAGCCTTCTAAATCCTGTAGTCCGTCCATGCTCCTCCTTTTCAGAATGAATCTCGGTCTCATCCATATCTTTTTTATGTCGATGTCCTCTATGAAATCCAAATAGCTTTCCGAATTGAGTCCACGGCGCAAAGTTACCATCCTCGTCGTAGAAGCAAGCGATGAGATATACACCTGGGGAGGCCAAGGTCGCGAGAACCCATCGGATAGATCCGATGATGCTGGAGGCCAGTCGTCGAGGAATTGAGTGCCACCAAGAGGTTCGCTTGCTGACTTCGCCGGAATCTCCCAATAGGGGCGTGGCTTCGCTGGCATAAGACTTTTCCGTGTTGAACCGCGATTCGTCAAATGTATCTTGGGTGAAGGGGTCGACGTCGTGCCCAGATGGTCTATCGTCGGATTGGGCGTGGGAAGGATCGTCTTCGGAGGCAATGCCGATGCCAATGGAGCTTATACTATTGGATCGCGTTTGGCTTGGACTCGGGGGAGGCGACACGCGGGCCGTGATGATGTTCAAAGAGTTCATCCTCACGAGCTAAAGCAGTCCATGGGGTAATGATGGGCCGTTTGAGGAGTTGAAAGAAGGGGGCGAGGTAGGGCGAGACAAGGCGAGGGATGGATGCGAGAAGTGAGTTGGAGAAATCGGCGGGTCGTCGGGGGATAAGATGGATGCGCAGCGCAGACGATTCAATGTCGAAAGAAGAAGAGCTCGTTCGCTCTCGGACGGCAAGTGAAGTGAAAAACGAGTGTCAAGAAGGCATCGAATGCGAAAGGCGAAGGCGAAAAAGGGCGACGACGGCAAAAGCCCAAGGGGCGCAGGGCAGCTCCGCGATTGTGGTCAATTCTGCCAGGTGAATGCCATACACGGGGAGGGAGCAAAAGGAGGATGTAGAAGACAGGCAGCCGCAAGGACGTTGAGATGGGAGAGCAGACACAATCCAGTCCAGTACAGTGGCTGCTGGTAGCGCGAATGGTGACACTTGGTATCCGTACAGCGAGACACTGGCGCAGAGGCACTGATGAATGGAAAGTCTCAAGGTTACGCCCAGGCCCAGGTATGGTAGTGGTAAGGAGCCAAGAGAGCGGCGATGGGACCGGGACCTTTAGCTTGTTGGATATGTGGCGTTGAGCCGAAGAGAGCTCTGGAACCTTGTTGGTGGACTAGCAGCCAGAAAAAAGCAGCGCTAACCAGCAGCAAGTACCGTCTGGCTTCGCGGAAATCGGAAATCGCAAAGTAATGGGCCAGGACAGGCTATCAACGGGTAGGGCGGCGGGGGGTGGAAGGGGGAAGAAGTTGACTTGACGTTGGGGGGACTAGAAGAATAAGGGAGGCCACTTCGGGGCCGGAGGAGAAGAGAACAAGATCGGATCGGATCAAGAGAAGAGGGGAAGAAGTCGGGGCAAAGGCCGCGCGCGCAAAGGAGAGAAGATGAGAGCGATCAAAGGAACGAGCAACCCAAAATGCGAAGGGAGTGAGAGATCGAGCGCAGGTGGTTCGACGGATGATGGTTGAGGAATGGTTCACGTGTTGGGACTCAGGTGCCGAGATGCTGGGGGGCTGGGGGGGGCCAGAGTTGTTAGTTGTTCTGGGGGGTGGTATTCCAGGCGACTCTGGCAAACGTTAGTGGACGATGCCCGCTGTGAGCAAGGCTACGAGATTCTGAGGCCCCTGCTGCTTGGCGGGTCCTCCTTGGATGCCGCGGCTCAGCGTTCACGTCTCTCACCCAAGACCTTGATTCCCCCTGCTCAAAGCCCCCGTGATGGTAGATTTCTGGCCTCTTTTTCTCTTGTCTAGTGGGGCATCTAACTGCGGGCAAAGAGTTTCGACAGCAACCCGACGTAATTGCAGCATCTGGTGGGGCGTCCCCAACTGTCATGGGTTTGCGAGCTTGGCCTGACCCTCTTTCACTCTGTCATTGGAAGACATTGACGATGCAGAGACCGGTGAGGGCAATTACTTCTTTGGGACGGAATAGCGCAGTGTGTGAGTTCCGCACAGCGTGGATCTATTCCTCCTTCGTTTTCGTATCAGACCCCATCCCATCCCATCCAGACCGAAGCAAACAGCTTGCTTACCCGAGGATGCCGCTGTGCGAAAGAGGTTGTCTGATGAGATTCTGCAGGTTGCCGGGAGGTTTTACCGTATCGGTTCAATGGCACATGGGGACTTTGGTGTGTTTGGAGGGCCGGGTGAAGAAATCCTGCAGGTTATACAAGTGGATGACTGGTTATCGAAATTATTCAACAAATGCCAAGCAAATAGCATCGCAAGCTATTCTTCTCTGGCCAGGTCTTTGTTTCTTTCATCGTTGTCTTTTTCACATGACCTAGGGATTCGGTCACAAGTCTCTCAGCCCTCGGTGGCAGGTAATCGCTAATCTAGGGTTTATGGTGAACAGTTGAAATCTCAGATATTGGCGGGAGACATGGTGCTAAGCGAGGCATTAGCAATTGAAACCCTTTCAGTGGGTGGTCTTATCGAGCATGTCCATTCTTGGCATACTCAGCATGAATGACTGCTGGTTCGTGTATCATGCTTCAGGTTGACTCGAGCATTGACAGTCAGTCCTGAGGTGGCCAACTCATCCAGAGCTAGCGACAATGACAAGTCATCAACGCAGTTTCATATGAGCGGTGACACCCAATGATAGCAATATACAAGATGCAATATCTCTCTAGATCGTGTCCTCTATCTCATATCTCTTCATGGTCCTGCCGATACTGCCTTCAACCCTGGTGACCTTCTTTACTCTAAGATGCTCATCCATGTCCCTGTCTCTTTGTCGTCATGGCTTCCACCACCTTGGGCGGACCCCACCGGGTGACAAGGCTGAAGGTGCCCCACACTTTTTCTCAGAGGCCGACAGCCTTGCGCAAAAAAAGGTCCGTGGGGGGAATTGATTGACTCACTCATCCTCTGAAGCTGCACATCACAGCTTTGCTCTGTTCGACAACGCCCAGCATCAACTTGGAAGTAGCGCCGCATTCGACATCTAGTACTTCAGAATTTTAGAAGTATCGTCTGAGACTTTGAAACGGTTACCGGGCCTTTAAAGAGATTCACGACTTTCCTCGCCGTCGATACCCCTCCATCTTGTGTGCACCCCGCGAAGCAGACATCCCACACCACATCCCCAGCTCGCGCTAGCTGCAACACACTCCAGACGTTCCTCGACATGGCCCCTCACCCAACGGGCTTTGCGCCTGATCTTGAGAAATATCTCAAGTCTCTCAAGGGCCAGCCATTGGAGGCTTCGGTCGAGAGCCTCGTCTCGTAAGCCATATCAGCATTCCATTGTGCCATTCGTTGCTAAACATTTGCGAACTGCATCAGACTCCTCAAGCGACGCCAGATCAAGGGCTCTGAGCCCTGCGCCGTTGCAACCGCCCATATCCTCCTCCAGGTCGTCGCCCGCTCGAAATGGTTCAACGTTGACGGTCTGATCGAGAATGTGTCGAGGATCGGCCGCCGCCTTGTCGACGCCCAGCCCAAGGAACTTGTCATTGCCAACATTGTGCGGCGAGTCCTAGGCCTTATCCGCGACGAAGCCGCCGAGGATAGAAACGAAGCAGCCTCCGAGACCCCCAGCGAGGCTCAGGCGACCCCGACCGACGCTGTCCCGAATCCAGACGCTCTGGCCCACCAGTGGCCTCCCTCGACATACGCGAAGCAAGATTCCGCTGGCGACTACATCACCAACAGTGCCAAGCCTCCACCTCCTCGACCTGGACCCTTGTCCTCCTACAGCTCCGTCAACGTTCCCAAGACCCTTTTCCACCTTCTGTCAGTTTCGTCGCCTAGCGATGCCGACCCTAATATTCAAGGATCACCCCTGGGTCTCTCTGGAGCGTCAACACCCTCTTGGAAGGCCCCCACTGCTCAGATTCACTCTTTGAGATCCGAGGTCATCGACGGTATTGAGGAAATTAAGGATGAGATCAGTCAAGTCGATGACCAGATTGCGGCGCTGGCTGAGGTTCAGATTCACCCCGGAGACTACGTCCTCGTACACCAGCCTTCGCCAACTGTGGAACGATTTATCCTGCGCGCGGCTCTTAAGCGTCGGTTTACAGTCCTCATCGCCACTGAGCCCCCTCGGAAAGAGACATCTGAGGTCCAGCACGCTTCATTTAGAAAGAAGCTCACATCTGCCGGAATTTCGGTCATCAACATCATGAACGGAGGGCTTATGGCGTACATGTCACGAGTGGACAAGGTGATTCTCGGTGCAAGAGCTGTTGTTGCCAACGGCGGTGTTGTCGCCGATGCAGGCGCTGCAGCAGTGGCTCGAGCAGCCAAGGAGCAGGGCAACGCCGTCATTGTTCTCAGCGGCGTGTACAAGCTGAGCCCAGAGAACCCCTTCAACGAGGAGTCGCTGATTGAGTGGGGAGACTCGGCCAGCTTTGTCAACTTTGCAGATGGACCCATGGTGAGCGGCGTTGAGGTTCGGACAGCAGTCACTGAGCTGGTCCCCCCCGAGCTCATTGACACCTACATCACCAACCTGTAAGTTCCATATGAAGTGACTGTGTTTGAGATAGACGCTAACATTAAGACAGGGGCACACATTCAAGAGACCACCTATCAGTCCTCATCGCGGACCATTACAAGCAGGAGGATGTCGACTTTCACCTATGGAGCGGGTGATGGGTGCATGTGCAGTTGAAAAAGAAGAATGTGTAAAAAGTTGATTGCGATCTATGTCTCGGCGTTTGAGCGAGGTTCATGATGAAGCGTGAATGGGTGAATGGGTGAAATGGAACAAAGCGAGGTAATCGAGAGTGCCTCGAATGTGATGATTTGAAGCCTACCTACTCGATCGACGCCAGCCAGGGTCTTTCAGCCCTGCCATATGTCAATTTGGGCACAAGATGGCGTGGAATGAAGCATGACGACTGTTGGGAGATGAAGCGTCGTCCCCAACTCCCCAGACGGTTTAGACAGCCTTGATCACTAACTGATCAAATAAGTAAACCACGACATGCCACGAAAGACAATACGCAAAATAGAGCCCAACAGGCATGGCAAGGCACCCTCTAGGGCTGATTTACTCATCACCGCCCCTCGGCAAGCCGGCAGCTAGTTGGCGGCCTGGCTCTCGGCCGCGTCAGCAGCGAGCGGCGATTGGATTGGGGCCTGTAGTGAGGAGTCATAGGGCTGGACTCACTGGAGGGGGATGCGAATGCGACTTGCGTAACCCCTGCAACTGCCTCAGACCAACTGTGCGTGCTTCTCGGATATCCGAGCTGCGGTTACTGTAAAGAAAAAAGGTGCGGCGCCATGTTCAAGGTTAAATCAAAACAATGATGCCACCTCGCCCGAGGCAGCCATTTCAACGTCCATGGATATCGGGTAGCGTCTGACCCGACTTCTTATATCATTGGCCTGTCCCTGCAACAGCAGAGAATCTCCCTCCTTCACACCACACCTCACTCAGCATCATGACAACTCCATCATCAACATCAAACATGGCCTCTAATCCTCAGGTCGCCGTCGATCACGACGACGACGCTCCACCGCCGCCTTACTCAGAGACCGACATTTACTCCACCACTTCTGGACCGCCCCGATCGCCACTCTCGGCGTCCGGCCCCGCTCATCCCGGCGACGACGCCGCATCCCGGATATCATCCACCTCCACCACCGACCCTGTGATCTTTACCCCTCCGCTCACGCCAAACACCGCCAACCCCAGCACACCTACTCAGCAGCACATCCAGGTGCCTCCTTCGCCGAGCGCTGCTCTCTACTTTGAAGGCCGCGACATTCCTATCTCTACTCCTCGCCCGGCACCCAGACTGTACACTGTTGCAGTCAAGCCCAGCTCAGTACCTGAAGATCTACCCTACCCGCTAGATTGGGCTCCTCTCTACGACATTACTCACCAAGACTGGGCGACGTTTGTCAACTATCTCCTCCCTGATCATGCTTCTGTGACAAATGAGGCCATTCTCGGTGAGAAGGGCAAGGGAATTGACGAAGGTTCCGACATCAAGTCAGAAAAGCAGACCGCTGATCCAAATGACGCCATTCGCAAACGGGCAGAAGTCGAGGCAACCGTACAGCAATGGAACGACGGCTTCTTTGCGCCCAGGAACGTGAGAGTGCAGCTTCAGGCTGAAGAGCAGCCTCATATGCCAGGAGGCTGGGATACAGCTTTTGACGGTCCCACAGCGGGAGCAGAAGCTGGCCCTTCTAGTCAACGAGAAGCCGGCCCATCAAACCAAGCTGGAGCTAGACCGGCATGGGGAAACGGATGGATGGGATCTTGGGGCGGTTTCAAGGTCGGCAACGACAGTATCCGGTGGAAGGACAGCTTTGTTGCCGACGGTAACGGCCTGCGGATCGGAAACTTGGTCATGGACGGCAACGGAATCCGCATGAACGGTCGAGACCCGGGACCGCCTTTTGGACACGGGGAACCGAGCCGTGGCTTCTGTCCGCCGGGACAGCGAGGAAGGACGCGGTCTCGTGGTGATGGGCCTCCTTTCGGACATGGCCATCCCTATTTCCATCCTGGCAACTTCGACGCCCATGGAACTCCTCTCTACCCTGGCCAGCCTGAACAACGCAAATCACGCTCCCGGTCTTCCTCATCCTCTTCGTCCTCGTCATCTTGCTCCTCCAACAGCTCCGGCTCCATCGGTTCTCTCCCAGACTATGACGACGTCAAAGATCAGCAACTTCCCCTCTACCTCACCCGTCTCGAGGAATGGGTTGCCCGCCCAGGGGAGATGCGCACCAAGGCAGATGTAAAGCAGCTCAAAGCTGAGCTCAAGGCATCCAAGACGAACGCCGTGGACCCCAACCTCGACCGCAAGGCACTCAAGGCTCAGGTCAAGGCTTTGTCGCAGCAATGGCGCACACTAAAGCGGCAGCAGAAGAAGGAACGCAGAGAAAGGAGGAGAGATCTTAAGAAGAGAAGAAGAGCAGAGAAGCGGGAGAGGAGGCAGCAAAAGAGAGAAATGAAGAGAGCCCAGAAGGAACACCGAAGAGGTCACGCCGGTCCACCACCAGTCCCTCATATGCCCCCCATGCCTGCTGTCCCAGGAGTACCGCCGCCTTTTGGTGGCCCAGCTTGCTCACCCTGGGGTAGACCATCAAGAGGCGGTCGTGGATGTCACGGAGGCCCGGGCCGGGGTGGTTTCTTTGGAGGTCCAGGTCCTTGGGGCAGGGGTCAAAGAGGATGGGGTCACGATGGTCCCCTCGGCGGCAACGGACCACTTGGTGCCAACGGCCCCCTCGGCCCTCACGGTCCCCTAGGTCCCAATGGGCCTCTGGGTCCAAACGGTCCTCTAGGTGCAAATGGACCCCTAGGTCCCAACGGACCACTAGGCCCCGGTGGCATCTTTGGTGGTCGCCGGTCAGTTGACTCCCGAGGTGGTCCGTTTCCCGGGGCCTGGCCAGAAGAGCCCAGTCAAGATGGCGACATCCCACCGCCAGGCATCGCCTCTGCGACAAAATACAAGACGGCCGCGGGGCTCGAGACGGAGATAGAGGCTAAACTGAAAGACCTCGAGAGCAGAGACGTTACGGAGGGTGAGCGGAGAGCGCTGCAGAAGGAGATTGAGGCGTTGACGGAAAAGTTGGACAATGTTAGGCTTGAGGCTGATGAAGCGTATGCGCGAGAGCTGGCTCAGAATATTGAGTCTTGATGTAGAGCTTATATCAGAGCCAGACTGGACTTTTTCTTTTTAATCGTCTATGCCATGTAGGATAGTTACCAACTTACGATATAATGTATACAACGCCCATGATGCCATGAATATCATATCATCAAATGTCTTTTTTCCCCGTTCGTCATTGTGCTTCACCTAGATCACACAACTTTTGTCTATCCCTCTATATGTACAATGCACACTCCCCTCTTTAACCTCTTAATGCTTCGACTCGTCCTTTTCCACCAAAGCACCAACACCAAGTCCCCTCCCCACAGCGACCTTGACCTTCTTCTTCTTCTTGTCGGCCTCGGGGTCTCGGCCGACCTCGCCCACGGCATCACCCTCGTCGTCGTGCTCGTCAGCCTCGTCCTCGATGGCCTTGTCGACCTGGGCCTTGATGTCGTCGAGGTCGAGCCGCATGCAGAATGCATCCTCGCCGTCGGCGTAGTACTTGGACTCTGTCTTTTCGTTCTTGAAGCCAAGCGTGTCCTCGTAGAGGTGGCGGGCTGCGGCGTTGGAGACGCGGACGTGGAGGGAGACGTACTTGGCCTGGAATGTCTCGACCATAGCGAGCTCTAGAGATGTGTCAATGGTCTGTATGTGTCCGAATCAAGGATCGTACGCACGGCTCTGTCGCATCAGCTTCTCCGCAATTCCCAACCGTCGGTGTGTCCGCATGACGCTCAGGCTGGTGATGTGGCCGTGCTGGACGCCGTCGGTGGGCTCCTCCTCCATCTTTGCGAGGACATATCCGACAATCTTGGGGTACTCGTAGGGGTTCTTCTTGGGGCGCGAGACGTCTACGGCGACGTAGCTGAGCTGGGGCCACGAGAGGGCGTGGTACAGGTAGTACTTGAGGAAGTAGTTCTCGGGGAGGTTCTCGAGGTTGGCGTGCTGGATGAGGGGGAGGTCCGCACTGGTGAGGACGCGGATATCCATGGCTGCGGTTGGAGAGGTCTAGGTGTGTGTCTGTCGGTGTGTACAAGGGTTCGGTCTGCTCGATGATGAATGAGGCTCAACGGAGCTTGGCCCACCTCATGGATTCAATGATTGATTGACCGGCCTCTGTGTCTCTCAATCGCGGGTCCCAATTTTTGCGTTGCCCCTCCCTCTATCGGAGGTAGGCATCCAACCCCGCCGAAGTATAGGCGACACCCCGCCATAACAACAACCGACACACGCTACACCACAGCGGGTAACCCACTACAACTCATCTCCACTGAAACCTCCCAGCTTCACTGGAGCGCATTTACAACTGCAAGTGACCACCTGACCCCGAAAGAGGAAATTACCTCTCCTGGACGATGCAACAGCCGCACCTCTCAAGACTGACAAGCCACGGGATGACAATTCCGGGTCCGGGAGAGGATATCTCGTACTAGATCGTCATTGGCGCGCAAGGAGAAATATGGCAGGTGGGGGGAAGTTGTTTTACCGGTGACCTTTTTTTACGCTTCGGCTTCTCTTTTCATGGCCGCGGGGTCCCTTTTTTTTGGTCGAGAGTGAGGCGGCGGGGCGTCATGAGGAGGATGGCATGGGATGGGAGGAGGTATAAAGATGTAGCATGCGCCTGGTAGTTTATCTGTCTGTTGAATAGACGGTTCTTGGTGTTACTTGGTTGTACTCAATTCCTCTCGTGCTTGTTTAACTTTCAACACCATCTCACACATCGTCACAATGGCTCTCCCTCTCGTTGGCAAGCTCGCCGTCGTCACTGGCGCCTCCCGAGGTACTTATACACCCAATTGACAACTCACCATGCTCAACTAACGACTGGCCACTCCCAGGCATTGGTCTGGCCATCTCCAAGGCCCTCGCCGCCCGCGGCGCAAACCTCGTCCTCGCCTACACCTCTGCCAACTCTGCCGCTTCCACAGCCAGTCTGGCCGCCGAGCTGTCCTCTAAGCACTCCATCAAGGCCGTGCCCATCCAGGCCGACCTCGGCACCACCACCGGCCCCGCCAGCCTCGTCTCGCAGGCCGCCGAGGCCTTTAGCCCTCTCCGCATCGACATTCTCGTCAACAACGCCGGAGTCGCCCTCAACGACAAGATCCCCGACATCAAGCCTCAGGATTTCACCACCAGCTTCAATGTCAACGTCTTGGGTCCCCTGCTGCTCGTCCAAGCTGCTCAGCCTTACCTCCCCAACGACCGCTCCGGCCGCATCATCAACCTCAGCAGTGTGAGCTCCAGTCTGGGTTTCGTCGGACAGAGTGTCTACGGTGGTACCAAGGCTGCTCTCGAGGCCATGACAAAAACCTGGGCCCGTGAGCTCAGCGAGAACTGCACAGTCAACGCCATCAACCCCGGCCCTGTCAGGTCCGAGATGTACTCGCGCAACTCGGACGAGTTCAAGCAGCTCATCAAGCCCTTCATCCAGAACGCACCCCTCATGGCTGTGCGTCCTGGTGTCGATGACCCCGCCATCGTTGAGGAAGCTAAGACGACCGGTGGCCGTGCTGGTGAGGCTGAGGAGATTGCTGGAGTTGTTTCCATGCTTGCTGGTCCCGAGAGTTCGTGGATCACTGGCCAGGTCATCTGCGCCAACGGCGGCATGATCTTTGGTATGCAATAGACGGATGGATTCATGAGCATAGAGCGCAGGGCGTTGGATCACGGATGGTTTCAATAGAGGGTGGTTTTTGCATCAAAACATTCAAATTAACAAACATTGAACATGACAAACCTAAGATCGAGAGTCTTCATCTTGTTATTATCTTGTGTGTCTTCATTGTAAAGTGGTGAATGACAATTGTTAGTAAATGCCCCGCCATTAGCCGGGCGGTGACGCAAATTCTGCCATCCTCACTCAACTTACTCACTTCACTTACAAATCCACAACCCAAAGAGTCAGCAGCTCAGCATTAATCACAATGGAAACAAGAAACGACACGTCCGATCCCTTTGAGGATGTCCTCAACCTCGAGGAGCGCTTCTACTCAGAAGGCTACCAACTAGGCATCAAGGACGGCATCAAAGCGGGCCGTATCGAAGGCCGGTCTTTTGGCATGGAAAAGGGTTTCGAAAAGTTCCTTGAGAGCGGCCGCTTGGCAGGAAAGGCTGTCGTGTGGGCAAACCGTATGCCACCGAAGGATGAATCCAGTTCAGCCTGCACGTTACCACCACTGCCGAGGAATGCAAGGCTTGAGAAGAACGTCAACACCTTGTACGCTCTCGTCGAGCCAGACACACTCTCGACGGAAAACTCGGATGATGCGGTTCAAGACTTTGACGACCGTATCAAAAGGGCGCAAGGAAAGGCCAAGATTGTCGAACGAATGGCCGGTGGTGGTGGAAGGGAGTCGTCCGGGCCATCTTCAACACCGTAGACATAATCGACCAATAAACAGGAACCGGAGTTTGGACTGGTGGGAACCTGAGAGCCTGGATACACTAGAAGCCGGGAGTTTGGGATGATTGAGCATGAAAAAAGGAAATCATCTGCATTGTCAATGGAAATTTCTATACCCTTCACTGCCTCGTAATTGTGTACACAACATCATCCTTCGCTTCTAATTTACTTGAACGACCTGCAAGGGTATCTGCACACAGTTAGCTCATCATCCCTCAATTTCCCAGTTTCATGACCTACCCCTCGCCGTACGAGGTGTCCGTCACCTCGTACTTGTGGACATCCCAAGCTCCAGAAGAAAGGCTCTGGCCGCTGGGCAGCGGTGGCAGACCGTTCACAAACACATCCTTGGTGGCCTCACCAGGCGCCACCTTTCCAAGGGCCTGAGCAAGACCGGTCTGGGACTCCTCCTTAACAGCAACGAGCTGCTTCTCGCCCGCCTCGCCGATGAGCTCGACCTTGGGGGTAG
Source organism: Fusarium sp. MBC 438 (assembly GCA_030779245.1). NCBI lineage: Eukaryota > Fungi > Ascomycota > Sordariomycetes > Hypocreales > Nectriaceae > Fusarium > Fusarium sp. MBC 438. Next base: position 180,718 of record JAPFTB010000174.1, on the reverse strand, counting down.
CAGCGCTGCCGACGGTGAGGAGCTGGGCGAACTGGGACTGGTTGACAACGCTGAGCTGGGGGTAGTTGCGTCGAGAGTCTCGCTTCCAGTACGGGTTGTCGGCGATGTCGCCCGCGGGCAGCGTCACGGGGTCGTCGTACTCGAGAGGAGGGTTGGCGCCGGGAGGAGGGTTACGGTTGTGAGGGTTGAGAGGAACACCATTGGATCGCTCGGGGTCGATGGCGAAGAATCGTCGGAGAACCTCCCACACGCCAGTCGACTGGACGGTGTGCTTCTATACCTATGTATTAGTATCGTTTCCATGATCCGAGAGGCAATTCGATCCGGCCGAGGCCAGCTCCCGGGGAACCATTGCGAGGCATTGACTCGTAAAAATCGGGTCTGATGCGTACCTTGGCGATGCTGACCAGGCCACCGGCAGCTTTAGCGGCCGCTTGAGACGACATGATGGCGGAGAGGCTGGTGAAGCGTTGTCGTTGAGGTTCGGGTGATGGTTCAATTCCCAAGTTGAAATGGCGTCGTGATTATTGGCCCGTTGCTGGCGGGTCCGGTTCAGCCGAGACTCTACCGAGTCCAAGCAAAGTTGCCTACCCTGTATCGAAATGTTGGCATGAAGGGGCAATCAGGATTGTCAAGAAATTGTTTCAAGTATGTGTTCTTGGGGCATGGCGTTATTATTTATGGCCTTTTTGAGTGGTGTTTTCATGCTTGTCAGATTTAAAGTGTCGCATGTCGAAAAGTGAAAATGCCTTCGACTTGGCCATGCCTTGTCTAATCTGCCGTAAGTGAATTCCAATTTCGGACAACATGGACGGTCAGAGAACAAGGCCGAGAATGAGGACAAAAAAGTTCATTGATGCCTTTAAGACGCCTAAATGAAGAAATCAACGCCGAATTGTTGTAATTAAATATGGATAATGACTTGCCTACGTGATGATTCAACAGGAGAGTCACATCAGCCATGCAGAGAATATATCTACGGCTTCCCTTGGTATACACAGTATACCCACCCAACACATAAGTGCATGCTATGAAATGGATCCGATAGCACTACTGCAACTACAGCCACGGCATTCAATGCCCAAATACATAAAACTTGTAGACCAAGCGAGCATCGTCACAAAACATCACGGTTATGACACAAATACCAGTCTCGACGTGCCAGCGCAGTCTATATACCATTGCGGTCTATTGATCCTTCATGACACTACCAACAAAGATACCCGTACAAAACCAAAAAAAACCCAGAACAATCCCTTCCTGTTGCTCCTTGCTACCAAGTCCAGTCAGCCCTACGCAGTGTATCATCAAGCTCAACCTAAGCAGCCAGCTCCTCGACGAGCTTCTTCACCCTGTCGACGGTGCCCTGGGGGCTTCCGGGCTCGGCAACGAGCACCTTACCCTCCTTGTCGATGACGAACACGCCGCGCTGGGTTCCCTTGGGGGCCTTCTTGAGGCCGATGGCACCGATGAGCGTAGCCTTGGGATCGCACAGCAGAGGGTAGGGGAGCTTCTGCTTGTCCTTGAAGGTCGTGTTGGCCTTGGGAGAGTCGGTGCTGAGACCGTAGATGGCAAGGCCGCCTGCTGTGAGGGGCTCATAAGAGTCGCGGAAGAAGCAGACCTGCTTTGTGCCTGTGGTGGAGGGTTAGCAAACTGCGCAAAGATAGTCAGATACGTGGGCAGCGTCAACTTACATCCTGGAGTAGAAGCCTTGGGGTAGGTGAAGAGGACAACACCAGCCTTGCTCTCATCGACGAGCGCCTTCAGAGTTGTCTTCTCACCATCGTTGGTCTCAATCTCGCCGCCGAAGCCATCAAGGTCGACAACATCGCCAACCTCAGCCTTGTCGCTCTTCTTCTTGGTCTCCTTAGGTTCCTCGCCGTTCTCCTCAGTCTTCTCCTCTTCCTTTTCCTCCTCAACCTTTTCCTCTTCCTTCTTCTCTTCCTCCTCCTTGGCAGGCTCCTCCTCAACCTTGGCCTTGGCAGGTCTGCCTCGCTTGCCGGGGGCCTTTGCGGGAGCTGCCTTCGCCTTGGCAGCAGCGGCGGCCTTGCCGGTCTTTGCGGCCGGAGTCCTCTTCTTCGCGGGCGCGGGTGGCGGCGCAGGAGGCTCGCGGGCCTTGCGCTTGCGGAGCTCAACGGGCATGATGGGCTGCAGAAGTTTGTTTTTGCGCGTATGCGATGCGGTCGCGAATGCGACAAGAAGAACTGAGCAGATGTTAAAGTCCGCCTAGATAAGGTAATGTATCTGCTGGCGAAAAATCGCCGCGTAGTTTCTGATGCGCGTAGAGATGAGAGAAAGAGATGCAGAAGGCAAAAGGGGTCAAAACAAGAAGAGGTTGGGCGCCTTGGGGGGGAAAGGATCTGGCCTGGGTCGCGCGCTGCCCGTCGCAGTCGCATTTGGGCATGCGAACAGCGCCTTCCTCCCCCATGTCTCGGCCAACAGCCAATCAGGGTTGTCCATGGCAACTCAAGCTCCCGGGAGCTTGGACCAAACGCTGTTCGGCAGCGGAAAGGGTGCACGGGCCAGCAACGTCCCTTGGTCGCTTAGATAATGGGCGATTGCGCGCGATTGTGTGGGGAGAACCGATAGATGGATTAATCAGCGGGCAGGAGGTGTCGCGTGCATCAATTGAAGGTATGCAGGTATGCCGCATAAGCTGAACAATGCCGGTCGAAAGGCTTGGCGAGAATCACCAGTTTAGGCGAGATGCTCACTGGCAACTTACAACTCCCGAGGCCTGTAACAAAGATGATAAACCCTCGAGTAAGTTCCATTGTTGACATTTCGTCTTTTCTCATTAAACACCTTTCGGATTGTAAATGCTAACATGTTTCCATTTCTAGAAGCTAATGGCTCCGGCCGCCGCCTTTACCATGGCCTGCGTGCTGTTCGTGTGAGTGAGAAAAGTGGCGTGTTCAGGAGTGAAGTTATTCCAACATCTCAATTCTTGCCATTCGCAATTGGCCTCGATTCTGGCTGTTAGAACTGGATGTTTCACTGCATTTAACTCAAACTCCTTCTTTTATGGGTTGCAAACTTGTCTACAAAACCCACACTGACCTTCACTGAATAGATACACCCGTTCTTCCATCCACTCTGCTCGAGAACAAGCAGTACGCCTTCTCCCTGACTATTATGCGCCCTGTTACTGACATCCCATCTGAAGAGACATACGAGACTTCCAGCAAATGGTGAACATCAATCAAGAGGCGAACGCTCATCATGATGGTCACCGCATGAGGACAATAACAACATAGACAAATTGGCGTATGGAAAGCGATTGAAGCAGTGTTTTTTTTTCGTCATTCAAGATATCAAAACATCAGTACTAAAAAAACGCTATTGGTCATGTTTAACATTTCCGCGTCTACTGTCAGGCTGCACTTGCACTTGTAACCAAGCAAACTCCTCTTACATGCTCTCGCCATGCATCCTCGACGTCAACAGGTCCGCCCGTGCAGCTCAATGAGACAATAACCTCTCGAAATAAGACGGAAAGGGTTTGTGCAACCATGTGCGCGTGCGCGTGTATCTCTGTGTGTATGCGAGCGCCAACCATCCATAGGAACCAAGCCGCCACCAAAACGTCCACTTGTGAACCAGAATATGTCTATACCGTACCGACAGCCCACCAAGGGTATCTCAACCTTGCCCCAATCTCTCTCTCATGGACCTATCTGAACGGCCCTTCTTAAAGATTTCCGCCTCCTGTAAAAACTTGCTGTTTCTTTCATAAGCCAGATCTCAAGTCACCATCTATGGCTCTGTCCTTGAATCTAGCAAAAGATGCCGTGCCTCGGCTCTCGTCTTGAGAAGTTCACTCATGACAGTTTCATATGTCAACAAGGTAACCGTTGCTGCCGGTACGGCACGCATCATGTTGGTTCCCAACCCTGCGTAAAAGGCCCGCCAACCTTCTTCTCGCAAGATGGTCTGGAATGTGTGGATAACACCCTGGTACTTGGGCGGTTGAGCCTGAGCACGTTGCACCCTGGGGCCCGTAGTTGTTACCCCCATGCCCTGTACGAACTCCTCACCGGCGAGTGGACGTCGTTGCGTTTGTAATCGGGTTCGGATGACTTCGTGGGGGTACGTTGCACTGCTGGCGACGATCTTGGATAGGATCGAGGCTGACAATATTCCGACAACGTTTGCATTTTCGCCTTCACCCATGCTATGTCCAGTGAACTTGGTCTTGAGGTATTCATATGTCGGGAACTGCACAGCGACATGTGACAAGCCGAGGAGAGCCGGTGTTAGACCCGAGTAGAAGGAAATGATACCCTCCGACGTGTACATCTTGCGGGCGGCATCTATTGTTGACCGATAATGCCAGTCGTGCAGAGTCGGTCGCGATGTTGGCGTGCTGCCTGCTTTTGGATAAAGGGAAGTGTGATCATGGCTGTGACGGACACTGCTCTGTGACATGAGCCGAGTCTTGATGACCCATATGGGGTTTGTGACGATGGTGCTGCTGGCTCCAGCCGTTATCGATGACCATAGATTGATAAGATGGCTGTTGTCTGTTGAACAAAAGTCAAGTTAGCATTTGAATCAACCTTGTGCCGTATTTGTGTCAACCCACCATAGTGTTGGGATAACCACCCCTTGCTCTTGTTGTAGACGGTAAAGTACACAGCCCATGTAGGCAGATATCCCATGACAATCGGCCCAAGACCACGGTAGAGACCTCGAATTCCCTCTTCTCGCCAGATGACCTTTGCCGAACCGATCAACCCATTATACAGCTTCGGATGGCCGACATGCCGTCCTCTGTTAAGTGCGGCATATCCTCCCTGAGCCTGCAGCTTGGTTTTGATGACGTCGAGGGGGCAAGTGACGATGCCCGAGGTGAAACCTCCCACCGCACCCGAGATGGCATTGAATTGCGAGTCGGAGGCGTTGAGAGCCCATCGGTGCAGAGGGGTCACCCTCGTGGAGGAGTGCATTGGAGCGTCGGAGGCGGCTGGGAGACTGTAGGAGGATGCAGCATACTCTGATGACGGCGACCGAGAGGCTTGCGAAGTTGCCTGGTCGTGAGAAGACATCCCACTCGTCTCTGGATGTCGCCCGCCGTCTTTTGCCGCTCGATCGTCGCGCGATGATCTCACCCGGTGGACGTGACCGGAGGGTTGGAGATCGGATCTCTCGGTGGTAGACAGTCGTCGTTTAGCCAATGCCGTCGATGGCCGTGATCGTCTTCACTCGACGCCAAGTTTCGTCGACCTCTTTTTTTTTTTTCTTCCTTCACTTGGGACCGGGAGCGGCGCCCGTCGTGGGCGACGAAAGCGATGCCGTTCGGGGCCGGGAACCGAGCGTTTCCCAACCAAGATGACCCTCTCACCCTCGTGATTCCCCGATCCGATTCCGCCCTCGAAAAAACGATCCCGTCCGGTGCGTCTGTGTGTTGTCCTCGTGCCGGTATAGGAGCCTCGCAGCGCAGCGCAGCCGGTACTAAGGTACTGCGGGGGAGTGCTCCCACGCGCCGTGACCGACCGTTTCCCGCTCAGCGATTGGCGCCGGCCATTGACCTGGGGCGTAAAAAAAGAGAAAGGCGACGGGATACGGCGGTGGCCTTGAAGACCGGGCGGGAATGGGAGGGATGCGGACGCTTGGGGGAGGATGAGGGCGGAAGAGGAAGAGGAGAGAAAAGAGGCCAAAAAGAAGAAAGGGAGTGAAGAATAGAAAGAGGCAAGAAAGAAGAAGGAAGAGAAGGACCAAGTTTGACGGAGCGGAGGAGGATGGGGAACCTAATCGGCGGCGGAGGACACCCGCTACACGCGCTATATCGGTCGCTGCAGCCCAGGGCCCAGCAGCGGCTTTGCATCGGCCAAGGATGGGGCGCTGGTTTCGCGCTCACAGTCCGGTAGCCGAATACATGGTAATGTTGCTAACAAGAGTGAGAGCGTGACCCACTGGAGAGTGACACTGGATCCATCCATCCATTGTAGAATTTCCCCTTCCATCACTGGGGTCGCTGCCCGGCATGAGCCGGCCTACAGTGATGTCCCACATGGGTCTGGATGCTGGACCTCCACTGGCACACTGGGAAGCGTACCTAGATTGACAACCTGGAACGGAGGTTGATGTCTTGGCTTCCATTTTATTGTCGATTTGACCATTCGTATCTCGCTATTACTGAGCTCGTCAACTACATATGCTCCATGATCCATTCATCCTCGGCCAGCGTCTTCGCTGAAGAACGCTTCGAAGGATCCCACTGGAGCATCTTTTGCATCATGGCAAGGAATCTCCTTTGACTTTCCCCTTCCAGATTGGTCTCTCTTTTTTCGAGCGACGTCCTATTCAGGAGGGGGATATCCGCACAAAAGTCTCCTATAAGAAAGATGAGGATAAATCTCGAGCTAGACTTGTAGAGCATACCTTGATCTGTAAAGAATTTATGGCTTGACTTGCCTGACTGAAGGACCGCCTGCGGAGGTTGTCCAAGTGATGCAATAATCTCGGCAAGGTGTGCTCGACTGCGGTACGTCTGATGTTCAGGATCACGTCCTGTAAATAGGTGACCACCTTCAAAGAGATCCCATATCTAAGTCGGGATAGACACAAATTAAGTACTCAAACCCTGCACTCGCATCTTCATCTCAAGTACTTACCAGACAGCCTGTATTCCATATGTCGACCTGATACGACCACGGTGCTTCCAGGATAACCTCTGGCGCTCTGTATATATCGGGTTGTATATCTTCTATATGCTCTATATCTCCGACAACGGCTGAGCCAAAATCACAAAGAACAGGAGCGCCCCATGTCTTTGGCATCCGGAGCTTGCGTGATAGATAGATGGCTCTTCCATCTACTAGCTTTCGCGGAGACGGGTCGACAAGCTCTTGCTCTTCGAAATCGTTAAAAACCGAGTCGTCCTCGACGCTGAACATAATATTATCGGCCTTGATATCTGTTCCCAGTAATTTAGCAACGGCAGTTACTTGTGAATAGAGCCAAGTGTAGCCCTGCTTGGTTCAGCTCCCCAATACGTACCTGTATGGATGACCTGGCATTCCGTGTGAAGAAAATCCAACGCAAGAAAAAGACGACGGAGGGTGAAGGCAAGGATCAGCGGTGGTAATATTCTTGTTGGGTTGCGGTGAAGGAAAGTGAGCATGTTCTCATTCAGAGGAGGATGTACCAAGCATCGGTGGCACCCGTCTGGTCCAGCAACATCGAAAGAGTCCAAGAGTCCCCTCACAGCATCGCGACCAGGATGTTTTGACCAAGATTTGGAAATGCGCTTGTATATTGAGAGCTCGTGATCTAGGTGCTTGCCCATAGACTTCTCGTTCACAAAAAGCTTTAGTGCCACATGTTGGCGGCCCCTATTACATGTTAGTGAAGCATCGCGTTGTAGGTATGAGAATGCTGTACTCCAGGTCGCGCGCCAACCAAACCGTCGAGGTCGTCCCGAAGCCCAACTTTCCAACAATCTGATAGCGTTCCCTAAGGACTTCACCAATGCGAACAGGGTAGTATCGCGATGCGATGTAGTCGGGTAGGCGCTCTTCCTCTACTCGTTCATGCAAAGGGATTCGCGTGAAATTGGGGTTTGAGAGGGTGAGAGGTTTCCATGGTCGTCCAGGCCAACGCAATCGCCCAAGGAAGGAAGCCCTCATCTCGCCCTGGCACAGAAATTGAACTGGAGTAGTCCAGGGAAATAGGAAAATGGTTTGCCAGTGGTTGGAACTCTGGGACGAGTAAGGGGTTCATGGAGCTGAGGTGAGCAGAGCCTGAACGGGCTTGCACTGCAAAAAGACTGGCTTCCAGTGCCCCAAATCGGGTGTTTGTATAACGAAAACCCATGCCTTCAATTATTCATCTTGTTCTCTTTTATTTCCTCACATCATTCATTCAAGTCTTCTTCAACTTCCCTTATAGCATTTGCTCTGGAGTTATTCAGTTGCTGGGTAGCTTCTGTACAAAGACCCCTACTTCGTCTGAGCTTCCTTGCACCGCTACAAGCCGGTCCCGGCGAAGGCCCGGCACTCCCAAAATGACGCAGCCTGTGCTAATCGGCACTAGAAAAGACGGCATGCAACAGGGGCAGCCAAGTTTTCTGCAACGTTCTAGGGATGGGCATCTCGTGCATGTGGTATCTGCTGTCTCTTACTTGTGTGCCCAGCGTTGATTGACTGGAAGCGACAACATGGCGCATGTCGCCCAGTCTGTGGTTGGCTGTAAGGTCCGGTATCTCTCTCCCGCCCACCCCCGATACCGATCTTCGAACCCTTGCTCCGCGTGGGATGGATGTGCTCCGGTCCAGTGGGTGGAAGCTTTCGCCCGGAGGTTGTGTCTATGTACTTGGGCTTCTGTGAAACATAGAACGTCCACCGTGTATCAAGATCAGGTCACCGTCACCTCACTCTTTGTTTGATCTGCCAGTCCTCCCTGCTCTTGATCAACCTCCAGCTCCGTCATGGTAGACCCTGGCCGTTCCCTTCCGAGTGTCCGGCTTGACACGGGACGTCCGGAGCGTGACCCCCACATTTTCATCTCCACCAAACGCCATGTGCCCGTGAGCCACAATCCCAGCGCCACAAACGTCTGGAACCAAAACGGCATCTGTCAGATCACGTGAAAGGTCACGCTCCCCTAGACGTGATTGTCCCGCCTGGCCGATCGGAACGCAGCCAGAGAAATGGCCAGGAATGGTCATCACCCATCACGTGACGTCCCGAGCTCTCCCAGAAGTTTTGCAATTGCTCAGCCCATCCCCATTTCGCGCATTCCCGACGGACGACGACGACGACGACGACGACGACGGACAATTGCCGCCCGAACCACCTAATTCAAATCCGCAACAATGAAGTACTCGCTCGCCCCCTTCATCATTCGCCGGCCGTGGCTCTACAAGATCTTCAAGCCCGCCGCCTCGTGGTACATGAACGCCGCCGGCTACCGCCAGATGGGTCTCCGGTACGCGAATTTCCTCTCCCCCCTCGAATAGCCCGGTGCGAACGGATACGCATCAATTGGACCGGATATGATGGATTATGGATGGAATTGAGAATCTCTTGCTGACCGCGGTCTTCAATTGGTTGGAAACAGATATGACGATCTCCTCGAGGAGGAGAACGACGTTGCCCAGAAGGCCCTCAAGCGCCTCAACAACCGCGAGTCCTACGAGCGCATCTACCGTATCCGACGTGCTGTCCAGTGCAGTTACCAGCACAAGCTCCTCCCCAAGGAGCAGTGGACCACCACCGCCCAGGTACGAAAGAAAAACATTAGTCCCCCGCTGGCCCTCGGCAATGGGGACAAGGGATCATGAGTTTAAAAGAAACACCGGCTAACCCGACCCAGGACGTTCGCTACCTCCAGCCCCTCATCGATGAGGTCGCCGCCGAGAAGGCCGAGAAGAACGAGCTCGACTCGATTGCCGTCATCCGCAAGCACTAAATTGTCGGGCCCAGGTCGGGTGGAAATCGAGGTGGAAGTGTATAGCAGGACCGTGGGTGAGAGAGGGAACAGCGCCCCCTCGAGAATTTGGTGGCAACCTCTCAACGGACTAGACAGTTCCCGTGTATCCTATGTATAGACGTCGTCTGACTTGACTCATTTTGCAAAACTTCAGAGAAGCTCATTGTGTTTGTTATATGTGAATCTTTTTTAAATTACCATCTCATGGACGCTTTTTAGGTAGTTGTACAATGTACTATCTGGTTCAAGCTCCGCGAAGAGCCCATCTCCAGGCAGCCCTTGTCTCGCTGTCCGAGGAAGTCCAGTCGAAGTAGCCCAATGTGCCCTTCACCAAACTCCCAAATCTTACATGGGATCCTGTAATTGTCTTGCTGATCAGCCTGCCATGGGCATTTCACCAGCGCCTCCTCCCAACCCCAACCCGCAGGAATCATGCTTCGACGCCGGACGCCGAGCATTGGGCTTGATATCAAATATTTCGCCTTCCTTTTCCTCGCCTCCCAGCATCATACTCCATCCCAAAAAATGCTGTTTTCCGAGTCCCTCATCCAAAACGTACGGCCGTTAAAGCTCGTGGTAATTCGTGTCCGCCTCTTCACGGCTGGGGAATTAGGCCGGAGGGCTGTAGTGAGTGTTATAGTCCAGGTGTCATGTGGGTGTGGCTCCTTATACCCGCTGGTAGAACAGCAGGTATGCCACCTTGTTGTCTTTGATGTTGTCCTTGACCGGCTTCGCCTTGGTAGTGCCGTTGCTGGCCCCATTGGCGACGCTGCTCCATTTCTTCGCTCCTCCAGTGGAAGCCGTCACCTTGTTCCACCCAACTTCGTCCCCTGCGTCTTCAGTCATGGCATCGAAACGGCTGCCCGATCCACCAGAAACAGCTCCATCCTTGCGAGTGTCCTTCACTTCTTCCTCTTCACCACCCTCGGCCACGTCCTCACTTCGCACTCTGCGAATGACCGTGTCGTCGATACGGATCCACTCACGGCCTTCCTGGCGACGCACATCAACCGTATAATGTCCACCGCTCGCGTTCTTTCCGTGGTGATACACCACACTGATCAGCTTATACTTGGGCATCGCTCCGTCGGTGTATGTCTGGCGTTTCTGCCGAGACAATACGTCACGAGGAATCTCGAGCTCCAAAGGATATCCAATCTTCTTCCAGATCTTCACGGTTCCGTTGCCCTCCGCATCGAACTGGAATCGCTTGAGGTGCAGGATGAGAACGGGAGGAAGTGACTCAATGAAGACCTGCTTGGTGGCCGTCACGTCCTTGCCTCGGGGTGAGTTGAAGTCACCCTGAATACGCTCAGGGCGGGTGAGTCCCCGGAGCGCATCAACCACGTTGCGTACATCTGAAGAACCAATATCCAACTGGAGCGGCTGGTAGGGCTCAGTGGTGATGGAGTCTTTCAGTCCGGGAACGCGGAACTCTGATCGAAGCAATCCGCCAAAGATCTTAGAGATGGGGCTCGATGAGTTGGATCCGGCGGATCGGGTCACCGCTGCCTTCTGCTTCCTGCCAACCTCCAGCCAATCATCAGATGTACCAGCGGCCCCCTCAGCGGCATTGGCCTTCTCTGACTGCTCCGCCAGAGTGGAGCTATTCATAACAGAAGTGCACTCGTCGTCGAGAGACTGGAGAAGGAAACCCAAGAACTCTTCGGCGTCTTGTTGATGGCCTCGCTGGCAACTAGTTAGCATATAAGATCAAGAGTTTGGGGAGTTTAACGCACCCTCATGCTTGCGAAACGAGGCAGCTGTCTTATAGCTTCGTAGACAAACTCAGGGGTGAATGGCTCGCCATAGCGCTCCAACTCCTCGTTCTTCAGAGAGCGGCGCAGGGGCTCGACTGAAGAAGCAGACTTGATGATCTTGAACTCATGCATGAACATGATCCTGCCTTGAATTAGCCACTGTATGTTCAACTGCTCCACACGCAACTCACATGGCGTCAATGAGAGGTGTCTCGCTCTTGAAGCTATGGACAGCTCGCTTGCTGATCTGGCTAAGGAAATCGAAAAATGGAACGCAAAACATCAAAACTTGAAGCACCTGCATCTGGTCAGCGAATTGTTTCCATGAACGGTCATGTTCACTAACCGAGTTCATGTAACACATGTTACCGGTGTTAATCAAGCCGCGAGGCTCGAGGAACGAAAGTTGGTCAGCAAGACCAACGTTGAAAGATTGAATGGCCTCCGCGACCGAGTTGGCATTGGCCTTGGAGAAACTGGCAGTAGAGCCATTCGTAGCAGTGACAATACCTTCCGCAGTATGACCATTGGTAGCAGCGCTGCCAGCAACAACACCATCGGTAGCACCAGTCTTTGCGACGGATGCGGCGGCAGGTTTAGCAAAAAGGTTGGCCCAGCTTGAGGGTGGAAGCTTCACAGCAGGAGCAGGCGCCTCTGCAGCCTCGGACTCAGGCTCGGTTGGCTTCTCGGCAGTAGTAGACGTCGCATCCTGGGACGGGGTTTCAGCAACCACATCGCCATTGACCGGCTTTTCAGCACGAGCAGGCTTGGCGTCCTTAGCACCAGACTTAGGCAAAGAAGGAAGAGCGGGAGCAGGAGCAGCGGAGGAGCGGGTGGCGGGTCTGCTGGTGGCCGTCGAGGTGCTGCTAGTCACAGTGTTGGTGCGGGACCGTTGAGAAGTAGAGGAAGCTTGAACGGGAACGGCGGACTCGGCGGGCTGACGAGGAGTTGCAGCAGTCTCGGATGGAGCCGCGGACGTCGCAGGAGTCTGGGAAGCAATTGATGGTTCTTTCGACGCTGTCTCAGCAATGGTTGCTTGTTCAGACTGCTCCGTGGCGGCCTCGTGCTGCTCGACGGGCAAGGATACAGCCTGGCTGTCGGCGTTCAAGAGTCTCCTCCTCCGTCGTGACTTGGTGGTTCTGACAGGAAAGTCGACATGAGGGTGGGAAAGCCAAGGGAGCTGGGTATATGTCAGTAGGATATACGTGTGTATTTGTAATCGCGGAACTTACAGGAGCACGGAACGGCTCCTTAGCCTTCGGAGCCGGCGAGGGCTCCCGGGCAGGAGCAGGAGCGGGAGTAGGAGCAGCAGCAGGAGCGGGAGCTGGAGCAGGAACGACAGGGGCTTGCGGCTCTGTAGTTTGCGGCGTCGGTGGAGTCGGGGGAGGCATCATCTGGGAGGAGTTGGTGGACGATGGCGTATGGGGCGGAATCGGAGCCGTCGCAGGCGGGGGCTGGTAGGGGGTCGAGAGCGCAGGAGAATGCTGTTGAGCAGGACGAGGAGGGTAGCTTGGCGGCACGCTCACGCCGACCATCGGAACGTACTGGTGCATGGAGGGAGGCGACCTCGCATAGTTCTGGTACGGCATGTAGCCAGGCGAGGGCATACCCCCGTTCTGGTACTGCCCATTGAGATACTGGTGCTGGTATTGTGCGTTCTGGTACTGGGTGTTCTGGTACTGCGGCGGCATGTTGTAGTAAGGCTGGGGCGCGAACTGGGTGTAGCCACCATACATGGGATTCATGTGCTGGTGATGGTGCTGGTGGTGCTGCTGCTGATACTGCGGCACATACGGAGGCGCCTGCCTCCGACGAGGCCCTCCAGGACCGCCGACCATATCGACCCCGGGGACTCCACCAGCTCCTCCCTGTATGTTCTGCCCAGCCGGCAGATGGCGGTTACTCATCGTGCCGGCCTGGGGGTTGAATGAAGTCGGGAGCCGCCCAGTTGGTGCGACACCCGCTGCCACGTTCGTAGTCTGATCTCGCGAGCGATTGATCCTTCCGGGTCGTCGGGCTTCAGCGCGTTGAAGCTTGTCGGGGGAAGACGGTGGCCCAAGTTGCGCGACGCGACACCGAGCGGAGGCCTGATTTGTCCGCAAAAGGGACGATGTTGGGAGAGCGACGGTGGAAGGAGAACAAAGGACGGCGCGACTTTGTTTCGGCCGACAAGAGAGCTCCAGTCGCGAGGGTGGGGAGATCAAGTATAGGAAACCGAAAACCGAGACGAAGAACAAGAAGAAAAAAACGAGAACAACCAAGGAGCGCGGGTTCGCTCACGGTAGGGAGGCCGAATGTTAGACGCACCGGAGGGAGAGAGAGAGAGAAGGAGTTGCGTCAGGGAAGACGGGGATGTGTCGCTACGGGCTGGGACGTTGGAGAAATAAAATTTGGGCAAGCCAGGCCGGGACTTTGCTACTGGCACGCACCGGTCAAGCCAAAAACGTAGCGGCAGACACAGACACACAGTGAGAGGTCCCAGGAGCCCAGACGCACACGAGCCAAGCCCAAGCAAAGCACCTCAGGCCTGCAGAAAAGGGCACGAGGGCCCCCAGCTGGAGCCAACCAGGCTCAGGGTCGTCAGAGACTTCGGGGCAAAAGTTGGTGTCTGAGGCAGAAACACTTTGCGGCTTTCGCTTGACGGGAGGGGAGCAAGGGCCAAGAGATGATCTGTGCTCCACTCTTCCATCTCAAAAAGCCCGGCATCGCAGACTTGCACATTCAACCCCTGCCATGATCCTGGTTCGAGTATTGTTGGCTTGGGTTATTGTTGGGCAAACATTTGACGCCTCTTGAGGCTCTTGGTTGAAACATATATATACACATCCATTGAGTGTTTATACTTAAAAAGTTATACAAACCATGACAAGTTCCTACCCATCCCAGTGTTGCCCGAACGCCTTGGCTATATAGTACTAGACAATGAATCTCATCTTCGCCTCGCTTTTCGGCTTTTCTCTACTCATCTCTGAACAGCCATCTACCACCAGGTCGCATAGCTTCTCTGTACCTGTCCTGAACAGTCTGCTTCTCGCGCTTGGCGGCCTCTTCCCTCTCAGCCTCCATCTCTTGGGTGCTGGGGAAATCTGCATTCCAGAATCCTGGAGGGCTCCGCATCCTCGAGTAATGGTATCGATGCTTGCCGTATTTGTTTGCAAGTTCCTGTGTCTTGGCCTCGATCCAGAGCTCATCTCTCTCCTTCTTATCCATTGTGCCTAGTCGGTATGAAAAGTTGCCCAAGTACTCCTCCAGCAACTTCTGCTCCTCTTGTCGTTGAGCTGCCGTAAGAGGCGGATCTGGGCGTTGCGAGATGGCAAGAGATCGAAAGTGCTTCCCGCAGCAATGCATGTCTGTACAGCCTTGCATGCGAGATCTCTCATCCCTGTCACGAATCACGTCAGAGAACGCAAAGTCATGTCCGTCATTGGCTTGTGGGTTGATCTTGAAATCGTCAGGCCGCAGCTCCGCCACTGGTTTGTTTCGCAACGTAGACGTCGTGCCTTTCTTAGAGGCCAACGGAGATCGCGTGTCCTGCGGCGTAGCCTTTGCGCTGAGAGCACTGGCGCGATCAGATACACCTGTTGGGCGAGCAGGAGTCTTGTCTTTGACCCTTCCTTCTCGATCAAAAGGAAGTACCCGCCGACCTGGAATGGCTAGGCCTTCTGAAAGAGTGCTTAGCCTTGCTGGCGCTCGAGGTGTCGGACGGGCCACGGTTTCGTTTTCCTGAGCAGCAGGGCTGTTTAATAGCGTATCCAGTCGTCCCTTAGGCGCTTGATTCGTATTGTTTCCAGTTTTCCTGTATGCTTCGCCATCTTCGGCCACGTTTGATATGCCGCGATCCAGCCCCTTTCTAAGAGGTGTGGTTAGCTTATCGCCGACTGATCGCACAATCCGTCTGTTGACACTCAGTGGTGTGAGGGCTGATTGTCGTTCCAAGGGTCGAGCTGTTTGTGGTTCCGGATCTGGCCTGACAAATAGGGTCCTGGGTGTTGCTGTCGCAAAGGCTTCGCTCTGTATCTGGTCCCGACGTTGCGACTCTTCCATCTCTCTGCGTTTCCTCGGCGTTAACAACTTTTGTGCAACGTCTCCGAGATCTATGCTCTCTTGTGGAACAAGTGTAGCTGGACCGACTGGTTGAATAGGACTCGAGCTGTCATCAATTGGTTCCAGCTTGACCTTTTGAAGGGGTGATTCGTTGGGGTCTCCATCGTTTCGTTTCCTCTTCTTCACAGCTCTTTCGGAAACGACAACAGGCGTATCAGACGACGGCTCCTCCTTAATTTGCGTGTGCTCAATATCCTCCTGGGCAGGCAACTCGGGTAGTTCATCCCCTTGACCAGACTCTACCTCACTCGCCGTCGCATCCGAGCTGGGGTTAGCAGCAGTAGTGTCGGGCAAAGGAGTAGTGTTGTCGGGACCTAGTGATGCTGCGGCTAAGGGAGGTAATTCCAGGTCAGCTTGTTCGAGCCCGGCCTCGGATGTGAAGCTGGTGTTTGGACTTGGGCCAGCGTCTTCTGTCCTGGCTGCTGGAAGTGTTGTCGCCCGACTGCCCCTGTTCTGACGATCCGTAATGCTGATTCCATGCTCTTCCTCGGCTGCCTTGATCTTCTTCTCCAGTAGCGTGGCGTGAGCAACCCATCTGTCACGTTCCTCCTTTCTTTTTCGAAGCGCGTCCTTGGCCTTTTTGAAGTTTTCCGAGAGCGCGTTAAACTTGAGACTGACCCTGGCGCATTCGGCCTTCCAGTCTGGTTCACTGCCGGATGAGTTGCTCCTGGAAACTGCTGGTTGTGGTGATGCCGCTGCCTCAGGAGTTTTCGCGTCTCCTGTCGCCTTGGCTGTTGCCTTGTGCAATTTCTCCTTCAAACGAGCATTTTCAACCGCCAAGTCAGAAACCTTCGCCGCGTGATCATCTCTCTGCTGGAGAGCTTCATCAAGCTCCTGTTTTACCAGCTCAAGGTCTAAGGCCGTGTTAGCGAGACACGCTCTGTCGCGTTAATCGATTAATGACGTACCTGCAGCAATCTGTTGATCGACGAGATCGCACGCACTGGAGATGGCATCAAACAGAGCCGGGCGGCCGCTAGCAAACCAGCTTGTCATTGTCTTGTAGCCGTCGATACAATCGACATTTCTCTTGGGGTTGACTCGAACGGTGTGTCGAAGCGGCTGGAGCCGACAGGGTGTGATGTAAGTTGGACGCGTCTCCACATGACGGGCCGACGCGGGACTCGGATGCCATCGCGACTCGGCCCCACGTGACGCGTAGCCTCATTAAGACGGAATCAAATTAATGGTTCCTGAAAGCGACAATAATTATCGGAAAATTGAATGAATTCAGTATCGCGCGCTGGTCCTTTACCTTTATTTTCTTGAGTGAAAATGTCTCAAATATTCTGGTCTTGGTCTCATCCGGTGTTCCTCAGCCCTAGCCAGGGCTTCCAACTTACACCCCGCAAGTCAAGTACATTTGTCGACGATCAACAGGTAGGTAGGTAGTTAATGAATGAGCATGGGCGATGCTAGCTCACCATGATGTGGTCTATTAGTTATTCTATTTTACAGTGTTTACCATCTTTCCATTCGGTGATATTACAAAAACGCCTCAAAATCCGGGTTCAATCATCTCTGTCCTTCACAAGGCTCCAGCACTTCCTCATGCCTGTACCCATTGACTCATCATCAACCTCATCACTTGACGCCCATCTGAGGCGACTCTTTTTAAGTGACTCAGAATATGAGAGCCAATCATCGTCTTGAAGAGAAAACAAGTGAACATGCATCGTGAGCTTTATGTGTGAAAAGAGCCACGGCACGCTGTCCAGCTCACCAACATGCTTGGTCTTTGACGTCTTGTGGCCATGCTCACCTCCTATTTTAGAGACGTAGGCGAGCGCCCTCGACTTCCGTTTAGCAGATGTGTTTCCTTCGTCTGAGTCTTGAAGGATGTAACTGGGAAATTCCCAGAGTCCAGCGAGGAGCCCCTTCTCGGGGCGCTTTTGGACCAAGTACTGTCCGTCGCTGCGGCGGATGACACAGACTAGCGTTTCCTCTTCCCTCACAGCCGTTTTGACCACCTTTAGTGGGAATTTTCGGGCGTGATCCACGATGGTCTCCATGTCGCGGGCACTGAGAGTCGACTTGGCCTTGTTCGAGGAAGACTTCTCAATAGCTGGTCCCTTAAAGGCAAACGACGCTAATGTCAGTTGCTTGCTTTGAGATCCATTCGCCTTGGTCTTTTTGGCGCTTTTGGCATCTGGAGCAGCGTCTTCAGCATCTTCAAAAGGCTCGCAGAGATGACAGGCGTCCTCGATGTCATTGAGCTTGGTCTCTCGCTTGACCTGAGAGACCAACGTTCTTCCTTCTGCGTAGGCTCGACAAGTCGATGTGATGGGACATTCGCCACAATTGGGCTTTGGTACACAAACGGTGCTTCCAAGTTCCATGAGGGCCTGACCCCATCTTCCAGGTCTATCGCTTGTCTCAGCTTCCTCGCCATCTGGAATGTCTGTCTCGTCTCTTGCAACGGTTTTCACGAGAGCATCGGCAGCAGCCCATAATGCGTCAATGACGACCTTGGTTGTCTTGACGTTGCCCAACAGCCCTAGCTGTCTACTCAGGACACGCAGGACATTGCCGTCAACCATAGGCGCAGCTTGTCCAAAGACAATGGCCGAAATAGCCCCTGCAGTGTATCTCCCAACACCAGGAACCTTGGCCTCAAGATCTTGAGTACAGGATGGCAAAAGCCCCTTCATCGCAGGGTCCTTCACCACTAACTTTGAGGCCTCGTGGATCCTAGTTGCTCTGCTGTAGTAACCCAATCCACGCCAGGCACTCAGGACGTCATCAGAACTCGCAGCGGCTAGGTCGTGGATGGATGGCCATTTGGCCATCCACTTGTTCCAATAGTCAATGACCACGGCGACTCGCGTCTGCTGCAGCATAATCTCGCTGATCCAGACCTCGTACGCCCGCCTCTCTAGAAGATTGCGCAGGTCATCTGGTTGGTGATCCTTTGGATTGATCCATGCTTTTCGCCAAGGCATTGAGCGCTTGGTACTGACACCGTCGAACCAGTCCAGGAGAGCTTTTCGTGAGGAGTAGTCGTCTAGCATGAGTGGTCGATGGTACATGAGATTGTGTCGTCGAGCTGGGGGTGCACATGGCGTTTGACTCGTGTTTTCATTCCTTCCAAATAGTTGTTCATGGAACTTGTTGTTGTTTGCTTTGGCGCTCCTTGAAGATTGTGTCTTTCGCCGTTTTGGCGCAGGGGCTTCGGGCTCAATTTCTGGAGTCGCGTCTGCCTCAGACGCGTCGTGATCCTCATCCTGAGGACTAGGACGTCGTTTTGTCGCGCGTCTATTTGTTTCAATAGGCTTCTCATCATCTGAGCCTAATTGCGATGAAATCTTTTTTGAAGCATTGAGTGCGCTTGAGCGCGTTGCTCGTGTCCTGGTCATGGTGCTCATATTGCTGGGGATGTGGCTGAGTGAAGAACGCAGGCGAGGCAGCGAATGAGAGGTCAGAAAACGGTGTATGCAGGTTCCATATCGGATGGAAGGAGCTTTTACCAGCTGCGATGCCGCATTCTGTAAAGAAATGGTTCAATGTTTGCTTGATGGAGAAAATGTTTTGGTGTTGAATGGTTAGAGCCGCTAGGCCTCAGTGGTTAGCGTGCCAAAATAGCACTGAAACAAAATGACGTTCTTGACTGGCGTTTGTTAGCCATCCATGAAACCGTCCACAAACATCTATAATTTATATAGAAACCCTTTTCCATCCCATATAATTCTACTCATTTACCATTTCTACTTCTGCTCTATCTCCTTGCTTGCGCGGGGACTGCCATCGCGTACCTAGCTAGGACCTAGACCAATTATGATTAGACTCTTCTTAGGCTCACTAAGAGATAGATAAAGGATTAACAAATTATGTATGCATTATATAGAGGCTTAGATAGTGCTTTAATAGTGGAGGCTGATAGCTCTGGCAGCCCTCGCGCAAGCAAGGAGATGAATCTGATATGAGTCCGTATATCAATGCGGAGGCTAGGCCCCCTAGGGGTGCCTAGCTGATGCTTATGGGGATGGATGCTTGGTGTGATTGTTGGGTTCATGTTAGGCTGCAGGGCCCCTCTCGCTCACTTCTCTCCTGCTGCATCTCAGCTTGATCTGACATATTGTCAAACTCAAGACTGGAACTCTTGAAGACCCGATTTCTGCTACAATGCCATCACAGAACCTTTGCTCATCGTGTTCCGGCATCTTTGAGGGACATTACGTGCCCTCAAACGTGCTGCAAAATCACACCCTGCTGGCTCTTGAGGACGCCGTCTTTGTTCCCTCTGGATTCACAACAGGTACAACGGAATGGAGAGTAAGGCTAGATCCTGGCCCAGGCCCGGACGATCCTCCAAGGCCATATGTTCATTATACAATACAAGCTCTGGAGGAGTCTACAAATGCCTGCGTGCTTTGCGCCATGATCTGGTTCCGGCTACAGCAAGACATTCACCCCATAACGTTGGCAGAGCTACAGCAAGATGATGTTGTCGGTATCCCGGCTATCGAAGCAGGAGAGACGTCTTATTGCGGCAGCTTCGTTCTTGGGATGTGTTTTTCGAAAGTTGAAGGTGAGAAGTTTGTTGGGCGTCTGTTCCATTCGTTTCGCGCCTTCAAGGCAATCAGTAAGTCTCCAGGCTCCCCGAATTGTTACCAATAATGACTAGTAAAGAAATAAACGGAGACAATAGAGATACCTGGAAACCTACATTTGACCGACAAGCAACACTGGCACGTATCAGGACGTGGCTCGAGTCTTCAACCCAAAGCCTGAACTTGGCACCTCGGTTACCTACGAGATTGCTTCATTTTCAAGTATCTACAACTTCCAAAGATCCGGTAGTTAAGCTTGTTGATACTCACGATCTGGGATCGTCGACGAAATATGCTGCCCTCAGTCATCGTTGGGGCGAGATACAACCACTCATGCTGAAGCATGAGTTGGTTGATGCCTTTTACTACGACATTCCCTTTACGACCATCCCGACGACTTTCCAAGACGCAATCAAGTTAGCCAACACCTTGAATATTCCGTACATCTGGATTGACTCCCTCTGCATCATTCAAGATTCAAAGGAAGACTGGGATGTTGAAGCCGCACACATGGCATCCGTCTATTCGCAGGCGTATGTCACCATCTCTGCAACAGCTGCCAAAGATTCATCTGCAGGGTTGAAGCAAGACTCGATGCTAAAGCACCCCTGCGAAATCATACCGACGTGGACTGGCTTCGAAGACTCTGAAATGTCAAAAACAATGAGGCTCATCGATAGATCCGCTTTCTGCGACCAGGTCATATCTCAACCCCTTTTCCGTCGAGGATGGGTCTTTCAGGAATGGATTCTCTCGCCAAAGACCCTACACGTTGCTAGTGATCAGCTCTGGTGGACGTCTGCTTCTGACATGACTTCTGGAGGATTTGCCTCGCACGAGACGTGTGAAGGGTTTGCTTTTGACGTTAAACAACAGTTCACCCGGACCATGCCCCTTGGAACTCTCTACTTGATGGGAGGCAAGAGTGCCGAGAGCCTGCGGCCGGTCTGGCATCAGCTTCTGCAGGACTACTTATCGCGATTTTTCACTTTTGAGTCGGACCGTCTGATTGCCTTTGCTGGCATTGCGTCTCTATATCAGACTCTGGCACGAGTACCCCCAGGCTCGTACCTTGCGGGCATCTGGCGTCAGTCACTGCTTAGAGATCTTCTCTGGACTGTCAGAGACGGAAGAAAGGTGTCTCCTCCGCAGAAATACCGAGTTCCATCGTGGTCGTGGGCTTCAGAGGAACCAACCCATACCTTGTCTGGAACATTCGGCATTGGCAACATCAACTTGAACGCAGATCTCGAAGAGGATGAAGAGCCTTGGGTTCCTGCTGCAGAAGTCATAGAAGCGTCGGTTCAGACAACTGGACCAGAGCTTGGTTCCGTTTCTGGAGGCCACCTCATCCTCCAAGGCCCATTGATTAAAGCTCGACTCGTGCTCAAGGTTGAAGACCTCACCGGTCAATTTACACCTGAGCAGGCTGCAGAGTTCCTTCCAGGGGGAAATTTGCGATATGTTCGAAACGTGGTGACTCCAACCACGGAGAAAAGTTTGGATATTGATGACTTGGAAGTCTCTACATCGCCTTCCAAGGCTGACCTCGATGACGTTTTCCCGTTCGTTCCATCTAATGGGGAGATGCATATTTACCTTGGTGTTCTTCACTGCAGAGTGGACCTGGAGGGTTCTGCTGAGAGCTATGCTTTGGCGCTTGTGAGAGGATGTGAAAAGGGGGAGTATCGGAGGATTGGGTATGTCAATGTTCAGAAGACTATTATGGGCTCTTGGATAGACAGTCGGGATTGGGGGGTATTTGCTCCTCTGACAGATGAAGGCGAGTATCTCAGCAAGGGTAACCAACCCGGAGTATATAATTATCGTATTGTCTAAGTCTGTTGGTAAAGGAAATATCTATCTCTCATTATTAGAAGGAAAAGGGGGAGGGTTTGGCCTCTATCGATCTTCATCCCGACCTGGCCATAGGATCTTTCTGCGAATAACAGCAGACACCTGCGCATACAAGACCATGAACCAAAGACCCACCAGAAAAATCGTCATGACAGTCGAAACCCATCTTATCCCCGGACTCTCCAGCTGCTCCCCGATCCGAGCCGTAGCAAGGGTGAAGCCAACGTTGGGAAACACAAACGCCCACCACGTCATGCTATATCTCAACCTCCACTGCAGAGCCGAGGAGAGGACAGCTAGCAAGCTGAATGAAAAGAACCAAAACGCTATGCACCAGATCCAGATGGAAACCCAGAGAGCGAGGATTTGCAGGACTTGGGGTGCCATGGGATATGTCTTGAAATATCCATATCCTTCAGGGATCGATTGAGCCATGCCGATGAGGGCAACAGAAGTAAAACCTGCAGGTCCAACGGCGATGAACATTCCGGGTCGCATTGCTGGTGCTGGCAAACCGTCCTGCATCAACCGGCCGAGGTACAAAGGGTAGACGAGAGTGGCCACGGTCCAGCCGAGGCCTTGGTACGTGACTCCAGCCACTAGCATGGGTATCCGGTGCTCAGGACTTTGTGAAGGCATTATCGCAGAAGCCAAGGTGCCCGTAAGCATGGCCGGAAAGATGGGCAATATCCAACCCGGCGTCATGGAGTGGATAGGCAAGTGAGCGCCTTTGAACAAGACAAAGAACTGCACAATTGCCGAAAGTGTCGAGAGAGCCGTGTACAACCAAAAACATACTCTCAAAGCAGTTGCTAGCCAAGAGCCAGTTTCAGGAAGACCGTAAGCTGCCGTGTTTGTCAAGATGGTGGCGACGCTGAGAAGCGAGCAAGGAAAGAAGAGGCTCTCTGTCGGATGCAATAGGCTATTCCTCAAAGCCCTATCCGTCGTTGAGAAGCGAACAATAAGACCAGTAACAATACCAATGAAAATAATAATGGTAAAGATGAAAAAGATCTTGCCAATGACCCGTAGTCCATCAAACTGATTCGGCGTGCTGTGCAGCACCAGCGCGATACCCCCCGTGCTCATGACAAACGTGAACCACGCCCATGTCATGTGCTTGACGCGCTCGAGCATGAAGACGCTCGAAAGGGAGTCGGAAGACCTAAGGCGTTGGTCTGCGGCCCTCGTGTGACCCTCCTCCCAGTTGTCCTTCTTCATGTTCTCGGCATGATGCGCGACCGACGGCCACTGCGTGAGGGTTCCACCGAGGGTCCCGCCGGGGGACGAGTTGGTGAGGGCTATCATTGTGACTGAGGCTCTCGGGGGTTAGAATTAAGGTAGGATAGGTCTTATCAATAGGTAGAGCCTCATATCTGGAGGTGGTGATGTCGAAGGTGGAAATTGTTTGACTTCGGCAAATTCGGTCGGTGGAAATTCGTCAGTTATTGGTCAGCTTGCCCCAGACGGTGGAATGTTGATGAAATGGCACTCGGTAATTGCAGGGTTTAAAAAGACGAAAAGTATAAAGATTTAGCGAGAGAAATGGGTCAACTTGGCAGAATTGTCTTTATTTCTTTTTGTATGTAAATCTTAGAGTCTTGGTCTTGGACTGTAGCGCCGCTTTAAGTGGCCTTGTTTATCGTCTCGGGTGGTCCGACGATGACCTCACCACATCTTTAAAGAGTGGACCATTATCTGATAAACTTATATGGGATGGATATATATCCCAAGTCGTTGGTATCTTAAAAACCAAGTCCTCTTTAATCTCAACTTGGTTGACATACTACTAGGTCTATTCGAAGCGAATCCTTATTAGCATGTCTTTACTTTGACATGATCGCATCTTAAGAACAAGGGAACCGCATTCAAGGCAAAACATAGTTTTTATTATCGGCCGTCTCATTCTAAAATCGGGGTATTTGAGGCATAGGCTGAAAGGAGGTTGGGCGAGGTGTGGTTATACAGTCGTTCATGTAAATGAAGGTAAGACGTCCTCACGGCGCCATACATCATTGCTCAGCCGGCAATAGGGAAAGCACTCAAAAAGTCGGGAAGGCTGTACCATCTCAACTCGTCAAACTCTGTCTCGGAAATGTACTCTCGTGTGTTCAGAGTCAGGGCCCAGTCAATGGTTCCTCGACTCTCAACATAGGCACGGGCACCTGACAGAGAGCCATCACGGTTGCTGGAAACACGACCACCAGTTCCCCAGACAGCTGCAATCATTAGTAAAGCTATCTGCATAGTCCTGGGCAATGAGGCCACTTACCATGTGAGCCAATGAACTTGGCAAGGGAGCTGGCACTTGCAGCCATAGCAAACGTTCCAGCACACTCCTCCTTGACGGCGCCATCTCCTCCATGAGGTCCAGGAACCAGCTTAGCCGACTGTGGGTGAACAGGGTCTTGGCCACTGTTCTTGCTCTCTTGGACGATGCGGTCCTCAGTGTGCTTGCTCGCTGCCGTTTCGTAGAGCTTCACGTTGAGACCATCAAGAATATTCTTTTCCAAAAATTCGAGATAGGGGACGCCAGTAATGTTGGTAACGACGTAGCTCAGAAGCATAGGACAATAGTTGGAATATGCCGAATACTCTCCCGGGGTGAAATCAAGGGGCTTAGCAACCACATACTCGATCACATCGCGGAGGGTGGCAGCCTTGGCCCCCTTTGTTGGAAGAGACTGCGCAATTTCGCGAAACATGAAGCTGGGATCTCCTGACATGGAACGGTCGTATCCTGCAGAGTGGTCGAGGAGATGCTGGACGTTGATGTCGTTTGCGCGAGAGTCAGCTGGCTTGTAACCAAGAAGATCGTAAACTGGCGTCGAGAAGTTGAGCATATCGTGCGAAATAAGCCAGTCAATAGATGCATGCAAAAACATCTTGCTAACACTGGCCAGAAGAAAGATGTCATCAGGCTCAACAATGGCCCGGTCATCCTCTGCCCAGGTATAGCTTCGCTCGGCAATAGTCTTCCCCTCGAGCGCAACAGCAAACTGAGCCTGGCGAACTCCATTCTTCTCCATGAAGCGGCGCATGATACCATCCACTTCCTTCTCTGCGGCCTTGTTGTCTTCAAAGCCGGTTATTTCTCCTCGAGCATTCCACTGTCTAGGCTTGGGAGAAGTGCGCTCTGCAAAAACGACTGTGAAGCGTTCGCTGGAGCCAGATCCGCCACCTTGAATATCAATAGGGTAAAGACCCTTGGCCTTCTCAGTCTCAATCTTCTCCTTCAGCTCGGTCTTGGCCAGATCGACAGCATGCGACCATTTACCAACACTGGTGTCAACGAAGCTTGGCGTAATGATGTGTTCTTCGGAGAGGAACAGCCTGGAAGGCCTCCAGAAGCGCTTTGTCGTCTCGGCTTCGAATGTAGAGGCGAAGTTGATGGTGAAGCTAGGTGTGCTGTACTGAATTGTCGTCTGCTCGTTCCCGATATTCTCGTGGCCCAAGATACAATATCGACGTTCCTCAGGGGTTCCAAACATTCGAAAGCCTTTTACTACCACGTCGACGTTGCCTGTCGTGTTGGAGAAGGCCCAAGGGTTCTCTAGCTCGCATGACTGAAACCAGTTGGCCACATGGATGTTTTCCATCACACCAGCAAACACGGCGTTCTCAGCAGGGCCAGTGGCAGAGACTTGAGTCGACACATAGCCTCTGGACTTCCATGTCTGAAGCCAGGAGTTGTATGTCGCTTCGTCGGCATCGTGAATAATTTCAAAAGAAGGACCTTCCTCTTGCACCCAGATAGCCGCGTAGTTGGCATTGTCCGGCGAGCCGTATGAACTTAGGGAGATGATGCGATAGCCATCTGCTTTCAAGGCCTTGCTTTTCTCGGCATGAGTAGCACCGTCCACACTGTAGTAAGTTTCGACATGGGACGTGAGGTTGGAGCGTCGTTGATTAGGGAGTGCTGAGCTGAGAGAACATAATGAGAGGACTGACGTCAAAAGACGCCGCAACGAAAGTGAATGCATCGTGAAAGAGTGTAATAGCCAGTGAAGACAATGCTGAGATACGACGAAGACGAAGTGAACTCGACTTATAAATGAAGCCGCGCTCCATGGTCCGGGGATTCTAGAATAATATTAGAAGTTTCATGATCCCTGCTGCAATATGGGATACGAACCATGCCGAGAGTCTAAGCTCTCGAACTAACCGCGATGATACAATTCACCGATCCGATGCCCCATCACCGTCGTATTTGTTCCTAAAATTGGGTCGCCTACTCCGGAGTCTCCAGTTGTGACATGATCATGTCGGTAGATGAGGCTCCCCTGAAAGAGCCGAGCAGGCATATGTAAGCGGACATTCTGCGTACGCCTCTGGATGGTCTTTCAATTGTGACAAACGGAAAAACTATTTTCGGTTAAATACTTCCCTGTCATGCCACCCCTTGCATGTCAAAACTGCCCAGGAAGCTAGAGAAAAGGTCATGTTGCTCATCCGTGCCCTCTGGTAGTAATATGGCGGCCTCGACTGGCCACTCATCCAAACCTTGGCCGAAAGAGAATGAAAAATCCAGCTTGTCTGCAGTAGGGCTCTGTACAATCCTTGGTTGTGACTGACACTGCTGAAGCTCTAGCGCATACCATTCCTGAGAACCTAGGGTCTGTAGGGCCGGAACCTGCAGCATGTCCGAGCCAAAAGTAAGACTGGAGGTTCCGAGAGCTTGAGATTCGCCTCCATGGGACAGTCGTCTAAGGTTAAATCCTCAGGGCTTCCGAGGCAATCATCGGATGTGCCAGGGGGGAGACCGAGCATGAGAGCCAGATAGCGATCTTGGCTAACAATTCGGTGCCACATGAAGGAGGGAGAGGCCATAGTGCCTCCTCTTTGATCAGACCAAAGTTTCCGTCATTCTAGTCCGCGATCTAGATGGCGCCAGCTCCGTGCTGGGCGAGAAGACGAACGGTTGCGGCTCCCATGCCAGAAGCGCCGCCGGTGACGTTGAAGACACGCGAGCCTACGCTGAAGAGGGAGGTAGACATTGTGTAACAAAGTGGTATAGAAGCTAGATGTAAGATAAGCGCTGTAGAAAGGCGAGTTTATCTGAAAATTGAAGCAACTCGAGCTTGGTTGTGTTGTAAGAGATGAGGATGATGAGTATCGCGGATTGTACAGTTGCCAGTCTAAGTATTTGTACCCGTCTTTATTTTACTCATTTTGGCAACGACCAACACTTTGATAGTAACCCGCACTCATTCCATCTGCCGATAACTAATGATATTTGCCCTTTCAACGGAGTCATTGTCACTCTTGTAATGAAAGTAGCACCTGCACTCGACTGTGGAAACTCCATAATTATCAAGACGAGATAAGCAAACCCTTTCTCAGCCCTATTCATGGCATCTCTCGCCATCGAGGCTGGTATCCCTCCTGGAGCCTTGAACTGCCTGGTCGGCGGCGCAGAAGCCGACAACACCCTCTCCTCGCACATGGATATCCGCAAGATCAGCTTCACGGGAAACATCGGGTTGGGTAAGCTCGTCCAAATTGCTGCGGCAAAGTCAAACCTGAAAAGCGTTACCTTGGAGCTTGGGGGCAAATCTCCCATTATTGTGTTTCCAGACGCCAATTTGGAAGCGGCACTGCCGGCTGCGACCTTGTTTCTCTTGATGAACGGCCAGGGATGCGCGCTTCCAACCAGATTGTATATCCATGAGTCTATCGCCGAAGAGTTTATTGGAAAGGTGAAGGACATGGTTGAAGCTCATGCGAAAACTCTAGGTGGTGATCCTACGGCGACGACCACGTACTCCTCGCCCCTGTACCATCACCGCCAGAAAGATGTCGTTCTTTCATACCTCGAGTCCGGAAAAGCAGAAGCAACACTCATCACCGGTGGAAATGCCGTTGGGGAGAAGGGATGCTACGTCGAGCCGACGATCTTTGTCGATCCAGCACCTAATGCTCGAGTCCTGAAGGAAGAAATCTTTGGACCCGTCCTTGTCGTTATCAGATTTTCCACCGACGATGAAGTTTTGAAGCTGGCAAACGACACCGAGTACGGACTAGCGGCTTCTATCTGGACAGCTGACATGAAACGAGCATTGCGGTTTGCTCATAAGCTCGAGGCTGGCAGCGTCAGTGTGAACGGGGCTGGTGGTTATCACCCAAGTGTTCCCATGGGCGGATGGAAGCGTAAGTCTAGGTTTTCTCTTAAGGGTTTTTTTTGATGCTGATTTTTCTCTAGAGAGCGGCCAAGGTCTTGAGAATGGTAAAGAAGCTATGCTTGACTGGACTCAGTTGAAGTCGGTTGCGTTGAGGGGATGATTCATCCAAGGCTTGCCTGGGTTGAGGGTTGAAGAACAATAGACATGGTTTCTAATAAATTGTCACCTACTGTCGATCAATATGGATCTACGAGCCCCGATCTCCTCACGGGGTTATTCGCAGGGTGACTCATGTGCCGTCCTTTGGCCCCCATTTATTGAAAAGTGGCTGCAGTTTCGGGGGGGGGGGGGGTTGGATTGGGGGCCGGCGCTTGCGACCCGTACCGCCCGCGACGCTATCACAAGCGAGCATGGGGTTTTCTGATAGCACTGATTAGAATGCATAAAGCGTAGTGCAATGTTCGAGTTAGAGAGACCCGAGTTTCATAGATATCAAGGCTTTATAGAACATGACTTCCGTATCTTTACGAGAAGAAAATACCCTCACGGCATATGGAGATAACTAGTAACTCCTTGCAGCAGGCTTTGCCTTGTAAGGCGTGATGGACTCGTAGCCTGCATATCTGGTCACGGAGACAGGGGTCAATAACTCGCAGGATTCAAGCCTCATGCAGCAAAAGAAGAAAAGATTGACCGGGTTGGGGCAATTCTCGGCACGTAAGAGGAAATCTGACCGATTGCTCAGCCAAGATAAGTTGCGTGCACCGCTCACTCCAAACCCGTCGGGTTTCGAACCCGGCATATATATCGCGTCGCCCACCGCAGCCGTACCTGAGAGTTTCTACCGCAGCGACTGAAGAGGAAAATGCCTCGCCCTACACCACATACTGGTCGTTTAGGCCTCTTGTTTGTAGTCCTCATCATCCTTTGTCTTCACGTCACCCCCGCAACTGCGCTCACCCGGTCATTTGCACAATATGAGCACTTTTTCCCAGCCTGGGACTCCATCATCAAAGAGCAACTCAGAAATGATTGTTTACCAGAGATAACCAACTACCGAAACCGATCCGAGACAAGACCCCAGACCGGATACCAGGTCATCGACTGCATCCTCAGGACAACGCCCGAGTTTCGCAAGGCTGAGCTCGCCGCCTCCACTGTCATTCTCGGTCTTGCCCCAGCGGTTCTGCAGCTTCTGAGCGCGTCCTATGTCGACACTGCTGTCTTGGCCTTTCGCCGCCCTGGACTTGCGTTGCTGCTCGCCATGTCCAGCTCCGGAGTTCGTCCTCTATCAGCAACGGAGTATGAAGACTTTATCGCCAAGATGGGAACAGACCCCTTCCGAACAAATTTTGGAAACCCTCACTCATTCTGGGCACCTCGGACTGTATCTGCAGTCGAGTACTTTATAGCCTGTGCCTCTGTAGCAAACAATGCCTACTTGGCCTACCAACTCAGCGTCTGGGCCGTCTGCACCTTTGCCCCAGCAAACGACTTTCTGCCTGCTATATGGACTGCTGCTTCGGTCCTTATCCACCTCGTCGGGTATCTCGTTGCGAGATTACGCATCAAAGTGGAGGGAAAAGATGATGTTAGCCTCCGAAGCAGCGAATGGAGATGGCTCTGGAATGAACTCACACCCACACCTTGGCAAAGCAGATTGGAAGTCAAGAGTGACACAAAGGAAACTGGGTGGTTCTTGGTATTGATCTCGGTGCTATATGTGGGAACGGCTCTGCAGGCATTCTACGGAACTATTATTCTATCAAGTTTGGTTTTCCTCAGCGTTAGAGACTCGGCTATTGTGGTACTCCGGTTACTGGCGAGTGCTCTCTTTGCTAGAGGAATCTTAATTTATGAATTGGCGGGCTTTAGGACTGACAGAGAGGGACACGGTCCATCTGAGAAGTCGGAGTATACCATGGTAGAGATGCGAGCTCTAGCGCGTTCTGTGTAAAGGGATATAATCTACGGGTGCTTACTGGGGTTGATGAGCAGACCCGGTATTAGATAGATGATAGATAGATGAGGAATAGCACTTCAGATATTATTGCAAGTATTCATGTCTTTTCAAAAGAATAAAGAGAAAGTCTCATCACTGACCCAGGCACTTTCACCATGTGGCCCGTGCAACCATCTCGTGTATCTGCTACCTTGGGTCTCTTGAATCAGTTCTTTGATAGTCAAGGAAGTAAATATCGAATGATGCCAGTTTCTACTGAGATTTTGAACAGGAAGCATGCGATAAATTCTAATTCCAGGTGGCCTTCTTCTCAAGCACTGGCAACACTACTTTGCGAAGGTGAATGGTAACGTAACCCACATTTACTACCCACTGTAAAGATTCGCATCAAGAAGCTACAGTGGGAGTGAAACCAGTGTTATGCTCGTTAGTGGGATTGTTTACTTGTTTGTTGCTGGGCACTTGGGAGAATGGAGGAACTCGGTGTTGCGTTCTGTCGCTGGGACTTGCTCAAAAGCTGTTTTTTGTAGAGTCGAGAACAGGAGCCCCTGTGGCCTAATGGCTAAGGCGTCTGACTTCTACTGAAACCATCAGAAGATTGCGAGTTCGATCCTCGCCAGGGGTTAACTTTTTGTCTAGTTTTTTACTACGCTTATCTTTTTTACACTTTGCCGTACTTAGACGTCACAATACCATTTGCAATTATGACATTCTATATTGGCAGCGTTCAGCAAAGTCGTCCTATTTTCCCGCCCGCAGCTAGGTTTGCAACGACGTGCGTCGCTCAAACCTTGTCTAGCATAACCTCTCTCTCTGCATCACAGCAAGAGTCATACAGACTCAACCAACCCTATCCAAGTTTGCTCAAATATAAGTTTGACCACTGGTCTCATTTGAAAACCAGACACATAAACCATACTACTGTCCTTTTCACACGATAATCTAACCTGGTCAGCTCTAATCTTAGCAGCGATGAGTTTCTCTACCACCCGGCCTTTCTGGAACTCCCTGCCTCCCGAGATTCGTCTATTGATCCTGGGATGGATTTCCCTCAACTTGAAAAGTAGAGAAACGATCAGGGCGTCTTCTCTGGCCACTGTATCCCGGGAGTGGCAGTCCTTCTTCGAGAGGGAGACCTTTCAGCGCATAGCTCTTGCTTCTCCAGACCTGCCCGCGTTTTCCAAAGCAGTTCGAGGGAAGAATGCCATCAGGCTCAGCTATATAAGGAATCTTTACCTGCGCATCAGGCTTGCTGAATACACCAAACGCATCTACGATAAGCCCGAGAGCGCAACAAACATCAAAGAGTAACTCACGTTCCATCTCCTAGACTCACAAGTGGTGTTGCTGACACTGGGACAAATAGGAATAACCGTACCTTTACGTCTGACATGACAGTTTTACTCAACTCGTTGTCGTCATGGGAAGGGACTCGTGGAGGTCTCGTGCTAGAGATCAACGCGCATTCCCCCAGCGACCAGATATTCCACCCCTCCGAGGGAGAAGTCCACGACGACTACCCAATACGATTTAAAGAGGACCTCAAGGATTTATCATCACTTTTCGAATATCTCTGGGATAAAAGGGCAGCGAGTGTGGCATCTGTCACCGTACCACTCAGTGTCAGGCGTGGCGCGGCCCGGCGACTCCGAGGGACACCGCTTGAGCTTCTCCCCCAAAGACAGAAAAGGGGCACAGATTCAACAAATAGTCTCCCAGCTGTCCCGATAGTAAAGGGACTCGTTCTACGCCGATCATTCTTCAGGGGGATTGCCCGAGAGTCCATTGCCACACTCCTCCGCGAAAGCTTCGTGGCCTTGGAGTCGTTGTATTTGCACAAATGGATAGGGCAGACTGTGAAGAAAGAGCTTAAACTGTTTAACGGTACGTATAGCTGGGAGACTCCCTTGTTGTTTGAGCAAGGAAGACAGCGGGAGACTAACATCTAAAGCCAGAACTTCACACTTGGCTGATACCCGCACTCCCCCCTACCATCAGGCGCTTCTCCTTCGACCAGAGCTCGAGGTGGGACTCGTTCAGGTACGCGTCCGCTCCCAAGAGATTCGAAGGTCTAGCGCGGATTATTGCAACGGCATGCCATCGCTTTACTGAGTTCTCTCCTCCTATAATGTTCGAATGTTACAAGTTTCTATGGCAACTTGCCCACCACGAGAAGAATAAGGAGTCGAAGCTGCAGCACCTCGCCCTCAGGACATGTCACCTTCATTCCCGCGAAAAACCCAAATTTGTGACAGACTTCCTGGTCATTGCTGCCCGAGCAGCAGAGAAGCTACCTCGGCTCCGGATCCTGGAGATATGGAATTCCGGTCCTGGATTTGGATTTTTGTTCCGTTATACCCAAGACAGCCACCGAGCCACAATCACCTGGCGTAGCACTGAAAGCGAGTTTGTCTTAACATCCAAGACAATAAGGGCATGGACTAGAGTTGCCTCGAGACTACCGCTTGCTGTTGAGAGTATCCCATTCACTGAAGCGGACGGAAATGGGACGAGTTTCAACTTCACCTCCATCAGTCGCCATTTAGCCCTTCGGAGGTTGGCTTTCGACCCAATCACTGAGGCACAGACTGCAGTCGGTATGGCTGTATGGAGGCACTTGCCTACATTGGTCTGACTTAGTCAGGCAAAGGCTACAGCGTGGTTATGGCATGTGGTGTAATGGAGCAATATCTTGTCGCGCAGATTAAGGGAAAAATAGGACACCAGCACTTCCCTAAACATAGTCAATAAAAAGAATAAAAATAAAGAAGTGAGCTCTAAAGTATTGTTATTATTATGATATATTCATTATAATCTTACTATACTTATAGGATATTATTTACTAAATCTTAGATAAGTTAGTCAATATTCTCTGCCGCTCTGGTGTCTCGTTTATTTCTTAACAGGCGTGCCTATTGTCTTCAGATAATCAAATTTCTCAGGCCAGAGTCAGCCCAAATTTGGGATCCAGTATTTACAACACTCCCGGCTCCATTTTGGCATCCAACAGGTGCCCAACCGCAACGCGGCGCTCAAGCCTGTGCTCCGACAGGCAGCCTTACTCGGCTGCATGAGGCTGTGCAGCCGAGAGCCTGAAATGGCCCTCCTCCCCCAAAGATTGCTTATTTTCAACCTTTCCAAAGCAAACCGACTCGAAATTGTTACCAGAATCTTCAGATTGCTTGTAGTGCCAGCTATGCTCGCCCGGCAAACATGCGCCTCCTAAACACGCAAACCATCGCGGTCGAGACATTTGGCGATGACCAAATCCCTCCATACGCCATTTTGTCACACACCTGGGAGGCGGAGGAGGTGACTTTTCAGGACATGGAGCTCGGAAAGGCA
Organism: Fusarium sp. MBC 438; assembly: GCA_030779245.1. NCBI lineage: Eukaryota > Fungi > Ascomycota > Sordariomycetes > Hypocreales > Nectriaceae > Fusarium > Fusarium sp. MBC 438. The sequence goes on along the minus strand of JAPFTB010000174.1, from coordinate 147,582 downwards.
ACAAGCAAAAAGGGCTGGGCAAAGGTCAAAGACAGTTGCTATATGGCCCGCAAAAACGGATTCGGCCACGTCTGGCTAGACACATGCTGCATCGACAAGACCAGCAGCGCCGAGTTGTCTGAGGCCATCAACTCTATGTATCGCTGGTATCAGGAGGCCACTGTGTGCTACGCCTTTCTCGCAGATGTTTCTGATCTAGCTGGACTCTCTAGCAGCAAGTGGTTCACCAGAGGATGGACCCTGCAAGAGCTGATTGCCCCGTCGTCAATCATTTTCTTCAGTCAGACATGGGACGAGCTAGGCACCAAGGCAACCCTTAATCAACCTATATCGGAACGCACCAGAATACCGAAGGCCATCCTCGCAGGGGATCAAGACCTAGAGACGGCTAGCGTTGCCCAGAGAATGTCGTGGGCATCAGATCGAAGAACCACAAGGAGGGAAGATCTTGCCTACTGCTTGATGGGAATTTTCAGCATCAACATGCCACTATTATACGGAGAGGGAGAAAGGGCCTTTATCAGGCTCCAGGAAGAAATCATGAGGGTATCAGATGACCACAGCCTGTTCGCATGGAAACACCACGACAGCCGCGGCGGGCTTCTTGCCCTCAGTCCAGCCGCATTCAAAGACTCTGGCAGCATCATTCCCTGGAGTCCCTTTATGCCGTACAACAGTCCCTTCACCTTGACCAATAAGGGCGTTCACTTGGAGCTTCCCTTCGTCGGTTTGGGAGATCGAGGCACAGGACTTGCCGTCTTATCCTGCACCGAGGTTGGACATCCCGGCAAGCTAGTCGCCATTTATCTACGCGACACGTTTCTGACGATGGAGCATTTCGAGAGGGTCAAGTGCGAGCAGTTCGACCTGATCAACCTAAGCAAATTCAGGCCCGCACAATATCCTACCAGAAGCCTGTGCATTAAGCTACAAAGTCTGAGCCATCGATCGAAAGGGACTTCAAACGTCAAGACTCGAACTAGTCGATCGCGATTAACTGACGAGACGTCAAATGACGAACTTGACGAACAGAAGCAGCTCTTCCTTGCCATTGTCCAAGGCCTTGAGTCTGAGGTGAAGCGGCTTCTCACTCTCCCTAACGTCCAGGCAGACTTTGAAAGTGACGAGGGACGTACCCCGTTATCCCTCGCCGCTGAGGCTGGGCACGAGGGCATCGTCAGACTGTTGCTGGACCAACGCAATGTCGATATCAACGCGGGAGGCAAGCAAGGCTTACCGCCAATCACATACGCCACGGATCGAGGCCACGAGGGGATTGTATGGCAGCTTCTGGCTCGGGCAGACACCATCTCGGATCCCAATGACCTTCTGTATGTGGCTGCAGGTGGTGGCCATGAGGCTTTGTTCAGCCAGCTCATGGCTCGAAAAGATATCCGAGAGCACCTTACGTCCGAAAGTTATGCATCAGCGCTCACCTACGCAGCAGAGGAAGGACACGAGTCTGTTGTTCGACTACTCCTCAACTCAGGAAAGGTTCATCCCAACCAGGAGGACAGCATGGGAAATACAGCTCTTTGGTGGGCAGCCGTGAACGGACGTGAGGCTGTTGTCAAGATGCTGCTCGAAACCGGCTGGGTTGACGCGGACTGCAAGGGTGATGACCAGGCGACTGCTCTCTGGCATGCTATCTCGGAAGGATATGAAGGGATTTCCAGGTTACTACTCGAGCATGGCGCCGATGTAGAGGCACCAGCGAGAGACGGCCGCTCGCCTCTTTGCGTAGCCTCTTCCAAAGGGGACACTTCTATTGTGAAGGATCTTCTCTTTCATGGGGCAGAAACAAATCCAAGGGGGCCCTACGATCGCACGGCGCTCATGGAAGCGGCGATCAATGGCCACGAAGCTATAGTGAGGTTGCTTCTTGAGAGCGGCGCCGCTGTCAACACGAAGGTCCGCACAGAAAGCAAGCCTCGCGTCCATCATTCGGGCAAAGACTTTGCCCGTCAGGCTGACCATGGGGCTATCCACCAGTTTTTCATGGAGATTGAGGGAAGGTCCCCTATTGCATCGAGGGATGCTGATATTCATGCCGCCTTACATGACGCTGTCGAGCACAGGCATTCTGAAATTGTCAGGATGCTGTTGGAGGCGACAGAGGTCAAGCAACCGGTTCTTCAACCGTTCCACCTCGTCGTGGCAGCCATCAACAAGGACATAGCCATGACAGAGGTACTACTTGAACACGGTGCAGATGTAAACTCTGAATGGAATGGGAGCCTGCTCCTTGGCTTTGCTGTTAAACAAGGCTGCGATGAGATCGCCAAGGCGATGTTTACAGTATCCCATGACCTAGGATGGAGGGCTGATGTCGAAAGTCGGGTCAAGGAACTTGGGTTGGGCTATAGCGTTGGCCGAAACGAGTCAAATATACCGACGCATACTATACCATTCAGGAGGCAAGTCAAGTGGTACATGATGAGTCCACTGTGGTGTGCCACCCTCAACAGGCACGAGGAGATGGTTCAGCTGCTGCTGGAGCATGGCGCCAACCCCAACAATGTGGTACATACCTCTGGAAGGCCTGATCACACGAGAGAAAGCAGCACAGCGCTCTTTGAAGCTATTAGACTAGGCTACGAAGATATCGTGCGCCTGCTACTCTCAGGTGGTGCCGATCCAAACCTCGACCCCGATGACGGTCCTTCGCCCCTCGTCCGGGCTTCATTCAATGAGACTGATGAGAGCGTGGTCATAGCCCAGATGCTCCTCGAGGCCGGCGCAGATGCTAATTTTAGGGGCTACCAGGGCGAAACTCCCTTGATGTTCGCCGTCAGGTGGGGCAACGTGGATCTGGTCAAGCTCCTATTGAGGCACGGGGCCAACCGTGAGGCCAGGGACAACAGGGGTCTAACTGCAATGGATTACGCTTCTAACCATGCTTCTATGGGTTTCCTTCGATAAAGTCCTCTTATTGTATTTTTATCTACATCAAAAAGCTAACGCGCTGAGGATTTCCCCCTTTTGGTGACAGGTTTGGTTGCTGTTTTCAGCCACGTACTTGAGCTTGAATACACATATGGCTAGAGGCCACTTAAAAGAGGCTTGACTTCATAACACGTCATGTAATGGACTCCTTGGCAGTCTGTATCATAACTATCTAAATATATTTCTTATCACCTCCTAGTTTATGCAGAGCCACAACGGTTTTCACACCAAGTACCAAGTTAACCTGGCCTTTACTTCCATGGGTCGTTGTACGGTCCACCAAGAGGAGTAATAGTACCTGAAAGCTGTTCGACTTAGTGAGCAAAACGGAAATCCTTGCGCTTGCTTCCAGCATCCGTCGTGGTCTCGAGGTAATGAATTTGTTCCTAAAAATGGGTTAATCCTCCATTGACAGATGAGGCGTTCTGGATTATTGCTTACGTCCTTGGTGAGCGCATTCCATGCTTGGTCTCTCTGCTTGTTGCGCCAGATGTAGTAACCCTTGCCAAGCAGATAGATGACAATGTTGGCAGCGCAAATAGCCGTGAGTTGTTTGTTTCCACGACGGTCTAGACAGTCAGTTAAGTCGCCAACAACAAGTTGATGCTTCTGGAAACTTACAATGAGGTCTGTCATCAGCTCGGTAAATGTTTGCGTGAATGATTCCTCCAACTTGGACAAACATGCTTCGAAACAGGTTAGCATCAGAAACGTTGAAACAGCTGATATAATCTTCTTACTTGTATAAAGCAGCAGAAACAGTTCTTGTTCGGACAGTGTTGGAGTTTCGGCTACACCAACCGACCTGAATAGCGTGTGCTGTCTCCGAGTTAGCTTAGAACATTACTTTGAAATTCTTCAAACTCACTTGACGGATACGATAGCAACACAGTCAGGACTGCAAACTTGGCCCATGAGCCAACAGAGTCTGGCAATGTCAAGAGGGCAATCAGGGTGGGGAGAACCCAGATTTGTGCAAAAACACCCATAAGTGATCTTTCGTTCCAGATCTCGGAAAAGTACGTCAACACCAGCATCTATATAAACACATTAGCATGGCGTTGCCAAGTAAGGTACCAACAGAGAAATTCTTACAGTAATGGCACCCAGAACCTGAGTAGGAATAGTGAGCAGATTCGAATCAAAAGTCGAAAAGCCAATGTTCCGAAGAGTCAAGGTCAGATACGCATCCGGAGGTCCAGTGGGAATCAGGAATGTAAGGCCAATGATGTACATCGGCCACAAGTCATAGTCGCACAGAGACTTCCAGAGTAGCTTAAAGTCCACGGCCTGTCGGTTATGCATGTCGCCTTTGGAGGGGTCGTCTCTGAGGATGCGATTGACCATAATGATCTCCTCACGCTCGTCGAACCATCCTTTCTTGTTCCACCAGGACTTGGTTTGGGTTGGGGAGGCGACCATGGTGAACCAGGACCAGATACCGACTACCAAGGTGAGGATACCCTCAAGGAGGAAAAGCCATCTCCAGCCTTCTTGGCCGTGAAGACCACGGAGGCGCAGAAGTCCAAAGGCCAAGATTGGGGCAACGATGTCGGTGACTCGCAGACTTGTCCAGAATAGGGCCAGACGGAAGGGCAGCTCTGTGCCCTTGAAGAAGTACGACTAGAATAAATCTGTTAGAATAGCGCTCATTGAATTCTTTCGTTGAGTGTAACATGCCAGATACAGGATCACATCAGGGATGAAACCTCCCTGGAGTAGTCCTAGTAGAACACGGCAAACCAAGAAACTGGTTCTACCACTCAGCCAGAACTGAGAAGCTGCAACAACGCTCCAAAGGCACATAATTGTCGGAATCTGGGGGCATTAGCAATGGTACCAACAAAGGACTTGATGTTTCTATCGTACCCATCGATCAGGTCCCAACTTCTTGCTGATAAGTTGAGAAGGCAGTTCAGCGCACAGGAACGAAAGTCTGAAGACAGTGTTGCCCAAGTTGAAATCTGATTTTGGTCAGTTGAACAAAATCCCCCTAGGTTGATTGAAGGCAGTCTTACCGTTGGTGCTCAAGCCGAGATCATCCAGAAAGTTGTCAGTGTTCGCCTGGCTGAGATTTCCTCTATCCAGATCCAAAGCAAAGAATGCCACACAGGCCCAAGCCGTGATCTTCCAATCAAGTTTATTGATCAGAGGCTACATATTGTTAGCCAGAGAGCAGTTATGTCAAATTTGTTACTTACAAGTTCCTCTGCCCAAGTCCATCTTGCAGACGGGTCGAAGCGATGCAAGTTCTCGTACTTTTCGGTCGGCTGAAAGTACTTGGCGAGCGCGGGATCATCATACACAGATGGCTGCGTGGCAATCTCTTCCAGCTGAGGATGGAACTTCTTGCCCCGGAAGAGAGTCGTGATTGGAAGAACAGGAGGCTCAGTCTTTTGAAGCTCCTGCTGCTCGAGAATCCGCGCTCTCGCAGCTTGGATATCCTCTTCAGACTGCGAGTTGTCGGCTGCCTTGTTGTAAGCCACAACAGTCTCAGGCTTGCCCGACGAGGAGTCGTCACTTTTCTCCGTGATGGCCATTCTCTGCTGTGTCTCTTGAGGAAATGTTGAGATCTGGCGTTGTAGAAATCGATCGACAGGGCAGCAGACGAGAGATTAAATAACGGTTCCAGGTTCCAACAAGCCGGTAACGGGTCTCGGCCGACGAGCCTTGCTATTGTTCCGACGAGACGAGGATCAGATTACGACAGGATGGGCTTGATCTCGCCATACCTCACCAAAGAAGCCGGGATAGCCCAACTCAGCCCGAGACCGATTGCGAGGTTGACGGGAGACGAGTACCGGGACTGAGAAGGCCAAGGATAACGCAATCATTGGGACTTTAGGTCACATTCTGGGAACAAGACGGACAGTTCATATTATGCGATGCATGGCGATATGACGGGATGAGGTCTTGGACTGGACTTTGTCTCGAGCTGTATGGTTATGCTACCCTTGTTTGGAAATCTTTCCGTAACTATAGTCTTGGCGAAGCCATGTCGAGATAACCGTGTCGTTGCCACTGGGTTGCCATGGAGGTGCAATCACAGATTAAACTATTGGTTCAGCTGCATGAGACAGTTCCCAAGCAACCACACTCCGAGGAAATGGTCACTCGTCTTTGCACAGGGGTAGTGTGAAGCCGGCCGGGGTGACTACCGAAGCTCCCCGGGTGGGGGCACACGCTCTAGAGAACGCCATGAATCAAGCTTAATCCTACTCCATGTACCACGTCGAGCTCTAATCTGAACCACAGGCATCAATAGAAAAGCGATTTTCAGGCGTCGTGTAAAAGATCGAGCTGTGCCTCGCGCGAAATCACTTAGAGTGCACACCGTTGAGAACTTGTACTCTCTGAGGAGCATCCACGGTTATAATTGCAGTCGAGGTATTTCTCGATTTGTCTCCTTGCTTTGATTCCATCCCAATGTAACAATAAAGTTGGATTGCGAATAGCACCCTGGGGATTGGCTCAGCCTCGTTGTCCAAGTGTGGGTTTGGATGGCGCAACACCATTTTAGTATGACCTCTTATTCCAACCCCCTGATACCTAAGACCAGCCACGATTCGTAACTTGACATTACTGCAAACAAAATGGTACGCGTAAAAATGTTCTTGATTGTCAATTAAAAGGTATTAGGACGCTTAGTTGCAACCAGAATTCAAGTAGAGACTGGCATAAGCCACCTCAAAGTCGAGGTACTCAAGGCGATGGCGCAACGGATCGACATCTCGACGTGCGTTTCATGACATCTTGCGATATTGCCAAGACGCCAATCAATGAGCAGGGCCATTTACCGAACCCATGGGGTAGCTTCGGATGTATGTTTCCAACTCAATTCGGCGAATCTTGTGATATCCTTGACAGCGTGGGGGTTATCAGAGCTCAAGTTCCCAACCTTTGCATCATACAGACTAAGCATGATTAAACGCTAACAGGTGTCATGTTAGAAGATGGCTGAGAGATTCAAGCTTGGCAGATGCGAGAGGGCCTGCTTCTGTGAAGTGGCCCCGCGATGTTGCCATCAACGCTCCATGTGGCATCTGCCAACAGACCGGTTTCCGGCCGGTCGGTATCTTCGGGCTCGGCCCCGGTGGCGAGCAGAAGCGGCCGTAAATATCCCCGACAGTCCGATACAGTAGAGAGTTATTAAACCTGTCCAAAATCCTATAGGGAAGGACTATTCGCCGGGGAGTGTTGTACTTGGTCGGGAGGTACCAGAACCGCCGTGGCTTTCATCGCTAGCCGGGATGAAAATGAGACCAATTACTTGACTAAAATAGAACTGGTAAGTGGATGGTGGTTTCATTCCAAGTTCTTTGCTGAATTGACTTGATTTATCAGCTGTCGCTCTGCAAGCTAGTCTCCCTTCAAATCTACAGCCTCCCTAATGCAACTTGAAAAGCATTGGCCGATGTCCCGATTCTTTCAAGGATCACTTTATCTATACAGTTGTACAAGAACCAAGCAAAAACATTCCTGTGTGCTTTTAACCGAGGTGATCCATGGCGCACTTGGGACTCGAAGTGATATGTAGCCAACATGGCGCAAAATGAGGTGATACATGTTCAAAGGAGGGTGGCACACAACCATGACTTGCTGGATTCAATGAAGACCTCAGCTTGTTCTTTCTGACAGAATCTAGTCTCGTGTTTAGGAACTAACTAATGCGTATTGGATGGTTGATGGTAACGCACCGCACCTCCTGACGCAAACTGAGAGACCTCGCACCTCATCCTCCGTGTGCGATGCTGACGAATCAGTGTTGCGCGGGGTCCTAAGACGTATCGTTGATGGTGCTCATAGATAGGGACACTGCTTCTCAGCTAGGTATAAAGATACAGAGTTTATCCCCTTCTTGAGGAGATGTAAGCCACAGCACCTCAGCAGTGATCCCGAACACTTTGAAAACGCAGTGATAATAAGCCCATATCTTGATAAACAAACAACTTCATAAGAACAATGTCTCCTCCCGCTGCCGAAATCGATGTTCAATCAACTGCCCCGGCAGTCCAGCCGGTCACCAAGACCGTTGTTGGCACCAAGAGCAGCGGTACCAAGAGCAGCAGCGCCTCGCGTCTAGATGGCCCTCTCACCTACTCTGGTAGCCTTGACTCCGAGGAGCAATTCGATGTCACTGCCGTAATCGGTCGGGAATTTCCTAAGCTACAGCTTAGTGAGATCCTCAAGGATGACACCAAGCTCAGAGACCTGGCTGTGCTTAGTACGTTTCGCTCCATGTCCTTATTACAAACTCGCAAAAGGGGTTTGTTAACAAAAGTGTAGTTTCTCAGCGAGGTGTCGTGTTCTTCCGAAACCAGGACATCAACATTGAAGATCAGAAGTATCTCGGTCAGAGACTCGGTGAACTTACAGGAAAGCCAGAGACCTCCAAGGTGAGACCTGCTTGAATATGCTCCTGAAGACGAGACTCATTAGTGGATAGCTCCACCGACATGCCCTCTCCAACAGCAAGCGTGGTATCGCCGTCGACGAAAATGGCAAGCTTGACGACGAGGTTTCAGTCATCTCATCCGAACAGAACCGAAAGTTCTACAGTGACCGCTTCTCCTCCTTGTCTAGAAGCCTGGCTGGAGAAGGCTGGCATGCAGAGTAGGTGGCACCTAGTGTACGAATCAACAAACCAAGCCCTGACATTAGCATACAGCATCACTTTCGAGAACATTCCTTCCGACTATGCCATCTTGAAGATTATCCAGCCCCCTGAGGACGTTGGGGGTGATACTCTGTGGGCCAGTGGCTACGAGCTGTACGACCGTCTGTCGCCGCCCATTCAGAAACTGGCCGAGAGCCTCACGGCGACGCATCACCAGCCCAACTTTGTGCGTGTTAAGAATGAATTTGGCCAGGAGCTGATCGATGAAAACCGTGGCTCTCCTGAGAACAATGGCCTCGACTTCAAGGCTGAACAGTATGTACTAGGCCGACAGGTGAATTAAGCTGAGTCACTGACACATATAGTCCTGTTATCCGGACGAACCCTGTTACGGGATGGAAGAGTTTGTTCGCTGCTGGCCACCAGCTTACTGCTGGCCATATTAACGGCGTGACTGAGACGGAGAGTGAGATTCTCAAGAACTACTGTAAGTCGAGCCCACCTCTCTCTGGTATCGTCCGTCTGCTCACCGCCAAGTCCGTCAACTCATCACCGAGAACCACGACCTCCAAGTTCGACTCCGCTGGGGCAAGAATGATCTGGCCATCTGGGACAAGTAAGTCAAACCCTTGCAAGACTTTGGCCGTCGTCAAGTTGAGAGACTAATCGGGGGGTGCCACACAGCCGTTCTGTGTTCCACACTGCTACCAAGTAAGTCCAATTTTCCGATCTTCTGGAGCCACAGCATGCTGATTAAGGACACAAGTGACTACATCGGGAAGCGCCAAGGAAACCGTGTCGTGTCGCTTGGGGAGAGGCCGTACTTTGACCCAGCTTCAAAGTCGCGAAGGGAGGCACTCGGAGTTGCCCAGTGAACTATCAAATAGAGACATAGTTGGTCCAGAACAATCATTTTCATTTAAACTTGGAATGTATATCCTTCTCGAAGCAATTTCGTTAAACCGGCCATGTGCGTTGAGGAGCTGGGGTCATGTGCCAGCCTTATCTTGTCCCTTGAGTGAGATGCTATTCCAAAGGACCCGACCACGACAAAACGAGCTACATCGTGTAACACACAAGTTACACAGATGACATGGCAAAGGATAAGCCCCTGAATGTCCAAGTCGACAATGTTTCGTTTGGTCTTATTGATGGCCGCGAAAATTCCACGACGTTGGGATGATCAGGGGGTTAAGCCAGGAGTGGCTTAGTGAACCCCGCTTGCCCCATCTGTGCAACGCGCTTTCCTTCGAGATCTCGTTTGATTGTGCATCGTTAGGGCAACCGCATTCTCATCACGTTACAGCGATGCGTGCGTCGTACAGTGCAGCTAACGTAGATTGGGGCAGAGATCCAATGTGAGATGTCAGTAAGCTAAGCATCGATGGATACAGCTGTTTGCAATGGAGATGGACCATTGCAATGCTCATGCCTAGATACGCATTTATTCATGATTCGTTAGGTCATGGCTGGAGGTCTCATTTGTGTGCGCTCAGAGGCAGGTGCCTCGGCCCAAAGCTCCTCGAGTCAAGCCCACAACATCAAGAGAGCTGTGGCGGGGAACAGTCCACGTTGATATCGGACAATGCTTACAGAATGATGCAGCATCTTTGTATCCCCTGAGCAGGGCTTGTGTTGCCTGAAGAAGTGCTTGTGCAACTGCCAACTTGGACGGCATGGCTCGTCTCACAACCAAATAGACAACAACTGACGTCGTCCTCGTCCGACTTGGATGAGATGCATATGACGATAGAGCAAACTGCACCAACGAGCAGTTCTCAGTTAATATATCTGAACCTTCTCCCTCGGGTAGAGACAGGTTCTCCCACCGACCAGCATGACTGAGATTGCCAATGATTGACCAGAGCTGGTCGGGTGATCGCACAGTGTCAACCTCCATGTTAGCAGTGGAGGCATGGATGCGCTGCAAGGGACGAGCTGCAGCGGGAGGGCCAACGATTTATGCCCTACAAGCGAGGGCCTCGGTCGAGCTGAGAGTGGGCAGGGGCGAATTTTGCACTGGGCCAGGTCCAAGCTCCTCCACTGTCCAGGCCAGGTAGGTCAGGTACATCAACCACACGAGGGCCCGCACTTGCAGAAAACCTCGACTCGACAAGCGCGTTGATGAATTCTCTCTTCTCCCGCACCGCACGCACATCACCACGAATCTTTTCAATATCCTCCATCACCCTTTCTTGCGCATCCCTCGCAAGATACTCACAGGTAGGCACTCTCTATTTCTCTACCCGTCGTGTCAAAAAGTCTACCCAACCGCCCGCGTCATTGCCCTCCATCTCATCCTCCTCCTCACATCCCTCATCCATTTTGGCCCTGGCCTTCAAATGCTCGAGCAGCTGGAGAAGTTTGCTGGAAATCTCTGCACCCCGCCCCCGCCTGCCTTTTTCAGCTTCCGCGGCGCTCTCAGAGTGGGCACAATACTAGGCTGTGGTCCTGGCCAGGCCTGTCGGTAGAGATTTGACCGTTATCGAAACGCTCTCTGCATTCAGTCTCACCGTTTACTGCACCATCATTCCCACGAGACGAACGCATTGTTTGCGAGTCGGCTGCATACCTCGAGTGCGCCTTCTAAACTCTTTCTCTCCAAGATTGCGGGCGGCCTGCTTGTTCTTCGACTCCCCCAGAAAAGCCCCTCCCCCTCTTCCGTCACCACTAACCAACCCCTCGCCAATCTTTTGCCTCTATCGGATCTCGGGGGCTGCTGACCGCACTAGCTCAAGCCATCCTCTCGACACTGAAAAGCATTTTCAACAAGCAGCTGGCTTCCGTTGCTAACTTGAACTCTCAGAAAACCTCCTCACGCTACCCTTCTAAACACAGCAAAATGGATTACCAGCAGCCTCGTGGTGCCTGCTACTCTTGTGAGTGCCATATCCCTTCTGACAGCCATTTACACAACTTCCCTCGCGACTGAGTCGTTCCTCGGCGCCCCTCACACTTTGCGACGGGCCGTCGCGCATGATTTCGCATTGAGCGCTTCAGGTGTTTGGCGGCTTGCTCGCTCTGGCGTGAGAGGTGCTTTGGTACCTTGAGATACCCATTGACATTTCTCTGGTCGGTCCTGTGCCATATCATGGCCGCTGTGCCGGCTTGGCGAGGGCTCATTGACCTCGTGAGATACGGGTCAATGCGCCGACTTCACTTTTCCTTACCATTTATGCCAGAGACGTTCTAGAACATTTGCTAACTACAACACAGGCGGCTCTACCGGCCACCAGGTATGACATATGGTTTTGCGTCATTGTAATCCGCTCACTGTTTCATTTAGGCCCGTGACTGCCCTACCAAGGGACCTGCTAAGTGGTAAGAGACCATCGCCTATTCCATCTCTGTTTCTCCTGCTAACTGTCATTTTCTAGCTACAACTGCGGTGGTAAGATGGAGTGAATCTTCAGTCTGGAACCCAAGGGCTAACTTGTTTTGCGAATAGGCGAGGGCCACATGAGTATGCATCCCGTCGCTATTCAACCAGACTTGAACTAACCCATGACATTAGGCCGTGACTGCTCTGAGCCCATGAAGGACAACAAGTCCTGCTACAAGTGCGGTCAGCCCGGCCACATCTCCCGCGACTGCCCCATGAGCGGTGGCAGCGGACAGGCCACTGAGTGCTACAAGGTAGGTCTTTATCAGTTCTATCTGCATTTCTCCACTAACCAGACCGTAGTGTGGTGAGCTCGGCCACATTGCCCGCAACTGCACCAAGGCTTCCTTCGGCAACTCCTACGGTGGCAGCGGTGGCTTCGGTGGCGGTGCCGGCAAGACCTGCTACTCTTGCGGTGGTTACGGCCACATGTCTCGTATGCTCACCCTCTCCAACACGCGGGTTCTGGCTAACAATAGTGTAGGTGAGTGCGTCAACGGCATGAAGTGCTACAACTGTGGCGAGTCTGGTCACTACTCCCGCGACTGCCCCAAGGAGTCCGCTGGTGGCGAGAAGATCTGCTACAAGTGCCAGCAGTCTGGTCACGTCCAGGCTCAGTGCCCCAACAACTAAAATGGCGACTCGTATCCTCCCGGATTCACAATGGGAGAAGGTTGACGTGGCGACTCCTTGATACCCACGGACGATTTTATTTTCTTTGTTCATTCTCAGCATTTTTGACAAAAGTTCATCTTCTCGCATGACGTTAATGATCATCACGGCAAAATGGCGGCTTTACGGAAAACAACCATTACGCAAATCTCGATAAGGCTGGCGGTACCCGGCCTCGATTGGAACATGTCAGCATTGGATTTCGTCCCATAATGAACGACTTCGACCACGCAGACGACTCGACTTTGAGGAGAGAGACGGATGGTGACGGGTGATGAGTGACGAGATCAAAAACATGGCGGCTTGCGAGCGAGGGCTCGGCGTCTCCGACGCTGTGGCTACTTGCCGCTGGTGGAGAGCCCAAGCTGAGAGCGCAGGGTGTGCTCCTTTGGTAGTCAGGACGAGATGAATTGTGTTGATCCCGATGTTGACGGGAGATTGAATCTGGTGTGACTGTTTAAGTGTCTTGGTGTTGTCGACCTTTGCCTCTGTCTCAGCAGTCAGGGGGTGTAGGCCGTGGCTGGCGTGCAGCTTGGCAAGTGAAGTTATTGCCGGTCAGCGAGGGACATTGGTAGACTGGCAAGGTCAACCGCGTCGGCTGTCTGGTCTGTCGGGGCTAGCGCTGGTGCAACGATCATCGACTTCGTTGTGGACTCATCAGAGAACAGTCACGATACGCTTTCGATCACCAACTCTGGGCTACAGCATGGAACTTCAGGATACGACAGTCGAAATCTGTATCAAATACAAAACGCTTGGTGGCATTATAAATACAGGCGAGAATCGGAAACACATCCCCGGAGACAACCTTACAACATGGCCTTGGGGAAGTTTCGCATAGCCTGTCTTACGCCCAAATCGCCCAACACCTCTTCCGCACCTCCGAGGATGGCGTCGAACTTGTATGTTCGGTGGAACATCTCGATAAACTTGCCCATACCGGTTTGTGTGAGACCTCGGCCACCCCAAATTTGCACGGCCTCGTCGGCAATCTCGTGGGCAGCGCGAGTGGCGCTCATCTTGAGCAGACCAATGGGGCCTGCGAGGTGCTGTGCCTGTTGCTTGTAGGGCATGTGGCACATCTGGTAGGTGACGGTTTCCAGCCACGACTGATTGGCCTCGACCAACGCAATCATCTTGGCGAGCCTAGAGAAGTGTTAGATCAGAAATGAGTCTAGACGACTGTCAAAGGCAAACTCACTTTTGGCGGATGACGGGCTGGTCAATGAGCTGCTTGCCAAACACCTGGCGCTGGTTCGACCACTTAAGACACTCCTCAACGATAGATCGCGACATGCGAAGACTGCCGCCTATTGGGAATTGTCAGCTCAGGCCTTGAATATCGGGAGGTTTGAGAATAAGACTTACAAACCATCATCCATCGCTCGTGGTTGAAGTTGCTGAGGATGACATGGATGCCCTTGTTCTCCTGACCAAGCAGATTCTCTACTGGGACCTTGACATTTTCGAACGTCACGTAGGCTGTGCCAGCAGCGGGAGAGTAGGATGTCTTGATGGCCTTGGTCTCGACGCCCTCTCCGCGCTCGATGAGGACGACGCTCAAGCCCTTGTCGGTTCGAACACCCGTGACGAAGTAATCTGCCCAACAGCCGTTGGTGATCCACTTCTTTGTTCCGTTGACAATCTGTCTCGCGTTAGATGCGTTACGTTTGAAAAGGCGTGGGTGGATATCCTACATAGTGCTTTCCATCAGGGGTCTTTTCGGCTGTGGTTCGTAGTCCAGCAACGTCTGAACCGGCAAACGCCTCAGTGATTGCAAGGCACAGCTTCTTCTTGCCGCTAAAGACCTCTTGGGCGATCTTGTTCTTCCACGCTTCGTCGTGCGCATACTGAAGAACTGCTGTCAGACCAATGGTCATACCAGCCATGTTGCCATCGGCGAAGCCTCTAGCCATGGCCCTGGCCAACTCTTGTCCCACAATCAAGTCGTGGAAGTAGTCAAACTCCTCGCCCTTGACCGCGCCGCCCATGAGCTCAACGCCGTGGAGGTGCTTGCCGGGACCGAGTCGCATGTGCAAGATTCCCAACTCGCTCATGCGATCAATCATCGCTTGGCTAATGTACCGCCCTGTCGCCTCGCATTCCTGCGCTTCCTTGTACAGCTCGCTATCGACAAACTCTCTCAGCTTGCGCTGCAGGCGCTTATGGCTGTCGCTGTAGTAAGGCGAGCGGAACGGCGGCGCGAGCCACAGAGGCTCAGCGTAGGGGACTTGGCTGAGGTCGCCGGGCTGCGGGGTGATGACCTGGGGCTTCTCGCCCTCGATGGTGCCGACGACGAGACGCTCGTTCCTTGTAAGGACCTCGTGTCGGTGCAGGTTGTAGAAGGCGGCGGTGGCATCTTGGCCAGCGACCTGACGGAGGACGGTTTCGCCGCCGGGGTGGGCGTCGACGAAGTCGGTGAGGTCGTAGACCTTGCTGTCGATGATGCACCAGAGGGAGTCCTCTGTCGTGTGCGACCGGACCTCCTCGCGGGAGAATGTATCTGTAGGAGGACTCATGGCTGTGATAGTCTACACGTCTAGCAAAGAAGCTCTTTAAACAATACACAAAAAAGGGAGGGTGCAACACAGAAAAGGATCTAGATCTGGGTAAACAATAACAAATCTACGTTCGACCCCAGATTTTTAAATCATGCCCAGCCCGGCTTTCTCTCTCTCCCTTGGTCTGAGCTGACGTCGAGCCTCGGCTCCGAACAAAGCGGACCCTCCTCGATGATGTTTCCCCAGCAAAGGGGGTGACAATAGGAGACGTCTGATTGGCCACGACGGGGCTCACTTCCATTTTGCGGGGGCGGGGCCGGAACGCTGGGCATGCACATGGGACGATGGTTGAGGAGGCGAGGGCGATTGTTGGTTTCGCACTGAGTCAATTCCTCGGCTGTTTTTGTGTTTTCTGGGTCCAGGGACCTTGGGTAATTGCGGTCCAAAAAGGGTGGATGGCTGATGCTGAGACCAGTACGTTCCCTGGGGAGACTGCTGTGCGAGAGGCGGCATCAATTGACGGCGCATCAGATTTGAAGGACAGCCCCCTGCCTCATTCACCTAGCTGCCTACCTAATGACTGGCAGTGCTCTGTATGGGCTCGATTTCTCAAGTGAAGCGTGGGCCATGCTTATCACACCAACCACTTCTCTAGGCAGTTGCCCTTTGAAGCAAGCTTGGACCGAACGCAGTGGTTTGCTCGCCTCCAAGCAGTGATACAATTAGCAACAAGTCACCTTGAACAGGAATTAACAAATTGAGCATGACATGGGATGAAGACGGCTAGAGAGGTACTATGTAGGTATTCACTACACACCAGCAGGGCCCAAGGATCGCCAAACAGATCTGGCGGCTTTCTGTCACCACTTGACAACCCAAATATTCCCAACAATTCAAATATCCCAACTTGATTAGGCAGGGTCATCAAGAAGCCATAAAAAATACCTGGTGTGTGGATCAATTGTGTTCTCACTGTTTGTACAACTGCCTCCCTACAGCGGGGGGGAGAGCAAATCGCGTTGGCTGTACAAACCACTATCAACAACAAAAGTAGCAACGAGGTTGTCTCTATCTGAAAAGATTTAACTAAGATTAAATAAGCTTCAAGATGGGAGAAGGCATTGCTCAGATATCATGGACTCACTCGAGTTCTTGATTTGAGGTTGTCTTGAGAATTAGAGAGCGCCAGCCGGCGAAAGGAAAGGGCAGGTTTATGCCGTCGCAAATACGGCCAGAAAAAGCCGTAAAAATTCGGACTAAACCGATGAAAAGCCTTTTCAGAGTCAATGTCACGTATAAGCCAGGTCTCTCGCCCATGCAATAGAACACTTAGCCGTGTCTCGGGGTATACTTCAACCGCTGCGTGACCCTGTTCAGCTCATGCAGCTTACGGCCTCAGACGAGGATTGCCCTGCAACACCCAAACTCCCAGAGCCTCGATCATGGGCGAGAAGAACTCTGGACCCTTGGAAATCCCGCCTCAGCGCTAAGGCAGGCCCAGATTTGAAGATGGCCAAACGCGGGGAGAACAGCCTCACTGTCGCCGGCTTCAACGCACAGCATGCGAACAATAGCTGGTTAGAGCGCATGTCGGGTTCCAGAGTGACTGAGAAAGGAGCACTTGCATATGAACTAGCAAGTACGGAGTATCGGGGACCAAATCGATGTTCGTGTGGATCGCTCCACTCGGTGCTGTCTCACCTCCGGCATTGCTTTAGATATATCTTGGCTTACCGTAGGAGTCCGGGCCGGTCCGGATCTGAGGGGAATTGGCAGGATCGATGTTGGAGTCTGTCTGGAGCCAAAGTGCCTGTAGTTGTGAATGCCGAGCTGTTGATATCTAGGAGATGGCACTATGTGCACAGTGTCATGGGTTGCTAGCTTCTCCACACAGTCCGGAACTCGCTCCGCCTTCAACCGATAACAGCCTTTGATCCATTGGATCCATCCATAGCTGGATATCATCTCCAGGCTTTTCTCTCTCTTCTTTGCAGAAACGTCGTCCCAGGCTATGAGACACTCCTTGTGCTACGCCGCTGCCACTGTGCTTAAACCTCGACTCTTATCGCTCGCCAAGTACGTCACTAACCGTTTTTCTTCTACCCCCCGCCTCCTCCCTATAATTTCCGACGGTTTCTGGCGGCCCTTGGTCCCGGCTCGCAAGTTCTGAGTCGCGGGACAAGTGCTTCTCTCTTCTCCCGAAACCACGCCTGGCTTGATATGGCAGGATCTGGATCTAGAATGGACCCTTTGAGGGGTGCCATGGAGGCCAGCCTGACAAACGACGCGTCCTCCCTCCTCCCCGTGTTCCCATGAGCACTTGTTCCCGTGCCCTCATTGGCTTGTCTCTTGTCCTCTTTACTGCTGTCACTCTTTTTTCTTTGGTCGCTCCCCGAGCCCACATGGGGGGTTGGTTAATAGGAAAATGGGAACTTGCAGGAAGCTGCGAGATATGCGCATCACTGGAGACTATGCCCGCCTCGTTCGCCTCACTCGCCCTTGTCGCTTCCCGCTGAGCCTCCTTATCAGCGCGGATTTGCTCCAATGGCGGTTTCGCCGCCTGTTGAGTCAGGGCTTTTTGATGCTAGGAACACGAGGGCGTTGATGGCGGCGTCTGCCCCTGCGCCCGCTCACTCCCCGTGGTCGTTGGCTGGTTCTCGGTCCTTGATCCGCCTTTGTGTTGGCTCCTCGCTGGTGTCCCTCGACTTGCTTGGCCTTGCTTTGTTTCGTCTTCGGGTTCTACGACTGAAGGGTTTCCGGGGCCGTCGCCGTCCTGGCCTCCACATGGTGAGCGACTTTCCAACCTACCATGGAGCCCCAGAGTCGCTCGCCTCCATCCCTCACAGAACAAGACCCAAGAGCTCCCGAGACACCACGCGCTCCGGTTCCCTTCCCCCCATCAAGTGGTGGATATTTACCCCCCTCGTGATCGTCATCGTCACGATATCTATCCCTTTTTGAGTTGTCATTACGGAGTACTCACCTTGCTTTGCCTACTCGTGGGACTTTGGTAGCCAGCTAGACCCAACCTTGCCTTACCTGACTGTCCACCTTGTGACCTGCCTGTCAAATCTCCAACTTTATATCCCCCCAGCCAGCCTCCAGCCAAGCGCAGATCAACCTACACCCACACACCCTATCATATATCGTTGATTCCCTGTCACCCTATCTTGACTACGCTTTGATACTGGAAGCCCAGCTCATCTCAGTCTCAACCAACTCTAACAAACTCACGTACAATTTTAACCAGTGTTACTACTACACCTCGACTTTCTCAGAATGGATGCTTACTCTATATGTTGCACTAGTCCTTCCGCCAGGAATACCTCCAAGATCTATCAAGATCTGTGGTCTACTCGCCTGCACACCCAGGTTGACCTCGGCCAAGACAGACTCTTGAGGAAACTCGCTACCATGGAAGGCTTCAGACAGGTAAGTGAATCGTGCATGTTCTTGCAACAGTGAGCGAGACTTCTGGTCCTATTGACCTCTTGCGTCCCCACCGGCGTTTGCGGCAATAATCCAATCGGTACAGCTCTCATCCTCATCATCCGCTCCGGCAGATACAAGATCTGGACATGGCTGACGATATGCTCACAGCGCTGGAAGGGCGATCTTTCCTCAAAACCTCACGTTGCTGTGGTCGGAGCCGGACTCGCTGGGCTCCGATGCGCAGACATTCTCCTGCAGCATGGGTTCCGGGTTACTGTCATTGAGGCCCGCAACCGTGTGGGAGGTCGCTTGCACCAGGAGGTGCTCCCCAACGGACGCCTTGCTGATGTTGGACCCAATTGGATCCACGGTACCAACGACAACCCCATGCTGGACCTGGCCAAGCAGACAAATACTGCGGTTGGCAGCTGGGACTTGACTTCCTGCGTGTTTGACGAAGATGGTGAACTCTTCTCTATCGAGGATGGCGAGAAGTACTCGGATGTAATGTGGCAGATTGTGCAGGATGCCTTTAAGCACTCCAACAACTCGTCCCAGGACATTGACCCCAAGGAGAGTCTTCACGACTTCTTTGTTCAGAAAGTTGCCGAGAAGATTCCCAGCACCGAGAAGGACTCCGAAAGGAAGCGAAACATTGTCATGCAAATATCCGAGCTGTGGGGTGCCTTTGTTGGAAGTCCCATCTACCGACAAAGCTTAAAGTTCTTTTGGCTTGAGGAGTGCATCGAGGGAGGTAAGTTTGAAGCAGAGCTCGTTTCAGAACCTAACTAACACTCACCAGAGAACCTATTCTGTGCTGGCACGTACAAGAAGGTGTTGGATGCTGTTGCGAAGCCTGCGATTGAGGGCGCCGAGATCAAGTTCCAGACCAAGGTCGAGAGGATATCGTACCGAACCGACCCTGAGGACAAGGCCAAGGTTCAAGTCAACGGCGGTCAAACTCTAGAGTTTGATGAGGTTGTCGTCACAGCCCCTCTCGGATGGCTAAAACGAAATTTGGCCGCTTTCGAGCCTGCGCTGCCTGCTCGCATGACCAAGGCAATCGGCGCGATTGGGTACGGATGCCTAGAAAAGGTACGTTGTCATAATCCTCATCGGGACGCACGGTGATACTCAAACGGCTACTACTTAGGTTTACATCACTTTCCCCAAGGCCTTCTGGCTCGCCCGTGAAGGTGACGACCGAAAGGCTCAGGGTTTCGTACAATGGCTCTCACCCAACTACGTGACAGAGTCAAATCCAAAGAGATGGAATCAGGAAGTCGTGGAGCTTGCCAGCCTTACGCCGGAGACGTCACATCCTACCCTCTTGTTCTACACGTACGGCGAACAATCGCAGTATCTCACCGGCCAGCTAGCTGAACTCTCGGACCCACGGAAGAAGGATGAGTTCCTACTTAACTTCTTTAAGCCATACTACTCGCGGCTGCCTCACTTCTCGGAGACTGATCCGGATTGTAAACCCACGGGTTTTATGGCGACGGACTGGCTTCACGACGAGTTGGCCGGATTCGGAAGCTACAGCAATTTCCAGGTCGGGCTAGAAGAGGGCGATACGGATATCCGGACCATGAGAGAGGGTCTCCCGGATCACGGGCTGTGGTTGGCGGGAGAGCACACGGCTCCGTTTGTGGGGCTGGGTACGGCAACTGGGGCGTACTGGAGCGGTGAGTCTGTGGGCAGGAGGATAGCGGAGGCGTATGGGCTCACAAAGTGAGTGTTTCTCTCTAATAGAGGGTTTGTCAGGTTGCTATAGATGGACACGGATACACATCTTGTAGATCTGGCAGCTGGATGGGCCTTGTACATTGTATTACAATAGATGGCAGGCTCAGCAGGACTGCTCTCAGATGTCCAATTCCAGATGCTCGCGTGAGCATACTGTGAGTGTGTTCCTGTCAGATTCAACCACCTGGGTACCTGGAAAGGTATACAAGCGTTGAAAGAGATCGATCCTGTCCATGTGGCACTGATGCTTGTTGTTGCACTAACCCAAGCCCATGGACAACGGGATCAAAGGACAGGCAGCCCCAGGTCGAAGAAGCTGCTGCACAAAGCCAATACTGCAGTTGCTTACCCACACACCATTGTAAAAAGGGAAATACATCCATGACGCGACCAACGCATCGCAGCAGAAGAGAGGGTGGTGTCGCCGTTTTGGTCGGATGGGTGGGAAGAGTCAAGTCGAATTAGGCGCTTCACGACTCAAGTCACCCACTGAGAGCGCGATGCACGGGTCAAATGACGCCCCCAGGGACCCCCTGGAAGCGGCGGGAGATGCCATCATCAACCCCCCTCACGTCACGACGGACTGGGGGATTGATCTCTGACCGGCTCTGATGGAAGTCATCCATCACCAAGAAGAGTCACGAGCTGACGGGTCTAGCGGCGTTGAGTCGACACTTACAGGGCATCTACCGCCTGTAGCTTGTGGTCCTTGAGGATCTATGGAGCCATGCTCCGCACTTCGGGCTGGAGAGTGCCCCCACCGCCCGCCCGGCGCGTTGCCGCCTCAGCCATCATTCATGCCCTCCCATGCATGTCGTGACAAGGTGTGACGCCTGTGACGGTGACCCGACTCTTTGGGAAAGTGTGCCTTGAAGCCTCTTGCCTTGCAACTCTAACTCTCTTCTTTACAACCGACGCCAACAACCTTTGGGCCTACTTCTCAAGCCACGAAACAATTTCTTAATCTTGAATCTACTTTTTTTTTCTTCCTCCCTTTCTTCTCCCTTCTTCATCTACTCTGCTTCTTCACCCTCATCCCATGACCCTCCGCTTCCCTTAATCATGCTCTGCGGCCCCGCATCTGGCCGGGGGTCTCGAAGCTACCGATAGCACGCCCGACGCCGGCCTCTGCCTAGACGACGACCACTGCCTTGTTGACGCCTTGCGAACCGTTTTGACCGACTGTCGTCTTCTCTCTTACACTCTCTTCCATCGACTTCTTGGGCTGCGAGGGCACCCATCGCCACGCCCTCTCCCGCCGACTCGAGCGCGCTGACGTTGACGTCGACGTCAACGCAACGCCGATATCATGGCGGCATTCTTCCAGTCGTTCCGGAGCTCCTCCATGCCAAAGAGGTTGCTCCGGTATGCCCTTTCACGGCTGGAACTTCTCGATGCCGACGCCCTCGATTTAGATAATTTGGATCTTGCCTGGGGACGGAATACGGTCTTCGAGTTTCGTGATGTTGGCATCAGACTCAAGGTAAGCAGGTCGCTCGGTCCTTGGCCCATGTGATTAATCCCAGCTTGTGATGGATGCTGATAACCATCGCAGAAGCTCGACAAGCTGCTACACCTCCCCGAGACGTTTAGACTGCAAAAGGCAAAGGTGCTACTTCTACGGATCAGCATTCCGATGGACTTTTATACGAGTCCCATCATAGTCGATATCGATGGCGTCAGTGTTGCTTTACAGGTCATGGGCACAGAGCCCAAGACAGGACGAGGAACACAAACACCCGATGAAGTTCCCGTTGTCCCTAATACGGTCGATCTGGCGCAATCATTCCTCGAGACGACAAATAGATCAGAGCGCCAAGAACTTGAGGATGCTCTGGCTGCAGAGACGCAGGATATGGATGCTTCAGTAGCCATGAGCGACGACAGCAGCGACGACGACGCCCTGGCATATGGCACAGGCCAGCCGCTGTCTCTACCGGCCTTCATGGCCGACTTTTTGCAGGGCATCGTCGACCGCATGCAGGTCAGGATCAAGGATGTTAGCTTCCAGCTCGATGTCGAGGTCCCCGTCGAGCCGAATTCTCCTGCGAACGAGATGATTTCTTTCCAGCTCGCCCTCGATAACATCGATGTCGAAGGAGTCACTACCCGTCCTAGCGAGGATGGCGAATCGCCTACAATCGTGCCCAAGGAAGGCAAGCGACATGTCTCCTTATCTAATGTACGGGCATATCTCATATCAGAAGCGAATGTCTTTTCCGCACTGGCACGATCTCCCTCCATGACATCTCCCTCCGTCGCTTCTTCGCCGGCTATGACGAGAAATCCCCCATCTCGTCAGGCAACCACTCTCTCACTTAGCAGCCTTCATGAGGAGTCTGCAGCCTCATCTCACTCAATCCGGAATGACGAACCGATGACTTCATCGCATCAAACCATCTCCCAGGAGGAACTCTTGGTTTCCTCCGAGCACAGCATCGAGCAGGCAAGCTCCGTGTCTTCATTACAGCAACATCCTCAACATTATTCCCAACATGCAGGTTCTATGGCCTCTTCTCTTGCAAGCCTCCAGGAGGACTACTCCGTGGCTCGCGAACCCCCCGAGCCCGAGTACCTCTCGAACGATAGCGAAGACGCATTAGATATTCCCTACGAATTCTCTGATGCTCAAGACGAAGATGCCGAAGACAGCCCAGCGACTCCACGGGCCTCGATGTATCATGACTTCAACAATCCGCTCAATGAGGAGCCTCTGTTCCATTCAACCATGATTTCCGCCGATCATCCATCTCATTCTACGGCACTTGAGAACGAGAGACCTCAGTGGGCAAACGTTGAGCGAGAGGCCAGGTCTGCCCCGGCTCTACAGCACGGTTTGCAGCCATTCAGCCTACAAGCTTTTCACTCAAGAACACCAGAGGGTCCACTCAGCCGGTCTACTTCCAGTGAAAGCTTCGGTGCTGGATCAACCGAAGATCTCGCCCAATCTCATATGTACACTCACGAAGATGCAGAGAGCATGTACATGAGTGCATTCTCACAAGCAAGTTCTCGGTCTGCAGCAGTATCACCTCCGGCTACTTCCCAACACACTCCACCCCCAGCGGAGCGGCTAAGCGAATCAATCAACCCCGTGGAGAAGCCTGCTTCGCCCGTCGCAGAACCTGAAGTACCAGATCTAGCGGAATCTCACGCCTCAATTGTGAAACCGCAGACTCCTCCTCTGGACGAACCCCAAGCTCCTGCACCAGAGGTGAAGGAGTCCAGGCCGTTCATCCCGGGTGCATGGGATGAGGACCTGGACGAAAGCCAAGCATGGACAGAACCAGCCCCAATGAAGCGCTCAGCTCACGCTACTGAAGACGCATCAGATAGTGACTCCTCTGAGCCAGCCTTCTCCCGAGCCTGTATTGCCGAGTCCGATCCTGAGGCCCCGAGCACGCCTGTCAAACACCAAGACGATGTTCCCACTCCCAAAGGACCAACGCGCCTAGTCAAGGAGATTCTCAATCTCAAGACGATCTCGATTTACATTCCGTCTCAACATAAGCACCTGCATGTTCAGCCTGCATCTCCTGAGTCCGTAGCTCAGCTATCACGGTCTTTGGGACGGTCAGCATATCCACAAGCACCAGGCGCATTCTCAGTGCATGGAGCTGCATCCGCGCATCCGTCACAGCCAGCGTCGAACGTAGATGACACTCTAGAAGTGAATCTTTCTCCCATCAATGTTCGCTTTGATACTTCCCTGGGCTTCTTGCTTGCCATGGTTGTAGGGAAGCTGCTTGAGGCAGTCCAAGGAAAGAAGCCAGCCCCAGCTGGAGAAAGCAAGCAGGGAACAGATGCGAAGACGCCTAACGTGAAGCTAACACTCGAGGAGGTCAAGCTCGACTTTCTTAATCGGCTCGGTGGAGTTTCAGACACACCCGAGCGTTACTTGGATCCGTCCGCTTTCATCTTTGATCAAGAGGTCCTACTCAACCTAACACTCCAGAACTTGGTCATCTCTACATCTCAGACTCAGGTGCCGGTGGTTGAGGGTAAGGCCGCGACAAAACCAGCCTCTTTGACAAAGATAGATTTGCAAAAATTCCGTTTCGGGTACGCCAACGGCGATATCATCTCGTTCGATAGCGGCCGGCCGATGAGTACGTCAGTTAAAGACACGTTCCTGACCACCGGGTCCGATATTGGCGTCAACATTCTTCAGTCCGGGGATAACATCAGGACGAATGTCGAAACATTGCCACTTGTGTTCCAGCTCGATCTACGACGACTCGACGAAACCTTCAGCTGGTTTGGTGGCTTAAGTAGCTTCCTTAACATGAGTGCCTCGATCGCATCCAGTCCGTCACCAACCCCCAAACCAGCTCCCGTCCCGCAACAGAAACCTCGAGGTGTTCGCTTCGATACTCCTATTGACCCAGCGGACAAGTCTGCAGCTGCAGCGAATAAGGTTAAC
Source organism: Fusarium sp. MBC 438 (assembly GCA_030779245.1). Lineage (NCBI taxonomy): Eukaryota > Fungi > Ascomycota > Sordariomycetes > Hypocreales > Nectriaceae > Fusarium > Fusarium sp. MBC 438. The sequence continues at coordinate 122,860 of JAPFTB010000174.1, read as the reverse complement.
GTCCGAATCGGGGGGTCTTGGGTGGAGTTGGTGGGCAAGGACTGCAGTCTGACAGCAGAAACAAGTGCTATCAAGCTCGTGAGCCGGGATGAGGGTATCGGAATGACATGCAGCATGATGCGCTTGTCGGGACCTTACTTGAACCCGACGTCCGAACCTGCCATAACCACTGAAGTCAGAGGCGTTAAGATCAGCTTCCTCATGGCCCCTCAAGATTCGGATCTCGAGAAGCTCCTTGAGCTTATTATTCCGTCAAAACTCCAGTTTGACGGCGGCAACGACGAGATCATGGTGGACACGTTACTCCGCCAGCGACGAAAGGGTTCGGTTCTGAGAGCGACGGTCGACTCAGTCAATGTTCGCATCCAAAACATGGCTCAGCTCTCCGTCCTCCCGGATCTTGGAGAGGAACTTGCAAAGCTCTCAACCGTGGCGAAATACCTGCCGGAAGATGATCGCCCTGGCCTGTTGACGCTCGGAGATATTGAGAAGGTGGGTGTCAGTCTGGACTTTGGCGGGAAGCTGGGTCACTTTGGCGCCGAGTTGAAGGGACTGAACGTTGGTCACATCACCGTACCGTCACTTGTTGCCATCTCGGTAAATGGTATCTCCCTCAAGAGAAACCGGTCAGAAGAACTTGTCAGCACTGTGTCATTCGTCAAGGAAATTTCACCTCGAGGCCCGGTTGTCATGGCAAGGATGATCGGTGACGACATCGAGCCCCTGATCAAGATAAAGATGCAAGATTTATGCATCGACTACCGCGTTCCTACCATCATGGATATTCTGGACCTTGGAGAAGATGCAACACCCCAGGACTTTGATGCAAGCCTCGCTGCTTCCGTGGCAAACCTGGGCGACCAAGCACACAATGTCCTCACAAGGCCGCCTGGCTCTCCGTCTGATAAGTCAAAGACTTCTAATCCCATGACCTTGGATATTGGCTTCCGCGACTGTCTTCTTGGGCTGAACCCCCTGGGACATTCTTCCAAGCTGGTCATCTCACTTACTGATGCTCACCTTGTCGCCGTGCTACCCAAGGACGTGGACACAAAGGCCACCTTTACCATCAAGAAGTCGTCCATCTTGCTCATTGACGACATCGCCCAGTTCACAGCCGACGAACAAATAACTACCCAGAGGCCCCGTGCGTCGTCATCGACATCTCGCCAGGTAACGGACATGTGTGCCCGAGGATACGTGGATATCTGCTACATCTCATCCACCAAGGTCATTGTAGATGTCAAGGCTCTTCAGGATGACGAGAAGCAGCTCAATGTGGAGGTTCAAGATGGCCTCATTGTTTTGGAAACCTGTGCAGACTCGACACAAACTCTTATTGCATTGACCAACGCTCTCAAGCCCCCAACGCCACCCAGCAAGGAGGACAAGTACCGAACAGACCTGATCCCTGTTCAAAATCTCCTCGCCTCCATATCGGCAGAGGCATTCGGAAGGGCCGAGGGAGACTACGATTTTGATCAGGACTTTGCAGGAGCTCAAGAAATGGCAGGCAGTGGTTCCGATGCTGGATACAACACAGACAGCCCACTGCAAGTCGAGTCACAGTTTTACGATGGGGACCAGGCCGGTGAGAAGGTGCTGTTTGATGCCTCGAGCAGTTCTATCCTGTCTCTCACCAACAAGGGCAAGGACGTGGATGGCGACTCGTCGGTGCTCCTGAGCAGAGACTCTGAGGACTCAGATGATCTCCTCATCCAAGAAGATTATTACGACCGCGGCGATTCCAAGGACAGCAAGGCCAAGGTGTGGAACTCAAGAAGAAACACTCACGACAGAGCGCTGCGGGAGCTGGTCAAGCGATGCCCCCTGAAGGCCTCTGTGAGAGGTGTGCATGTGATCTGGAATCTCTTTGACGGCTACGATTGGACCCGTACGCGAGATGTCATCACAAAGGCGGTACAGGAGGTTGAGGCCAAGGCGTATGAGCGACAGGCCCAGTACAATGTGTATGAGCAAGAGCTTGAGGATGAGGAAGCGATCGGGGACTTCCTCTTCAACTCGATTTACATTGGTATCCCTGCCAATCGCGATCCTCAGGAGCTGGCTCGAGCCATCAATGAAGGTCTGAACGACCATCTGACTGAGACAGAGTCAATCGCTACCACGGCCTTCACATCGTCAAGCAACCGAACTGTCCGCTCCCGTCAACCGAAGTCGAAGCGACTCAAGCTCAAGCGTAGCAAGCACCACAAGATCACCTTTGAGTTGCAGGGCATCGACGTGGACTTGTTCGCGTATCCTCCTGACTCTGGCGAGACGGTTAACTGCATCGATCTCCGTGTGAACAACCTGGATATTTTCGATCATGTTCCAACATCGACATGGAAGAAGTTTGCTACATACGATCAAGACATGGGCGAGCGAGAGATGGGCACGAGCATGGTTCACCTGGAGCTGCTCAACATTAAGCCACAGCCATCTCTCGAGGCATCTGAAATCGTCCTACGAGCAACTCTTCTGCCCCTGCGACTGCACGTTGATCAAGACGCCTTGGACTTTATCACACGATTCTTTGAGTTCAAGGATGAGAGTGTGCCCGTTCACACATCTAAGAGCGACGTGCCGTTCATCCAGAGAGCAGAGATCAATGCTATTCCAGTCAAGCTTGACTTCAAGCCCAAGCGAGTCGATTACGCCGGGCTCCGATCTGGACACACAACCGAGTTCATGAACTTCATCGTTCTTGAAGAGGCGAGGTTGACGCTTCGGCGAGCAATCGTTTATGGTGCGATTGGCTTTGACAAGCTGGGCAAGACCCTCAACGATACTTGGATGCCCGATGTCAAGGCGAACCAGCTTCCTGGTGTCCTGGCTGGTCTTGCCCCTGTTCGCTCGATCGTTAACGTCGGCAGCGGCTTCAAGGATCTTGTAGAAATCCCTCTGCGAGAGTACAAGAAGGATGGTCGTGTCGTTCGCAGCATCTCCAAGGGTGCAACCGCCTTTGCTCGCACAACAGGCACAGAACTGGTGAAGCTGGGTGCTAAGCTAGCTGTGGGCACTCAGTACGCCCTCCAAGGCGCCGAAGGCATGCTCTCAGATCCACAGCAGGCGTATGATGGTTGGGACGAGGATGATTTCGACGAGGAGGACAAGAGACAGATCTCGCTCTATGCGGACCAACCCACGGGAGTCATTGCTGGCATCCGAGGCGGATATCGTTCCCTTGCCAGGGACGTCAACGTGGTTCGCGATGCCATCATCGCAGTGCCGGGCGAGGTCATGGAAAGCTCGTCTGCGACTGACGCGGCAAAGGCCGTTTTAAGGCGAGCACCGACTATTCTCTTCCGGCCTGCTGTCGGTGTTTCCAAAGCGCTAGGTCAGACACTGATGGGAGCGACCAACTCGATCGATCCACACAACAGACGACGCATTGCCGAGGTAAGTTTATGTTGTTGTTTCTTCTTGATAGATATGGAGGCTAACAAGGTGACAGAAATACAAGAAGCCTTGAAGCCTTCGCGCAGTTCAACGATAATGGTGAAGTCAACACCAAGGCGTCCTGATATGATGGCCATACGCTACTACTTCTCAGCACTCTGGCCCTTTTCTTTATTTTCTCCTTTTTCTTTCCTTATCTTCATGTCAGTTATTGTTTTAATTCGCATATATCGGTGCTCAGGGCTGGGATACTCTGTCGTTTTTTTGAGATACAGCCATGCATGAATCCATGGAAACCCCCATCCATGATAGATCGGCGAAAACGGGACGGGCACGTAAACGGCCCAATGATAGACCTTGAAAGCCATGCGTGGGGATTTGTTCTTTTTTTCTTTTTCGAGTTTGGAGTTGGTCTTATTACGGGAGTGAATGAATGAGTGAATATGAATGTGGATGACCTGGGTTTTCTTTTGATGGATTCTTTTTCCTATGGGTTTAGGTGGAAGGCAGTCTGAATTGTTATTATAGATGTCTGTACCAGATTGCATGATACCACTTTGTTGAGTTTGACTATTCTGTCTTTTCGTTTACCTTGCCTTACAAAAGAACAAAAAAGGATCAATCTCCCATTCTGAGGCTCAAGAAGCTTGTCCTTTCAATCAATGTGAACGTCTGCTCATGCTTGAAGAACACCCATCAATCACCCTACTATCTTCTTCTAGAATCCGTCATCAGGAACCCCCTTCTCTTTCTCCGCAGCCTTCCTCGCCCTATTCATGTCAACCCACCACTTGTGTGTCTCCTCAGTCCCCGTCCACTCGCCCTTCTCATTAATCTCATCCCACGGCTTGGGGCTCAGGATGTAATGAATGTTCTTGACATTCTCATCCCGCCAGATTTGTGCATGCACACCCTCCCACCTCAACGTCTTGAGCGCGTTGTATACGTAGGGTAGCGCGACCCAACGCCCACGAAACAAGTCAGATAGCAGGGACTGATCTGCAAAGTCCATGTTGGTCATGCTCGTCTCCAGGTACGCCATGATCTGGGCGTATAGCGTCTTTGAGGGGTTGATGACCTGTAAGCCCCCATTTATGGAGCTCACAGGGCTGAAAGAAGGGTCTGCACCCATAGATTGGGCAATTTCAGGGGTTGCGTGCTGTGACGTGAAGGCGCAGTTTGAGGGGATCCAGTCTTTGGGGTAGTGAGGCTTCTTGAGGGGGTTGCAGACACAAGCGTGGCCTGCTGCAAAGACACGTTTGCTAGTGTCCTTGTTCCCCGTTGCAGCCAGCGCGGGAGGATCCAGCTCAAGATCCATCAACTCATCCATGTTCCTCAAAACGAGCATGTCGGAGTCAAGTTGAACGACACGGTCATACTCAGTCATGGAGAAAGCTGCAAATTTGCTCCAGCAGTCGTAAAACCGCGGCTCATTGGTAAAGTCGTAACCTTTGGTTGGGACGAGGTAGGGGATGCGCTGAGAGGGGATGCCACGGGCACGGAGGGCCTCATGGCCCTCTGGAGGAAATGAGTCGGTATAAAGGGCTACGAGGGGGTATCGCGACTTTGCGGCCCGAAGGGAGTAGTCAAGAGTGAGAAGGCCAGGCAGGTAGTTGAGATTGGTGATGAGAGCTGTCCAGACTGGGACGTTGAACATCAGTAAAGTGATAGCACAATCGCGATGCCTTTATACCTTTATCTGACTCAAATGCACGTCTTCGGGGCTCTGAATCTGCCATCTTGGAGATATTCAGCGTGCTGTGGATACTCAAGGTTCATAGTTCAGTAGTTCCAAGGGGAAAGTTTGTTAGCAACTCGACAAGGAGACCTCCATGAGATGCCAGGAGTAACAAAGGCAGGCATTGAGAGATCAGACGCCTATGATTTCGAGTGTTTTCAATCCATCCGTGTACAGAGTCAGGTATGAAGCCTTCCGCACACGAACGAACTCAACATGCCCAATTGTCGACTTCGACAATTCTCCATGGTTCCTGAGCAAGACGGGAAATTTCAAGGTTCCCAATGACGCGCCTCTGACGAATTTCATAGCACAGTATGATCTAAGAAGAGATCCAAGGCCACAGGTCTCGATGAGTTCTGCTGTAGTCCAGGGGAAGCTGTCAGCTCGCAAGATTTGACCGAGGGAAGGAGGAAATCCCACTTACAGTACACGCTGAGATGGATGTGAGTCATGTGTCCACCACAGGTTGTGTGGCACAAGATCGATCTCACCTCGGCACGATATGCAAGGTCCTCTTACAGGGAAGTGCCGTGCCTAGGTACCAGCATCAAAGCTTCTCCCGTCGGCAATGCAGACAAGGAAGGGCCTCAAGCGCCAAGACGATCGATCCAGAAAATGTCAGTCGTCTGAGCCTCATGAACTCATCTCACGTCACATCGCCGAGCTAACTCCTCGATCCACAAGCGCGGCTCCGAGCAGTTCAAGCTCGGCACCGCTGTCGGACATAACTCTGTTGCATCATTGCCCAAGGCTTCGGTGATCGTCCGAGGCTGAACAGCCGGGGCCTTTGACCGAACCTGGGGAAGAGCCGCAGGACCGATTGGTGCGCTATGAGCGTACGTACTATGTCGGGTAAAAAGAAAGCGAGGCACGGATAGTAGTTGAAAACTATGTATGTAGGTTGTAAGTCGTTGTTGGTGTTGCGTGCAGGTGCAGCAATAGAGTGGAAACACCACGATAACAGTCGCTGGAAAAGCCGCGGGAATGATGGCTTGCTATCAAACGCAAGATAATGCAAGACCGGATACCACCGCCGGTCACGTTATCGTATCGCATCTGCACGAAAGGCATGTGAAATCCGTTCCGGTTGACGATCAGTAACTCGCCATGTGTGGGCTAAGCTGAGCTGAGCAGTTCCATACCAGAAGGAACCGAGACAGATGTATCACAGTCAAAAGGGCCGAAGCTGATATCTTCATCGTCTGATATCGTCAACTTAGACTCAGCCAGCGATATTGTCGTGCTTCCAGAGATAACGAACACGGCAGCCATGATGGTTTGTGTTCATGGTTGCCAGAGGTGATTGGTTGTCTGCGTACGCAGTATCTGCCTGTATTTTGTTTTTTGTTGAGCTTGTGCTTCACCGTCAGCCCCCTGAAGTAACTGAACTCGTCATCTTGGCGCGTCCATCACTGTAGCAAGATCGACACCACCATGACCATTGCCGAAGCCATGTGCTATCGGATCCCTTCCCGTTCAAGATTGCGCTCGGTGAGTTCAAGGTGAAGCGGTCGATAGCGTCCAGAAACCAGGTGAGTTCAACAATTTTAGATGCGCCGGGGCCGCCGTAATTCCAACAATAGCAGCCATCCCCTCCCCTACCTACCGTCCGGGCCAGTTAGTCGTGCCGCCGCCCTCCATTCTCAACGCACCGCCCTGTCTCAACTTTCCCCTGTCTCGCTCGAGCTTGGCTCTAGACTTCCATTGGCATATTTCGCCTTTCAATTTGAAATCGGGTCAGAGTGTAGCTCAACAATTCGACACGTGCGCAACCCTAGCTTTGGCACAGCCTAGTCTCAAGTTAGCAACACCAGGGTCTGGAGAGCATGGTCAGCATCAAGTGCCGTCGATGCTTCCTGTTCCTCTGTCGAGTTGTCCAAAGACGACTGCTTCTCCGAATGTCAAGCTCGTAACTACGAGATCTTAGCATCTGATAACTTGAATGCCGAATCTCTGACATCGGACGTTCTCCGTCCGGTCGACCGAGGCAATTCACACTTTTGGACCAAGCAATTACCGATGGGAAGCCCCCAATCAAGGTGCCAAAGACACTGGGATCTGCGACGGAGTCTGCTCTGTCTCCCCGGCCCAAAGGGGACTCCCGAGCAACCGAGCTGGCGGGTTCCTGTGAGTGGACCTGGGGACCTTCGAGTCTGGGCAGACTGGCCTGTTTTCCTTGTCACGGGTCCCCTCCCGGAGTCGAGCTCTTGACAAGGTGCCCTGTGCGGGTGCTTGTGCTTCTGCTTGTGCTTCCCCAGTGCCGTGCCGACATGCGGCGTTGGTCTTGGTGCCGCTTTAAGATAGTTCCAGGTGATCTCGTGCTAGGGAAAGCCTATCGAGGTGAGTCACTTCCTCACCTTGCTTCTGGAAGACTGGCACAGGTGAGGAGCTGATATGATAATGGTTGCGCGTCCTTGTTACAGAACAGATATTGGCATTGACGTGGAGGAACCGACACGCAAACGCTCCATCTCTTAACAAACAAGACCTGCACCATAGCTTTCTGACCGCCTTACCATGGCCCTGTCTTCAATTGGTTCGTTTCATGGCGATCTGTCAAGGAGGGACAGGCACCATCCACGTGCGCCAGCCAGATCACTGTGCCCCTGCCGAGAACTTCATCAGCGAAGCGGACGCTTGTTGGTGGCAACCAACAAGCGTGAGACATGGGGACACCGAGAGGGGGATGTTAAAGCGGCGCCAATCCACCCGCAGGGCCCTTGTCTTGCTCATCCCAGCACTGATGCGTGGGGATCTCTCAACGAGTTCCACCACCAATTCCATTGCGTTCGCGGTTGCGGTGTTGCGACTGAGAGCGCGGCTGGTGCTGTAAGGATGGGCCCATACCAGCTTCTCTGGCGGCGTGCTGCGACGCTCTGCATTGAGAGCTGTCGTCACTTGACGCCACTGTTCCATGCTTCCCTTGTTTGTGGTGTCCAGACGTGCTCCCATCAATGGGGAATATCTCAGCACGGGGCAACTGTTGCATACAGACATGCCCCTCTCTCGTCTTCACTTCTTCTCTGAACCGGACATTGACGGCTCAAGAAGCTCGAGTGGTTCGAGGTCGAGGACGAGCAAGCTGGGGCTTAGCGAAGACTGTACATTCTCCATAATTGTCCCCTTTCTTTTCGATGGTCGGGGGTGGATCCGTAGCTCCCCAGCAGAACGAGAGCTGGAGGAGCAAGACCGTGCTGGACGAGGTGACTTTCTGAACCGGGGGTGCTTGATGAGGCTGCTGATTGGATCTCAACATCCAGAGACGCAATGTCCCACACCGCGGCATTCGGTATTCCGTCGTAGAGAGCCCAGTGTCAGTAGGTAGCCCCCCCGGCCATTGCTATGTGCTGCCGCTGACGGGTGACCACCTTTCGACCTGGTGTTTTTCCTTTTTCTGCTAGACGGCGTTTGAGGGGTCGCTGGCTGGATTCGAAAGCTGGGGTGTTGGTGATGGTGTGTAAGTCGGCTGTTGGATTCGTACTGACCTTTTGCCTCGATTTGGTTATAGTAGCAGAAGCAATTCCTACCGCCTGCTCCTGCCCAGTCTCCCTCACCTTGGTGGTTGCCACTGTGCAGGGCAATCGCAGGAAGGCGCAATGTACTTCGTACAGTACCTTTCCGCACTAACTGTTGACACTAGAACGGGAAGTAGTGGGATGGTTGTCGATGTGGGAAGGAGTCACCCACACCCATCCACATCCACGCCATCCCCATCCCCATCCCCAGATGGTCACAGCTATATCTACAAGCTCCCGTCTCTACCCTCCCTCCCTCTTCTCGTAGTCTCGCTTCATCCCCTCTTCTGTCTGTCTCATCTCGCCTTGGTCTTACTTCAATTCCTCAGCCAAGTACATAAATCCTCTTCCCCTACTCCCAATTGAAGCTCTCTGTCCCTCTCCCACTTACACCACCTGTTGTGAACTTGCGCCGACCCTGTTCATACTTGTCTCCTGATCGCTGTAATCGTCACCGCTTCTATACTCGCGTATAAGTAGCTGGAAATCGCTGCCGCAAATTACCTTGATCTACACATCCTCTCACATACAACCTCAATCACAATGTCGCGAATCACTGCTCCCGCTTCTAAGCTTGCCCGCACTCTTGCCGAGTCGCATCGCTCTGCCGGCGCCGTCCTTACGCCCAAGTATGAGGAGCTCCTCCGAGCTCCCCGCCGTCCTACTGAGCACCAGCAGCACTCTGAGGTCAGTCTCCATCTCGCCAATTGATCAACCCAGTCGCTAACAATTACATTAGACCCGCGGTCTCACCACTACCCACCGTCCTACTCCCCAGCCATCCATCGCCCACCGCACACGGCCTCTGATGCAGGGCTTCCACTCTTCTACTCCTTCCAAAACTCCCGCCGCTCACATCGACACAACCGTCTTGCCCAAGATCCATCCCATTCCCACCTCGAACGAGCCCATCCCCCGTGTGCCTCTTCTTCCCGACAACTACGGCGCTCACCACCACTCTCTCTCCGACGCAGCCGATCTGGCCCGCGGCAACCGCCCCATCATCTTTGCCGTCGACCCCGATGTGGTCGTTCCCGGTGCGCCCATGGCCGACATGGAGGTCGTCAACCTTGACAATGTCGAACTCAAGTTTGCGCATGAGCCTCAACCCGCCGCCAAGACAGAAGATGGCGACAAGAGCACATTCTTCAGTGACATTATCCGAAGCATGAGAGACGATGTGTTTGCTCAGCCTCAGACCCAGAAAGCCTGACGAGAGCATCAACCATCTTGGATATGACACGATAAAGATTTTTGAGCATGGGCTTCTTGGAAAGAAGTATAAGATATAAGCGTTTAATTTACCTTGTTTTCATTTGTTTGCGCACTATGCTGTCATGCCATCTACTTGTTACTACAGGAGAGAGCGTGTGACTGGAGGCCATCTACTGAGCCGTCTACGATCAGTATCATAGCAAATCAAGCCCAAAGTGGCAGCCTGGAATATCAATACAAAGAGTTGATTTGTCCAAAACAATTGCCAAATCTCAAACAACTAAATGTCAACCACAATGTGTAAAGGATTTATACTCAAGACACGAAGCACGATCGACAAAAGACTTTTATGCGAGACACGCCATGCGCAGTAAATTACTAAATAATCATTCGCCAAATTCAAAGCCAAGTAACTACTATAGAAGTGAGAGCGATTGATGCGCCTCTCGAGCGTCATACTGCGCCGAGTTTTGCGTTGATGTTGTGTTGATGTTGTTGTGTTGTGTCTATGGTATCATCTCTCGTAAAACACCACCTGCAACCCCCATCCATGTTCCGGCTCAACTTCCCTTCCCTTCCTTCCTTTCCCCTTTTGGCCTCTGTTCCTGTCAATCTCTGGGTCTCGCCACTTTGTCGTACAGTACATATTCGCAGGTTAGATGCAGGCAACCAATAACGAACCAACCAGCCGGTGGCTCATGGAGCCTCCTCTGCGTCCCGTCCCGCGTCCCTTTTTCACCGCCCATCAGAAACCCCATGCGGCATGTCGGAGTTCGTCTACCGCTTCTTCATGGACGGTCTGGGCTTGCACTCGTCGTTGGTGACGGGGTGCAGCATCACCTTGATGGGGTAGTTCTGAGTGTTGTGCTGGTAACCCTTGGCCCAGTCGTAACTAACGGCGTAGGCAAAGATGCTTCCGTTCTTGTTGAAGGTGGTGGCTGTGATGCTGCCGCCCACGTTGGGGTATCCCTTGAGACGGTGCTTGGCGTCCTTGTCCCAGAAGTGGAACGTACCGTCGGAGCCGGCCGTGCTGAAGGTGCCGTGGACGGGGTGGAACGAGATATCATTGACGGCGTAGACGTTGGTGACGCTGTTGGCGGGGGGGTCACGGTGACACTTGAAGGAGAAGTTGGAGCTGCAGCGTGTTAGTTAAAGATCTAGTCATCAACTCTGGGTGGTTATGGATGCTTACCTCGAGTCCTTGTCCTCGACATACTGAATCGCGCAACGACCCTCGATACTACCAATAGCAAAACCCGCAGAGTCAGTGAAGCAGCTAACCACCCTGGTCTGCCATTTAAGCGGGCTCTGCAGAGTCTTGTAGAATTTGGTAGGGTTCTTGAGGTCGATAACGTTGATGTATCGGTCGGCTGTTCCCACGACGCAGAGGTTGTCGCGGACGTCCATGGTGTAGACCCTCTCCTGGCAGGACAGGGTCGCGGCCGGCTGCTGCTGTCGCAGGTCCCAGTACTTGACCGTCTTATCCCAGGAGCCGGAAACCACCATGGGCCCGTTGCCGCTGTCGAAGAAGCGGACCGTCCGCACAGGCTGGTCATGCGTTCCCACGACCATGTCCTGCTGAGAGGCGAGGTCGCAGACCTTGACGTTCTTGTCGGCGCCTGCTGAGGCGATCTTGGTTCCGTCCTAGGGAGCTTGGTCAGCTGTGAGCTGCATCTTTGTTTTCTTGGTGACATACCTTGGAAAAGTCGACATTCAGGACGGGCTGGGAATGCTCGTACACATGACGACCTTGGCTCCGGCCATTCCCATCAATCTCGTAGATGCGGACCTTGTTGTCCCAACTAGAGACGGCGAGGTAGTCGGGGCCGTTGAGCGAGGGAGAGAAGGCCAGGTCGGAGACGCTGTCGGTGGGAGGCGATTCGAGCGCGACATCAGCCTTGAGGTCGCCGACGGTGGTGCTCGTCGACGAGCTCGACGCGCCACCGAAGAGTGTCGACATGGTTGCGGAGGGAGTTGGGTGAGTTGATGGTGTCGACTTTTCTGCGTTCGTCGTCGGCGCGTAAGGATCTCGCGTGTCAAAAGGTCGTGGCTATCGCAAACGTGCCAGATGTTGTAATATCCGCACCGTATCTCGAGTCTCTAGATCGATTGCGTTCGAAACAAAGAGGGACAAGTCGTTGTCGCGCCGTCAAAGCTGAGAGGCACCAAGGCTTTGTATACTGGGATGGATGAACAGGCACGAAGGCAACGACCCAGCCTTCTCGAGGAAATGCTCGGATTGGCCAGCTTCACTGAAAAAAATCCGTTTAGGAGCACGCCCCATCAGAGCTCTCCATCTCTAGCCCCACCCCTATGCCCCATCTCAAATAAAAAATTCGAATCCAAACAAATTCTCTTCTCTTTTTCTTCTTTCCTTTCTTCACCCGCCCCCTCGCTCAATAAATCGCCATTCGAAGCTCACAAACAGAGACATTGCGATAGCAGCGTCTCCTTTACATTTGGCTTTGGGAGAAAGTCCCCGGACGTCTCTGTTTCGACGGAGCCTGCGGAAACGCGCCGCCATAGAAGCACAGCGGCTGACCTCTGCACCCAGGCCCTCTCCCTGCGACCGGCCCTGCCCTCCGCTACATCTTCCCGTATGGCAACTTGATTCTCATGCTGAACCTAGCTCCCCGGTCCCTTTGGATGAAGATATGAGTCCGCTGCCGGGGTTGCAAAGTTCTTCTTAGCTTGACGGGGGCCGAAGGGTGGATGGTTGGCAGACGTTGGTCACTCGCGAGTGTGGCATCGGGTGCTGAGGACTTGTTGTCGAGGTTGATAGGTATGCGATTGCTCAGCGAAAGCCGAGTTACTCAACGGGGCTCATTCTTGATGCGAGGGGGGGCGGTCCATCCCGTCGACACTTTGGGCGATGGTTTCTTACCCTCCTTTTTTACACTCTAAACTTCGTTGGAAGTTCCTCTTGGGTGAAACCGGAGCTTGGGTCGAGATGGGTTGAAGTTTTCGTGATGATGACCAAATTAGAGTCAAGCACCGAGACGGGAAAATCCTGTCACTGTGGACTACCAAACATATGTCAACTGAAAAACTTCAACCTCCTCGTCTTGTGTCGACTGGATGTAAAGATAGACAGAGCTTGTAGTGGCTGCCTTGGCTGTGACAGCAAACCGTCACCCGGTGATTCTAAACCAACTGTGATACCTTGGTCTGACGTTGGATGTCTGTTCCCCTCAAGATCACCAACAGGGACCAAAGCTGTGTCTGTCAGGTCAGCCTCCCGTCTGGATTGGCTATCGCTCAGACCCCTGCATTGTCATGTTACCGGCTTGCCTCGATTCCGGGGTCAAGATTTGCTGAACCCTTTCCCATGTCAGGGGCCACCCTTTCAGTCAATCACACCTCGTCGTGATAGTTTGATTCTGTATACTTCCAATCAAACGGAACTCGCTCAAGTAGACACGAGCACAAGTAAAAGAGGACAGCGTACCTGCATGAGCTGACTGCCTCATGACCAATATCACGATACAGAGGGGTCCAGCCTCGAGTTGTGAATGGTCATGATGGTGATGCAGTCACTCAATTAAGCGACAGCCGGCTTCTAAGGTTATCCCAACCAACAACCAGCCGTCACAGACAATGAAGAGCCACCGCGCGTCTTTCACCCAACCACATTCCTCACGATCCTCTAGCCCATCTCCCGATACGGCGGATCCATGCTCCTGTATGGTCCAAGGGCTGCCCATGTCACACCAGCCCGTCTCAACGCCACACCTTTTCCCAAGCGAGACGAAATCCTCCAATAGCCGGGCCACGCGGCATCATGACCAGAAAAGCCCCCGGCGGCTCTCTCTCCCTTCCTTTCCCGCGTATATTGGATTTGTATATGTATCTTAGATGCAGCCTTTCCGGTAGGGCACGGACGACGGTGATACTCTGACGGCGCGGGAAGAGTGTCTTGGGAGTGGAGGCTGAGCAGCATTGGCGAGGGACTTGGCAGATGAGGAGTGACGAGGCCTTGTTTCTGTGACCGAGACCGAGGGGGTGGAAGGATTCGTCGTATAGAGTTTATTGTTTTCGTTTTCTTGAAAATCCATTCTTTTACGAGGTAGAAGAACCCCCTAACGTCATCTTTTTTCTTGTCGTTCTTGGTTTGTCTTGGATTACGCGCAAGGATACTCGTTACACTGAGATTGCTCCAGCACTCCTTTCATTTATACCAGCAGTGAATCCTTCCGGAACATCGCACTTCATTCTCTTCAACTTTATCCTATTCTCTCCTTGAACCATTTACTATCCACTTACGTCTTCGCTCGCGCCCTGAATCCATTGCCCACCATGCGTTTCTTCTTCTTCGCGACCCTCGTCACCTCCGCCCTGGCGATCGACTCCCTCACCGAGCTTATGGACCAGCTCCCCAAATGCTCCATCGATTGCCTTACCAACGCCCTCTCTGAGCAAGGCTGCTCCCTCACCGACGTCCAATGCGCGTGCTCCAACGTCCAGGCTATTGTTGAGAGTGCTTCACCATGCCTCATCATCGCAGGCTGTGACCTTGATGAGCTATCCAGTACGTCGTTCCCCATCATCCATGTCTTGAGGGACACTTCTTCCAGGAATATTGTATGTCTAACTTCCTCCTTACAGACGCTGCAACCTCTGTTGCAGACATCTGCAAAGGCCAAACCACCGGCACCCCTACCCCAGCGGCATCATCAGCTCCAACATCCACCACCGCCGACACCGTCGAGACGAACGGTCAGCCTTCCAACTTTGGCAAGGGATCCATGTGGACGGGAGCATTCGCCGCCGCAGCAGTTGCTCTACTGTAATTGATTGCTCCAGAACTGGATGTGAAGAGGGACAGATTGTATAACTTGCATTTCAAAGGCGTAGTTGGGCTTGGTGATCATTCCTCGCGGGTCGGGTCCTTTTTTTCTTCTATCGTTGTATTATCAAAGAGCAAAGACTTGGTTGCTCCGAGCAAACCAAGATGATCTATACATCCATGATAAGCAACCCATTAATACAGTCGCGGTTCACACCAATACCCAGTCCTCCTCAGGTCACATTACCTGTACAAAGGATATAGGTATTCCTGTCCATCTAAAACGCCAATCCCAGAGACGAGTAGGCCTTCTCGCTCTCTAATATCCCTGTAGAAACATTCCTCCTCTTCTTCCCTCTCTAGTCTTTCTCTATCCTCTTTTCTTTCACGGAAAGGCATCAATCAAGGGGTGAACTGGCCCAAAGCGCCATTATCTCCGCCATCGAACTCCTCCTGCAGTCTGTCAAGCTCGTGGAAGTGTCCTGCGAGCTCCATTCCCTTGCGTCGCTGTGCCTCGACACGTCGCCAGTCCCATTTGCCCGGCACGTTCAGATCAACATCCGAGATATCAACCGAAAGATCGCCGAGGTGCTGCTCGCCCGTGGTCCAACCGCCCGGACGTTCCGGGAGCAGTCCAGCCGCGCCTCCGAGCACAATAGCCGGATGCACTGTGAAGCGGCCAAGCTTGATAACATACTTGCTGATGGCCGTCGCATAGATCTTCTTCTCCCAACCACCAGCCGGATCCTGAGCTCCCCGTGTAGCAGTCTTCATGAAACGAGGGTCCAACCACGACTTGGGCCGGGCAGTACCCTTGGGCACAATGTGTGTCGCGATGTAGAGCCATTTTCGATCCCAGCACAAAACGCGACTCCACATCTCGTAATTCTTGTAAGCGGGGATCTCCCGCTTGAAGCTGCATTCGACAGCGCCGAGCATGATGCCAATGGAGCCCTTGATGGGTTGATCGGTCTTGGGGTCGAGAACGATCTTGTTCTGAGCGTTGCGAGAGAGCACGGCGAGGGACTCGCGGAGGAGGTAGGAGACAAGGTGTGTTCGGGAGATGTCGAGGTCGGCAAAGTAAGTCGAGTTGGACTTGTGGAGGTTGTAGTCAATCTCGAGAAGAGGCGCATGGCTGGACGAGATGATGGGCTTGAAGAGGGCATCGGGGCCGAGCTTCGGGGACTTGCGCAGCAGAGTGTGGTAAATAAAGGAGTAGAAGACGCGATACTAAAATCTGTCAGCGCATGTAAAGACAATCAAGTAGAAGACACTCACAGTCCAAGCAAGGGGCATAGTCTTCCAGTTAAACATGACAAAGATCATCAACAAGATCCTCGACGTGCGACCAGGTCCTGTGAGAAAAGCCTTGATCATGGGGATCCAGTTCACTCGGTAGGCGGCATATCCAGCAACTGAGCCCAAAGCGATGGGCGCAGCCAAGGAGCCGGCTAGCGAGAGCCCATGGATCTTCTTCGCCGCAGAAGCCATGGTGTTGAGGTTGAATCGAAGTACAGCACGCGACGAGGGGGTGGATGTGTCAGACTCAACACCAGGGGTTCTCCCTCGATATTTATACCAGGCTGGGAAGCAAAGATGCCAGAATATCCGTGCGACAAGAAATGATAGACACTTAATTACAATGGTCCCCTGCGCGCGTCGCAAAACGCGTTCCCCTTTAATGCAAGAGCTGAAAGGGAACCGAGGCACCAATACCCAGTGGAGACTCGGCCGAGATCCACATGTCATTGGAGCTGGGGAAGGAAGTGCTGGGAAGCGAGAGACGGGGTTTATGCTTAAGAGGGAAGGAGATGTTAAAGTCCGATCGAAATGACGACGAACCTAGGTATCACAAGGGTCATTTATCTGAGGTCAAAGTCCGGAGTTGAAGGATCCTGCGCAACTCGTTACTTATCACTAACAACTGGCAAAAAGAAGAGCAACAACAATATTGGAGAAATCTACAAAAAGAAGGACTTTGGTGGATTCAAACCACTTCTGATGGACGAACAGGGAATCGAACCCTGGACCACTCCCAGATGATTCGGACGAATTATGCTAAGGGAGTATTATACCACTAAACCATTCGCCCGGTTATTGTTGTAGGGTAGCCTACTATTGGTCATCATGGAGCCCTGATAGCGAGGTACTGCATTGCAGATTCGCATCAACCTTACCCTAGGTACGGGTTAAAATCCTGCCCTTGTCCCATGAGGACAATACTCTGGCACCGTGAGAGGGTATTGAGACACCACTAGGACCATAAAGAATCTCTGAAGGTGTTTGGAACATTTATTTTGAACCTTAATGCTGTGCTTTAATTCTATTTTGCATATTCTATGTTGTTCTTTACAACGACTTCTCGACCTCCTCCACAGCATCCAAAACGGGCTTCCAGTTGGCCCACTCAGCATCACCACCGGGAATTCCTCCAAACAATGGCAACCTCGTGCCATCAATATCACCAAATCCTCTAAGTCTGCTGACGGCCTCTGTAATACCGACAGTACCGTACTTCACCACAATCTCCTCCATGGAGCTGACCTTGAACTGCAGCAGCCGTCTCTCCTGCTGCTCGGCCTCGGTGGCCTGGGTCTTGGTCGACAGCTCATACAGACGCACCAGCGTCTTGGGGAAGAAACCCGCGGAGCCGTCAATGGCGCCCGCAAAGCCTACTGACACCACGGGGAACAGCTGCTGGCCCAGACCGGTGAAGGGGTGGAAGTGGTCGTAGTCGATGGATGGGTTGGAGCCAACCTGGATGTGTGTCGACACGTCGCCGTGAGAGAGCTTGCAACCCACGATGTTGGGGTGCTTGGCGAGGGTGACGTATGTCGAGGGGGTGACCTTGACGTTGTTGGAGACGCCGGGGTAGTGGTAGCTGAAGAATTGTTAGTTTGCGTTATCATGATGATATTGAGAAGTGACTTGCATCATGACAGGGATGGGGCTCTGGTCAGCCACAGCTCTGAACCACCGGATAATACCCTCCTGCGTCGCAACAGCAGCATTGTATCCAGGAGCAAGACACAATCCCCACTGAGAACCCGCCTTCTGAGCATCCTTGAGCTGCTCGACCGTCTCCTCGATGCTGTTGGTCGCCGTGCCAGCAATGATGGGGTAGTCCTTGAACCCCTCCTTCTCCAGACCCGCCTTGATGCCGCTCAGGATCGCGTGACGATCCCTGGGGTGCAGGTGGACCGCCTCGCCTGTGCTGCCGAGGACGACGAGACCTCGGATGCCGTTCTTGGCCAGGTAGACGGCGTGGGCGGCCTGCGTGTCAATGTCTACAGGCGGGTTGACAGAGTTGTAGTTGGCGGCCTTTTTGGAGGCGAAAAAGGTAGGGACGGGCACGTAGATGCCCTTGGGCGGAGGAGCAGCCATGATGAACCGAGAGAAAATGTTCCGCTACGTGATGAATTTGAAAGCAGAGAAACAGCAGCAGCAAGAGAGTTGCACGAGGGACTTGTCGTGAGGGGTTGACATGATGTATTATAAGCACGTATTTGCCATGCGGAACGAGTTGGCAACGGAGCCGAAGGCCGGCGGGTTCGGTCCCTCGGGGTATCTCGCAGCGATCCTACGCGACTAATGAGTGGTTGCTTCTGATGTAATCGGCAAAAGGGCAGCGATCAACCTATTGAGTTACTTATGGCTTAACAATCCCCCCAAAGCTGGTGGAACCCTTGCCCCTCTTTGTTTAATCACTTGATGAATGAGAACAATTCCTAGTGCCAATTGCTTCAGTCTTGCAGCACGGCTTTGTTAACCGGTCTACGGCGAATACGTAAAAAGGTCCGCGGAAAAAGAAACCCGAACCGATTCGTGACCCGAAGCCGGCCCGGGGATGAGGCCAATTGCATTAGCAAAATGAGGAGTTTGGGGTACAGAGTATGCTTAAGGATGCCTCCACTATGAAACTGAAAGTGAAATAGGCCTGGTCAGTGCGAGGTATGAGAGGGATATAATAGGTAGACAAGTCTCGCAACGAGTGCATACCTACTAAGTATGTGTCTCTAATCTCTGGCCAAGTCTGATTCGCTGTTCAATTCAATGTCCTTCCATAACTCCCTTACTCTAAAGTATCTGATATGCTCCAGAACCAGACTATCAAAAATCCTAGATGCTTCCTTTGCTGGACGTCAACTAGCTGCCTCGCTATCTGACATAGCCACTCACTTTGTCCAATTCAAGATCATAACCTGGCTTCAATTGATTGGCTTTTTTAAGGACCCGGACCCCATCTTCTAGAGTTATCGCTCTATCCAATTTCTTGGCTTCGTCGTTCCCGACGATGCCTCTTGAGATCCAAACGGTCTATATGTTTATTCAACTCCGAAACTCCATCTGAGGTCAACGCCTTTGAGGTATATCTTTTCTCTCTCTTCTTCTTTTTTTTTTATCGGATAACATGGGTTCCCTCTGCTGGCTCGAGCACCTTCCATTGGCAGGCCAGATCCTTCTTCTCGTTGTGCTCCCTCAACTTGGCAATAATCTTGTTGGCAATCGTCTCAAAGTTGTGTGTGGCCAGAGCCAGAATGGTAGGGCCAGCGCCTGACAAGCACACGCCGAGGAAACCCTCCTCGGTCTTGGGCGACATTGACTCGACAATCTCGGTGAGGCCGGGGATGAGAGTCTGACGGTAGGGCTGGTGGATCTTGTCCTGCATGGCAAGATGGATGAGCTCGGGGTCGGGAGGAGATTGGCCCAGGGCGACGGGCAGGAGAGCGATTCGTTGGAGGTTGAAGGTCTGTGAGAGGGAGGGTCAGCTGGTTACTAGCATCGCGGAACAGGTTGCCAAACGTACCACGTCGGGACGGGAGTACTTTTCAGGTAGCACACTTCGAGCAGCATGCGTGGCGACCTGGAAGTCGGGAATGATGGCGACGGCCTTGATCTCCTTGGCCCAGGGGAACTTGATGTGGTGGCCGATGCCATGAGGAGGATTCGGGGGCTTCTTGCCCGTGTCCTCGCCGCCGGCCGGCGCGGGGAGCACCTCACTAAGGGGGATCTCTGTCCGGGCAACGTCCTCGGGGGTCAAGGGCTTGAGGTACGTTCCGACGAAGCCTCCGTAGAGGGCGGCACCGACATTGTCAGGATGTCTCTCTGAAGAGTCGAGGTTAGCAGGTAGAGCTTCAAGAGCTCTCAAGACTCACCAATCATGAGACAGTAGTCAAACAGGCGGTCATAGTCGAGGTGCTTCAGTCCTCCAACCTCACGGCCAAGGACAACACCAGCAACCACAGCAGCACCGGAGCTACCCAGACCACGACCAAGAGGAATGGGGTTCTTGATGTGAACATGGGTCTCGACGGGAAAGTTTCGCTGGTCGTGGCATCGCAGGACGTAGAGGGCGACGCGGGTCAGCAGGTTGGACTGGGGGTCGAGGCTGATGTCGCCGGTGTTTTCTCCCTCTCCCTCGTACGTGATCCTGCAGTTGAGCGGGTGCTCCGACTTTGTCTTTGTGCGGTCGATGGTGACGTGCAGCTCGAGGTACACCGAGAGGGCGAGGCCGATGACATCGAAGCCCGGGCCAATGTTGGCGCTGGAGCAGGGGGTCTTGATGACAAACGATTCCATGACTGTTTGACTTGTGTGTGTATGTGTTAATGAGACGCTCTGACGCCGTGTGTGGATTTGTTTGGTGTGTCTCACAGGTGGGAAAAAGACGTTGGTGGGAGGAGAGGTCACAGAGAGAGTTAAACTAAACAGCCAATGGCGCAATTGGAGCTAGTTCAGTGACGATCAATCGCGAAAAAAGTCTCCGATCTGCTTCTGGCAATTGTTCTTCTTTCTCTTGGAAAAGATCGAGTCAAGAGAAGTTTGCGTGGACCCGACCCTGATAGTGATTAACTGACAGAGTCATACCCGTTTCCCGACCCCCGATGACGGAGCTGGCCGCATCCATACAAAAGCCTTCTTTTTTTCCTGCTGAGCAGTTGGCGGGGTAAAAAAAAAATGTCTTTCGATGGCTGCCCCTCTATCGATATTCATTGGTCGACGATGGTTCAATTGGACATTTTCTGGCTGCTAAACCCGGCTGTGGAAATGTTCTGGGCAAGGGTTTCCATCGGGTTATCGGGCAGGGAGTTTACTTGTTGAGTTTATCAACAATAGAACGTGCAGTGGTTGACTAAACAACATGTAAGTTGAGTTTACAAGAGGTGCTGCAAATGTGGTGCTGGAATATATTAATACGAGAAGCACAAACACCACTCATCCCGTTAGACCCTTGGATACAATACCCTTCCAAGGCCTCAAAACAGATCCCCTCCCCGACGAAGCGAAGTGGCTGACCTTGGCCGATTGTTACGCAGCAGCCTCATGCATAGCCAATCGACTCTGCATCAATATCCCGTCCAATCCGATCCCATCCTTGCAACAAAATTCCCGCTTCCCGAGAGCCTCGTGACTTTGCTCGTGTTGCTGCCGTCGGCATCTCACATCATGACCATCTACCACTACCCTTTAGGATATTAATCCACATCTCGATTCATTGATCAAATGCACGTCTGACATGATATTTTTTGTGCACCTCTCGTGTATAGAAGCATTGTCCAGTCAAGAGCATCAGCACCTTATTTTCTGACTGTTGGTTCGCTGACATGGATACAATCTATGCACAACATGACTACAACAGCAACGCCTCTGTAGATATCACAACCTGACCTATAACAATGGACCTCATTTGTCCGTTCATAGATATATTTTCCGTCGTTGTTGAAAACCCTTGAGCTGACCAATACATGCACAACCGTGCGTCCGAGACTCCGACGGATGTCCCCAAATAGCAGCACCAAATCTCACCACCATGATGTCAATGTCGATAAACTATCAAGCCTAACCCTAGTGCTGAGGAAAGACAAACAAATCCGTCATCTCTCACCCAAAAATGTATCTTTCTCCATCTCGTATACTGCATAGATGCCCAGAATCTCCATTTACCGGGAATCCCGGCATTGACATCTCGACCGCCATTTTATCTCGGATAGTCAGGATGATCGTTCTTTTTTTCCTCCCATGACGTCTGTCGGATCCTCGTGTTTTTAATCTATATTGTGGGATCACCCATGCTACGAGGCCCCGCGCATGATGCTCTCGACGATGATCACTTCTCGAATTCGCTGCCTTGGACTTTGTAAAAGCAAAAGCCTGAGGTGATCGCCATGCCATTGACTTCCCAATCGGGGAGTGCGCCCCAGAAGTTTGGCGAGACTTGACGGCGTTCGGCGCAGCATCAGCGATATGCAGGAATACGAGCCTCAGCAAGCATAGCACCGCAGGACCATCACGCACCGTTGATAGTTTTCCACCCTCGTGGCGAGGTCATCTGGGCCACCTCGGTCTCCCCACGGTAGCAACCTGATCGAACGACCCATCATCTCTAGTTCAGCTTGTACAACAAAGGGCAAAAGAAGGGCCTAGATGATAGCCCTTTCGGAGTAATACTGAACAAAGATCTTGTCCCCGTAAGTTCGCGGGCCTCGCCGGCCGCTCCGATAGCTCACAAGGGCAACGGGAACGACAGAAATGGATACGTTACGTCGGTTCCTCGGTGGAGGTGGACAAGAATACGAGAAAAATACCCTTACCCCACAACCAGGCCAAGTTCAAGTCCTGTCAATGCGCGGAATTATTCTGGACCCAAGTCTGGACCGAGGATTATGGTAGCACGGGCTCACTAACACTAGCTCTGATTGCTCGAAATAGCATCACTAGCAACGTTGTCAGTTGTCCTCCTCGTCCAAATCCGGATCCGAACGACGTGGGGAGGCTGGGCCTCGAAGTCTACTGCGATCTACCCGGACAGTCGGCAGAGAACAGAGCCTATGACGCTATCCGTACGGGGAAGAGAACCTAGCTAAGCCATGCCAGCCTCCGTCTGGCCTTACTTTGCATGTGGAGATGTCGACGATCATCGTGAGCTCGTGACGGAGTTGAGAGAGATGCATGGTCCGTTGGAGCTCACCTTTACGAGATGCACTGCATCGAATGGTCTGGACAGTAAAGTATAAAGAGACCTTGAACACTCGTCAATATGGTTCTCTTTTCTGTATCATCATCCTCATCAACACTTCAACACTCTCATCCTCAAGCTCAACAACCTTTACAACACTCACAACTCCATCACCACCTCTTAACCACATAACAACCATCATCATGAAGCTGTCCGGTGTCCTCTCTGCCCTTACCTTCGCTACTGCCGCCTCGGCCACCACTGGTGAGTTCTACATCTTCTCACCAACACTAGCATAACACTAACATGACCATTCAGTCTCTTACGACACCGGCTACGATGATGGCAACCGTGCCATGACATCCGTCGCTTGCTCCGACGGCAAGAACGGCCTCATCACCCGCTACGGCTTCAACAAGCAGTCCGACATCCCCCGCTTCCCCTACATCGGCGGCGTCTATACCATCGCCGGCTGGAACTCTCCCAACTGCGGCCAGTGCTTCCGCGTCGAGTACCAGGGCCGCAAGATCCACGTCCTGGCCATCGACCACGCCGGAGAGGGTGTCAACATGGGTCTCCGCGCCATGAACGACCTCACCAACGGCAAGGCTGCCCAGCTCGGCCGCATCAACGCCCAGGTCTACCACGCCAAGCCCACCGACTGCGGCCTCAAGGCTTAGATGGGCATTATCACGACTACTTTTTTGTAATGAACCATGAGCGCATAATCCGGGTTGGATAGCGGGCTTCTTCTTCTTCCTCTCCTTTACACTATGGGTTTAATACTTGGCATTGGTTGGCGTTTAGATTACGATTGATCGCACTTGATCTACTACCTAGATATTCACACATGAATGAACATAGAGCTTACAGCTTCACTTGAGTTTCCAGATGTGATGTGAATTGCAAGATAACTGCCTGGTATCCATAATACAGCAAGCGACAGTCATTAATATTTCTCGCTAACCTATTTGGGAGATCCGTCCAGTTCGGTAAGCCATCCATTTAAAGCAAAGTTGTCGTAAAATCGTTATTTTTGCCCATCCTCATACATCATGTGGTGAGCTTGCTGGTCCTTGGCCCACCCAGCTTCTCCAATCATTCATGTTGACTTCTTGGTAGACCCTCTGGTCCTAATTCGAACTCTTCGAGTTGGCGTTCTGGTCTTGTTTTCATCACTGTCCTTTTCCAAGTCCTCGTTTCCAAAGATCTCCTCTCTTAGGCGTCTGAATGATGGTGGAGTGGTGATAATCTCGGGTGGGGGAGATAGTGACGAGTCGCTGGAAGGACTTCTGCACTCTGCCATGTTTCTGCCGCGTAGATGGTCCAAGTCGGACGTCCCGGCGCTTGAAGGAATGACTCCTCCAAATGGTAGGTTCTGAGGGGGCGTGCTAGGATGAATCGTCTTTGATGAGGTATCGAGTTCTGAGTTGCATCCTGAGATGAGTGAGCAAAACTCATGACAAGTCGATAAAGGCACCTCACCTTGTCCCGGCCGTGAAGCTCTAACCCACATGGCACATTCCAACAATTCAACACGCGCTGCAAAGTCCTCGTAACTCAAACCATACTCAAGACCCTGACGAGGTATGCGAATCTCGTTGGCAGTCTTAAAAACGACAGTCACGTCCTTGTCCTGGGTGATGGACTCTGCAAACTCGAGAAACGAATCAAAAAGCCCCATCTCTCCCTTGAAAACGATGCAGTTATCTTCGGCGCTGAAACCCATAAAGTTGTCCGCGTCCGGGTCTGAGATCTTGTTGATGCTGATCTCCATGGCCGCATCACTTTTGGTTGCGCGTGTGAGCTTTACGCTGAGATCTGAGGCGGGAAGGAGTTGTGTTGACGATGGAGGAAGAGGTGTCTCATGTAGGTCGTCCGACATGAGATATTCATCGAAAGCGGGCTCGAGAATGGCAGCGCGAGAGGCGCCGAGCTTCTCGATTTGCTCCTCCGAGAAGGAGTCGAGGTCCGTGTTGAAGACGTGGGTAGGCATGGCGGAGGAGAAGCAAGTGCTGAATGTGAGAGAAGAGCGAGAAGTAAACCGTAAGCTCTTTTTTTCATGAACGAGCTTATATGCGGGTATCCTTTCACTTGATGAATGAATCAAGATCAAAACTTCGAGTCATCACAGGATGCGCTTTCTTATGTGTCTAGGATTAGAGAGGCACCTGGCGGGCAGCTGCGTCGGCTGTTTGGCACCTGCCGACGGCTGGCCACCTCTCGGTAGTGATTGAATGGTCCAGTCAAACTGATTTGTTATGCTCTTGTTTTGAGTCTATGAGGATCGTGTTGCCTCTTGATGGGAGATGACTGTTTGATGTTGGCATCTCCAAAGTCCATGATTAACACAACACTCAAGGCAAACGTCTAATGGATTGACCACCGGCCCGCAAAATTCGACTATAGAGAAGACTCTTGTTAAAAACTCGACTAGAATCATCAAGATTTCTTTCGATTGCATCTGTGCATTCATATTGGTTGTCGCACCAGGATTAATTGACACCCATCAACCACAACTAGAGCGACATGGCTGTGGAGGATGAATACCTGTCCATACAATCACTGCCTTTCGAAACTCATGGAATAAGACGAAAATCCAGTATCAAAACTCTTGGCCAATTATAAACCGTCCGAGGCGACTCGTCAGCCCGCGTCTTTGTTCAACCCGTGCACAATGGATAGGCAGCTTACCTAGTTTCCAACCTGATCTTGTTGGCTCATTGGACAAGCTCGAGCCATATGTAAACGGGTTCCTGCAGATCCAACCACTTCACATCTCCCCGGATGCTCCGACCGGTGATGCAGGCTGGCAGGCGACATGAATTCGTCTATTGTGTATAATATCTGATAGCACGGCACACTCCGTGGTCAATGTTGCGTGGTCAACTTCAACTCGCCACTCCCTTTCTTCCGTCTGGCAGAAAGGAGGCTAGTCACGTCAAAAGGGAGGGAGGTAGGGATCTTGGGGAGCTGACGTGGGGTAAACCCATCTACGTACGTTTAGGTTGCGTTGCATCCCCAAGAATCCTACCAACTTCAACGACATATCACCAAAAGCATATATCCATTGAATCTGCTCTGAAAAACCCTGTCTCATCTCAATATTTCATTCCCGTGTTGATAAAAGAGGCCGTTGTTAGGTCATGCCACCGAACATGCAGCATCTCCCGAATGAGCTCATCGCTCACATCCTCAGCTTCCTCGACTCCGACTCCAGCCTTGAGCGCAGCCTCTACCGCGACCCGTCAAAGATCTCAAGGCCTGTACACTCAGCAAAAGACACTCCCCTCAAGAATGCATCCCTCGTGTGTCGCATCTGGAGGCGTTCCGTGACGCACCTCCTCTTCCGTCACGTCGTATGGTGCTTCCACCGCTTCTATAAGCCGACGTGCCAAGACATCGTTGCGGGTATCGACGTGCTGGATTTTCTTCGCAGGAGTGGTGTATCGAAGCATGTCGAGAGTTTCACCATCTTTATGGACATTCCTAGGGGCTCTGGACAGCATCGATATGCTGATGGTCAGTTTTGGGGTCTGTTGCCACCCGAGTCTCATCAGCCCGAGAGGCCCATGTCGTGGAACCTCCTCTGGTCCGTTTTGACTCAAGAGCCTCAGCGCGCTGACCAAGGCGGTCAAGAGAGATCTGAAGAGGAGAGAGGTCGACAACATTGGGATAATAATTGGCTTTGGCATGCTTTGTTCGACGTCATTGAACCCTTGCGTGTCACCTTGATTAGTTCACCAGATCTCGTCGCTTCACTTCTTAGTAGGACTGTAGACCTGTCAAGTGACTGGGCCTTTAACAGTACCTACTATATTATCTCGTTATCACGCGAACTTGATATTTCCGACCTTCACAAGAGGACCAACGCCTTGCCGTCAGAGAGTCCAGTTAGGGAGAGTCATCTCCCAATCGACCTGTTCGCCATACGAGACTGGACCTCACTATTCATCAACGAAGGTTCCTTTGCACCAGTTTACTCGACATACGAATTCTTCCACTACTCACCAGCAACTCTCCTTCCCGTGATATTCGAACCCACCGATACCTCGTTCAACGTGATGCGCTCAACTCTCAAGTCACTCTCTTACATCGCCATCTTCCCTCTCTCCCACCATATCGCCGACTTTCTTATCCCCAACTGTCCATCCGTGGAGCACCTGTTTATCCAACTCATGCCTAAAAATCGAGACTTTTGGGAGAGCGACGGTCTTTCTCGTGTGAATCTATCCGACCTGTGGCTAGAGTGCGACGCATCCTACTCGCTCCTCATGAGGCAAATACTTGACCCCGTCCCTCAGCCAGGGTGGGAAAAGCTAAAGGTGTTTGAGAGTGGTGATGCGCCGACAGAGGGAGTTTGGAGGAGGGGGTTTTATGATGCTTACATTGACGGCGTGAATGGTTGGAGGGAGGAGAGCGAGGGTCTCTTTATCAGAGATGCACTTCCTGAAGTCCCAGCAGATGAGCTGGAGAGTATCGACGGAAACCACGACGGCATGGAAGCCTTGGAAATTTGAAGCCGAAGAGGAGGTTTGCTTATAACAGCGCAAGGAAAGTCATCATCCAGTATATTGACCATGAGGTTCTACTTGAATGCATGTAATATCTATTGCTGATCTTATGCCGACCAGCTTTCAACAGCTTTGTAAATCCGAGGCCCTGTTGAACCATGTGTTTGAGCCCCAAGTAAAACGCCTTTAAACCACCGATGGATGCATATCCGAGCCCAACTACCAGAGTATGCAAGACGACATAGATACCCATTCCAAGATAAACCAACGCCATCACCTCGTCCCTGATCCCAGGGACTCTAGATAAACAAAAGAGTCATGCCAGTAACACACACAATGCTTAATCCTCGTCGCTCTCAATGTCACCGTCCCTGTCACTGTCTGACAGGTCCACAATCGGCTTCATGGCCTCGTGTTCCTTCATCTCTCGGTACGTGCTCCAGGTCAAGCCCAGGAACGCAACGACGATCATTGCGCCACCGATGATGGCCGCAAAGCTGAGAGGCTCGCCAGTAAGCATCCAATCCACAATAGCCACGATGAAGATGGTCAGCAGAGCGGCGACCGAAGACAGAACGGGCGAGGTGAGAGAGATGAGGACAAGGAATGAGCCACTGAAAGTAGCGTTCATGAGCACAGCCAACAGAATCAACCAGCAAGTTGAAGCAACAGGTAGCTCAAACTTCTCAATGCCCAAAAAGTCAATGATTGGGATCGGAATCCACAAAACAGTGAGTGTGAAAAGACCGATGCAAGAACCAAACGTGTTTGCAAAGATCATGCCGCGACCAGGCGAAACGCCTTCAGGGGGACAAGCAAAACGCTTGTATAAGACCTCGTAAAGGCCGTACAGCACAGAGCCCACGCCGATAACAAGGTTTCCAAAAAAGCGGTTTGAAGCCTCCACGTCCTTGGTGCCCTCCGACTTGGTATCTCCATAAGCGACGACGAGCACACCGGCAATGGCGATGAGGACGGCGACAGACTTGTCGAGGCGCAGGGGTTCGTGGAGTAGTGGTACAGAGAATACGTATGCAAAGAAGGCGGAGCAATTGTAAATTGCGGTTAGATCCGAAGGTGTCGTCAAGCTGACGGCAATGTACCAGCTCAGCCCGGCAACGGTCAGCGCGCAGGTAATGATAACGGTAAAACGGATGATGTAACGAATGGGGCGCGCGCGATGCTGAATGGAAAGATGAAAAACGTCGAGGGTCTGCGTCTCGATCATGATGGCTGTCGTGCGCAGATGCTGCTTGTGTCGCTTCCAGAAGACGGGCCAAGGAATGTCGCGCTTCTGGAAGCGCAGGATGAGGAGCTGAACAGGCCACAGCACGATCCACGAGCCGTGGGTAAAGTACATCATGCAGTACGCCTTGTCCCAGCCAAGATCATGCTGAATGTATGCGCTCAGTTCTGTCTGGACGCAGAACGATACCAAGCTGATGACAAGGAAGAATGCGGCATACGTGTACTTCTTGCGCGTCGAGCTTTCAGCGGCTTCGGCGACGGTCTGAGGGCTACGGCTGCGCATAGTTGATCGGCGACTGAAAGATGGCCTCTCCATCATCTCTCGATGATAAGGATGTTCATCTTCGCTCGACCTCTCTGACCCTAGGCTGGACCTTCGATTGCCATGCGCAGTATGAGTGACGCGGCCGCGGTCATCGTCATCCTCCTTGTGAAGCAGAGGAGTACCAGATCGTCCACCAGCATGACGATTGTACTTTGGACGGCTGAGGCCATTCGCATCCATGTCGTCCAGCTCTAGCCACTCGCGGCTGGCGTTGCCGTTGGTATTTGTATCGCGTTGGTGACGTTTCAAGCCGTCAAGATCGGAAGCGGCGCCCGGAGCACCAGGACTGCCTTGTCTGTCGGTCGACCGGGTTTCTGGTTCGCATAAGGTGTCGTCGCGGGACAGGGGGGATGAGTCTATGGACAATCGATCGTTGTCGTGGCCTTGAAGGAGATGGACCTCTTGGTCTTTGTCGTGACGCCGAGGCATAGACGGCGAAGAGGGATATTAAGGGAAGAAAGAAGAGGAAAAGAAGAAAAGAAGAAGGAGAGGGTAAAAAGGAGCGAAAAACAGGTGTTCCTATTTGTTGCACCAGGTCGAATGAATGCCTGGGTAGTTTTGGTGCTGGTGTTGAAAGAACATCGGTTGGATTGGATCGATTCCCATTCGGTTGGCGCGCAGTCGCAGTTGAGTGGTCGGTGGCGGGTCCCAAGACCCCGAAGCGACAGGGGGTCTCCGCTGTCTCGCAGCATTGGACCCGCGCCGCATGGGGGACCAACAGGGCGAGGGGAACACGGGCACGGGGGCCCGGGGGTCATCAACGGCCCATCGGGGGGTTCTACAGTGGACGAGATTAGACTTCTCAGGGGGCTTTCCCGCTGAGCCGTCCTGCTGGAAACGGGGAGAGCCTATCGCGGCGTTGAGATTGGTGATGAGCCATGAGCCAGATGATGCTGGACAAAGTTCCAGATTGTTAAGGGGGCTCATGCGCGCATTCTTTCAAGACTTTTACTTCGATATATGCCATGTGCTATTCCTCTCAACATCTGATTGCGTGCTGCGCTACTCTTGAGCTATCATGAGTCGGCTTCTGAAAGGTGCCAAGCTGGTCCCACGATAACGATGACGCCTTTGGTCATGTGCCCCCTACACCACCACGCGCGCTCAGCACCCGTCTCACCACACCACCACCACCAGCTGAGATGGTTGAGATAACCAGATGAGGCGCGGTAGTCACAAAGTACAGCACGTGAGTTGGCGTCTTTATCTCAGCTCCGTTGCTTCGTCTGCCTTGCCTACGTACAGCACCCAAGTTCCATAGAAGCTGTCGGGTTCCTAACTTATTTCGACCCGGCACCAAAGAGAGCCTCGTGGACATTATATCCGTATTCCAACTCCCCGTGCCAGTAGTTGGGCGTATCTGCCTTGGAAAATTGCCATGCCTGGTCAAGTGCCTGTACCACCTCGTCGGGGAGAGGCCCCTTCTCCAGGTTGTCGAGGTTGTTCTCCAGCTGAGCCACGTTGGAGATGCCAATGATGATTCCATCGTTGCCGTTGGTGATGCGAAGCTGGGAGTGGTGAACCATCCACCTCAGTGCCGTCTCGATCATGGTCAAGCCGTGCTTCTCTACAGCCTGCTCAATAACACTCAACGCCTTGAAAGTGCTCTCTCTAAAGTAGCGATCGCGATACCTCTTGCCAATCCCAGAGTTGTCTGAGAAGCGGCCGCTGTCAGGCGCAATGTCCCGTGACTTGATTTTGCCAGAAAGTAGGCCGCCAGCGATGGGGTTGTACACGGCAATGTCGAGTCCGTAACGCTTGCATGCGACAAAGAGTTCCGACTCGATGGAACGGGTGACGCAGTTGTACATGCCCTGGTACACCGTGGGCCGCACCCATCCGTTGTACTTGCAGGTCATGACAACCTCTGCCACTTCGTGCGCCGCAAAGTTGCTGATGCCGAATCGAACAAACTTGCCTGCCTTGTGGAGCTTATCGATGGCCTCCAGCGTCTCTGCAAAGGGTATACCACGATCAGGACGATGGAGGTAGAGCAGCTGATAGTCGTATTAGACAACGGCAACTAACAAAGAGATGGAAGACTTACATCGATGCAGTCGGTTCCGAGCTCCTTCAGACTGGTCTCAACCGACTCGATGACCTTCTCGGCCGCATTGTCGCCAGGGTCACTGGGATACTTCACCTTGGTGGCCAGAGTGAAACCCCTCTCCTGCCAACCAACCTGGCGAGTCCAGGCCTCTTGCTTACCACCGACATAGACACGCGCTGTGTCGATTTCGCTGTATCCTCGATCCTGAAAAACATCGAGGGCCTTGGTAAATGTTTCCGAGTCACAGATACGTGCATCGAGCTCCTCACTACCAGGGGGTCCAAAGGTCATTAGACCCAGGATGACGCGATGCTTCGGGTTCTGAGCGACAAGAGGCATGATGACGGAAGCTAGTAGAGAATCTTTTGATGAAAACTCTTACAATACTGAAAATGGGGGCTTCTGCGGCTTTTATACCCAACAAGAAAGTGATATCGGAGATGTGAAGCTAAACTCCAGCTCTCATCATCGTGCTCTCATGCGTCTTGCTCACTCCGGCACCTTTCCGTCCTCACCACGGCCCCACTTACAACTGCGAGACCGGGCGGGGTATCCGCTCGGTGATGACGGATGGGCTGCCGAAGCGGATATCAACGTGAGTATCATTGATGATTTGTAAGAGCTGCCAGTGATAATTGGTCCGGCTTATGCTGGAGAGTGAGTCTGGTTTAGAGCTTTGGGTTCTATGCCGATGGCCTATGACGTAGTTGTAGATAAATAGATAGATAGGTGCCGGGGTTTAAAGCCTGATAGAATAAAAAAGCCGGCAATCAGTTAACCACGGCGACAGGGAGTCACCTTTCGAAAGCTGGACTACTCTCAGCAATGTTTAACAATTGGAATGAGAAACCACTCATAGACAATATGTCATGTTACGCCTTGCAGGGTTCACTCCAACTGTTACACCTCCCTGTGAGCACTAATAGGTCGCCAACCATGCCATCTCAAACATATCGCGTAAAGAGCACGTATTCAATAAATTTCTGCCCCAATGACTTATTCTCCAAACAACATGGAAACATACAAATAGGCCAACCTCGAGGTGGGTATCAAGGAGGGGAGCTCATCGCGGGTCGAACAAACGGTTAAACCCCGGCCAAGGCTTCTAAACTACAAACCTCCAAATTGAGAGCGCTGCGATTGGATTTTGAGATCCCGAATTGCCGTGTCGAGCTTCCCGTTGCCATCTTTTGCGCAATACTCACCTCAAATATGCTTTTGTAAGGAACAATTTGGTCGTCTACAATGTTGAGCACTCAGCTGATCCCGTCAGTTCCGCCATCTCATAGACAAATCCATCATGAGGGCACAATTGGCCCGCCATGCTCGACGGGTCCTTGTCCAGCACGCCCGATGCCCGTCCTTCGCACTCTACTCTACTCCCCTACGCCGAACTCTACCTCCCAGATCGATAAATAATGGGCACTCGCGCCGATACATATTCGAAGGCCTATTTTCAAAGGCGCCCCGAGAGGTGCGGCAGCCCGAATTCGAGCCGGGATGGATGAAGATTATGGTCTGGCGGAGTCGCATGCTCGACAATCTGCGTCCCCCGCCGACAGAGGAATTGGTTCAAGCTTGGAGGTCATTCTTTGATGGGAAAATGTCTAGTCGGAGGCCATTGAATGGTACCCAGGCTATGCAGTGCCGCCGACTTCTCAACTACCTTGTGGAACAGCGCGAAGGATCCCCCGAGTCGAAACAGAGCCTGGAACGATCCGACATAGTCAAAGCTCTCGATGCCCTTTCCCAATTGAGGCCTCGTGAGAAGACCCAGGACCACCTCGAGTTTGCCAGATTCATATGGTCCACCCTCTGCTCAAGCAATCTAGACAAAGAACAGTGGGCACCCACTGGAGCCAAATGGCCGCAGTACCTCAGTATATTATGTACCTTTGGAGGCTCCGAAGAAGCTCTGGACTTGCTTCGCGCTCACTGGAAGGAAGTTGTCAAGCGCAGCGATTCATTCAAGCGGACTCCTTTCTTGTCCGTGGCTCAGGCCTTGGCATCTGACGGACATGAAGAGAAGCTGCTGGAACTGGCTCAGTACGCCGAGGAGAACGGTATTCCATACGGCAAGCGTCTCCAAGCTATTATGGTATCATTTTTCATCCAAAGAAACCGACCTGCCGAGGTCAAGACATGGTTCGAGAAGAAAATCTCCGGCCAGCAACGCTCCTTTGAGATTTACCCCCAGTTGGCTCATTTTGCTGCCCGCCACGACCTGAAGGACTGGGCGGTACCCTTTTTCCTTGAACTAGGAACAGGATTGAGTGGCCAGAAAACTGAAAAGAAATATTGGGATGCCTTATTCCAGGGAATTCTGATCCTTGGAAAGGGCCTCAAGGAAGTGGAGGTCATGATGTCCAACATGGAAAAGATCTCCAACGGAATTCTCAAGGCTGATACGAGCACCATCAACGGCCTTCTTCGTGCTGCCATCGAGATGGGGGATTCAGCGTTGGTGGACGAAATACTGCCACTTGCCGAGGGCGAGGGGCGTAAGCTGAATGGTGAATCCCACTTGATCCTGATGAAGATGCACCTCCTATCAGGTTACCTGCCCGGAGTCCAGGCTGCTTACAAGAAGGTGGCGCACTTTGAGCCATGGCATACTGAGCCTGATCTTTGGTGGGAGTTTAGCCAATTGTTCAACGAGTACCTCATTGCCCTCTGCGCCCAGAAGACGCCGGATTACAAGCTCATTTCCGAGATGCTTGAGTCTTCAGAGGAAATCCAAGTGCTTCTGGACCCAGAGACGGTTGCTACTCTCTGCATCCGTTTCTTGGAGAACGAGCAGCACTTTGAAGTGATGGATGTTCTATCCGTTCACGCGTTTCACTACAGCGCCGCAGAGCGAGCAGTGATTCAAGATGCCCTTGTGGACTTTTGTATCGACGAACCCAGTACTACGAGGGCTTGGGCCGGTTATCAACTTCTGCGGCAGTTCTTCCAGGATCTCAGCTTCGAACACCGTGTGAAGCTGATGGAAGTGTTTTTCGAGCGCAAACGCCCAGATATGGCAACCCATGTCTTTGGCCACATGCGACAACACAGAAATAACGACTATCATCCCAAGCGCGAAACGTACATTTCCTGCTTCGAGGGCTTGTCACAAAGCCCAGACGAAGAGGCTTTGGAGATGGTTCACAACATGCTCAAGATGGATATGACGGTAGAGCCAGACACGAAGCTGTACACATCACTCATCCTCGCTTACGCAGCCAGCGACAAGCCTCTTCAGGCAATCGATTTCTGGGAGTTGATAGCGTCGTCGCCTGAGGGTCCAACATATACCAGTCTGGAAGCAATCTTCTGGGCTCTTGAGCGCAGTCCAAGAGGATCCAAGAAGGCACATTCAATCTGGAAACAGCTAGAAACACTTGATGTG
Organism: Fusarium sp. MBC 438; assembly: GCA_030779245.1. Classification (NCBI taxonomy): domain Eukaryota; kingdom Fungi; phylum Ascomycota; class Sordariomycetes; order Hypocreales; family Nectriaceae; genus Fusarium; species Fusarium sp. MBC 438. The sequence continues at coordinate 88,716 of JAPFTB010000174.1, read as the reverse complement.
GAAATCCCGCCCCAAGTTTACAACGCTTACTTGGGAGCTATGGCCGGCAGTGGAGAGTTGGATAAGGTGGAGGGAATGATTACAGAGATGCGCTCAAGGACGTCGAGCGAGCCAGATGACATGACGTGAGTTTGACCCCGACTACTGCTGAAGACTTGGCATGGCTGACACACAACAGACTAGGCATAGCTTTCAATGCTCTGCCAGGACAGGCGATGCAGGAGGCCTTTAAACAATGGGCCAAGGCGCAGTATCCAGACGCTTGGGAAGTCCTGGAGAAGAGACGCAAGTGGTTGAACAGGGATTCGCTATGCCAGTTCAAGCTCAAAAGAGTGTTGAAAGCTTGAAATGTATCAAAAGGGAAATGATCAAAAAGGAGGGGGGTATGCTCCAAAAGTTGGTTTTTGATGTAGACAACTGTATCAATATGTTACATAGAGGTCGTGGCTGTTATACATATGACCAAAAAAAAATAATGACCATGACATGATCTCATACAAATCCGACTTTAAACTTGACTCTTAGTGTCGACCAAAGAATTGATCCCGTAGCATCTCGGGGTGGGCGTGGATCGTGGGATAGATTCCCATGCCCTGCACCCGGCGGACCATCTTGGCCACCTTGCGTTGGTTGACGGGTCGGAGACGGGTGAGCTGGGAGTGGTTGATCATTCCCGAGGGAGAGGTGAAGTGCTCGATGAGGGAGAAGTTCTATATACGTTAGTTGAGGCTCAATTGAGGTGTAAGATAGATAGCTCACCTTGTACATGTCGAGAGGGCTGATGCCGAGAGCATCAACAACATCCACGTTCCGCACCGACCTCTTCCTCCACTTTTGCATCTCGACGGGGCTCAGATCGTGAGGCGAGTAGACATCACCGACCTCCCAGCGACGAGGCATCTGCTTGAGGAAGTCGCTCGACATCTTTTGGTTGCGGAGAAACTCCATCTGGGCCGTCTTCTCGCGTACAAAGCTCGCGTCCCTAGCCTTGTATCTCTCCATCATTCGGGCGGCAGCATCGCCGGGCTGCACTCTTGGGGATCGGTCGGCGCCCCGTCTGTTGCTGTTGAGGTTGGCGAGACGGCTGGAGTGGGTGCCACCTGCGGAAGGCTCGCGGGGAGGAAGAGCGGCAGATGCAGTGCAGGAGAATGGCCGGACAAAAGCCCGCACAGCCTCGGTGGCCGTCGTCGTCGGTAGTCGAGGAGGCATCGTGTGTTGGTCAATTGGCGGGGCTTTCGACTTGAAGTGTGGGCTCTTGGTGATGCTCCGTCGTTGGAGTTTTGGGAGGTTTTTTGAGATGTCCCGGAACATGCCGCCCCCGTCCCACCCCGGAGGAATTCCGCAGAGAGGAAACGGCCCCACTCAGATTTTTGATGGTTTTCAAAACTCCAACCTTGAAACTTTGAGATCCATCACCAATTACTCGACCGACGACGACGGCTAGAAAATCGATCGAGAGAATATTTATTGGACTTTTGATACTTTCGCGACACTCGAAATACCTTCATCATGGTTCGAAAACTCAAGCATCACGAGCAAAAGCTCCTGCGCAAGACAGACTTTATCACATACAAGTCGGACAATGGACATCGCGACAAGGCTGTCATTCGACGATACATGATCCAGAAGCCTGAAGACTACCACAAGTACAACCGTCTCTGCGGAGTATGTCTCCCAAGACCCTCATCTCTCCCTACAGACCAACCTCATACTAACTCTACACCTCCAGTCTCTTCGACAACTCGCCCATCGTCTCTCCCTCCTCCCCCCCGAGAACGCCACCCGCCGAAAGCACGAAGAGCTCCTCCTAAACAAGCTCTACGACATGGGAATCCTCTCCTCATCATCCAAACTATCCGCAGTGGAGAAGAACGTGACGGTCAGCGCTTTCGCCCGCCGCAGACTCCCCGTGCTCATGACGCGGCTGCGCATGGCGGAGAATGTGCAGGCGGCTACAAAGATGATTGAGCAGGGACATGTCCGCGTGGGGACAGAGACTGTCACGGATCCGGCGTATCTAGTTACGAGGGGCATGGAGGACTTTGTTACGTGGACTGTTGGCAGCAAGATTAAGCGCAACATTATGAAGTATCGGGATCAGCTCGACGACTTTGAGCTGCTGTAGGGGATGTTACAGAGAAATTGGCTTTGGGGAGTTTGGCGTATGGGTTTTCTTGCAAGAGCGGATTCTTGGTTTCATGGCATAAAAGGGTGGATGCTGGAATGGAAGATCTGATCTGTCGACGTCAGGGGGGAATTTGCGTCTGTGGAGTTGCTGGTTCGCAGAGGGCGAGACAATAGAAGTCGGGGGAGAAGATGCAATGGTAAACAGTTGCACCTAAGAACGTGGGAAATAGATAGGGTCGGTCATCAAGGTCAGAACTGACTGTTGTTGTCGTCTACATTGCTATCCACACCAACAAATATTCAACCACAACATTAGCAACTCGGCCCTCAAGTCTCCAGCAAGCAGTAATATGAGCAGCTTACGGTGCTTCAACTCGAGCTTCATCAGTTATCGAGAGTGGTCAAGTATGCCCAAGGTTACACTTTACTCGTCACCATAACCAAGACCCTCCTGATCAAACAATCTCCAAAGCACCACGATACAAATAGTACTGCTCATGAACCATGCAACATGAAAGGAATAGCTTCATCCTCCCAAATAAGACAATCAACTCGGCGAATTGCGTCAGGTTCAGCTACCACACCCCTCCATCGGCCCCGCTCGGCTCCGTATGCCGGGCCGGAAAAGTTACAAATGTCCCCGAACACCCCAAGTATAAGCCCTATTCCTTTCTCATACACAGCGCTTCTTATACTTTTATATCAATTCAAGGACATACTCATTGAGGATTCGATACATCGTGGACTAGCTAACCGCCCACCATGGCTATACTCTCTACCCTTAGGGAGCTCTTCCACCATCTCATCGATCCTTACCTCTTCATGAGCATATCCTTTCGCTTCCTCCCCAGCACCATCCTCGACCTCCTCCGCGCGGGTGACTTCCGCACCCTGCTCTCCCCCTCGGCCTTCAAGGAAGCTTGGTTCGGTAACACCTGGGCCTTTGTCGGACCCCAGGTAAAGGTCAATGCCGAGAAGCGCGTCATCCCCCTGCTCGAGGGCCGCGTGCACGACGGCGAGGTCGTGGAGGATGTCGTTAACCCGCCCATCAACGGCCTTGTTCTTGAGATTGGTGCGGGGAGCGGTATGTGGGCGGATGTTTTTGCCAAGGTTGGTGGGGGTGTTAGTGGTCATGATGAGCACCTCAGGCATCGAAAGGGTGGGAATGGATTAACCCGTGTATACGGCATTGAACCCAATCCTCAGTCAGCCGCAGCTTTGAGACGGCGTGTTAAGGAGGTTGGACTCGAGGGTGTTTATGAGGTTGTTCCCGTGGGTATCGAGTCTATTAATGATCCCGCAGCTTGGGACGGACGGATTGAGCCTGGAACCGTCGACTGCATCGTCACTATTTTGTGTCTTTGCAGTATCCCTGAGCCTGAAAAGAACATCAAGCTGTTGTATGAGAGTCTCAAGAAGGGCGGTCGATGGTATGCCTATGAGCATGTCCAAGTTGAACAAGGAGGTTTCCCACTCCGCGCTTATCAATGTAAGTTGGAGATCTTCCCCTTCAAGAGAGTCGATGCTGATATAAGTAGGGTTCACAAATCTCTTCTGGTCGCAAGTCATGGGTTCATGTCGCATGTGCCGAGCTACGGGCAAGACATTAAGAGAGGCTGGACCGTGGGAAAAGATTGATATGGCGCCACCAGTGGGTGAACCAAGATTCGAATTGCTTCCTCATGTTCTCGGAACATTGACTAAGTAGACGGATGGTCAACATATCCAAAGGAAGCGGGAAGTAATATCTGTATATAAAAGCGATGACCAACAGCAATGACCAACAATGCATATGAAAGAACAAGACATCATGAATTATTCTGGGTATCGATATCCAAACTCCAACGCCAATCAAAGCTCATCATCGTCGTCGTCATCTGAAAGAAAGATCGAGGTCCTCTTACTAGAGCCGTCCATCTTGATCTTGACTTCTTCCGAATCCTTGGTGTCCAGAGGTTCTGTCTTTAGAGCCTCTGCCTTGACCACCACCTTCTCCTTGGTCTCATCAGTCTTGAGATCCTCGGCCTTGACAACAGACTTTGTCTCCAAGTGTTCATCCTTCACCTCCTCTTTAACCCCTTCCTTAACATCAATGTCATCTTTGACGTCAATATCAACTTTGGTCTCCATCTTCACATCCTCTTCCTTGGCATCAATTTCGGCTTTTGCTTCCGTTCTCACATCCTCTTCCTTGACGAGACCCTCACGGATCAGCCTGGCCTCTCTCCTCTTGTAAAACGTGTCCAAGCAGTTCCTCCTCGCTTCCTGAGTCCAGTTCTCCACCACCAGCGCAAATTCAGTAGCATTCGCGAATCCAAATTCTCTTGCCATCTCGCAGAAATGTCGTAGCATCACCTCATTCGGGGGGTTGTAGACGCTATGCAGACCATCACCGCAGTCTTCACCACTCTCTGCAAATAGAGCATTCTGGCCATCGACATCACCCTCCGCATATGAAGTCATGGCGGCCCGGCGTGAGAGCTGTTCCTCCACTTTGGACGATCCAATAACTTCCGAGTTGTCGTGAGTGTATTCAACACCGGCCGAAGTGAGGATGGCTTGGATAGCGTCACTTTTGGGCACCTTGGCCTTCTTCGACTCGAGCATTTTCTCCTGGTTCTCAGATGTGAGCAATGCGGCCAGCTGGCTCATGCCACCATCTTCAGCATCTATATCCTCGTTCTTGATCATGCCCAGTGTCTCTCCGTCCTTGGCCGCTTTTTCCATGTCGACGTCCACAAGGTTCACACCAGCCTTGGCTTCGGCAATGTTGGTCTTGTTCACAATATCTTGAAGCAGTCCGCTGTCGTTGTGATATCTAAAGATGTTGCCCAGTCCAAAGATTTCACCCTTTCTCTCAGTATCCTGCTGGACACCTTTGAAGTAGCGACGCTCCGACGATGCAGTATAGCCGATGTTGGCTTGCTGCTGCTTGTAAATTTGTCGTGCGTACACAATCTCCTCTACTGTTCCCAGTGAAATGAGTCGAAACACTTCAACGTCACGGGTCTGGCCGATACGGTAGGCTCGATCCTGAGCTTGAAGATCGTAAGAAGGATTCCAGTGAGGATCGACGATGACAACCTTGTTCGCGGAAGTGATGTTGAGTCCCACGCCGCCAGCCTTGGTTGAGATGAGAAAAACAAACTGCGTCGGATCAGAGTTGAATGTGTCGACAACCTCCTGACGCTGTTCGTAGCTCAGAGACCCATCTAGGTAGCTAACAGTGTAGCTCGTGTTGGTAAACAGATGCTGCAAGATACGAAGAAGTCGCACGCTGTGAGAAAAGACAAGGACCTTGTCTCCGTTGCTATGCCAAAACTTGAGCAACTTCCTCAGAACTTTCCACTTTCCACAAAACTCGGGGTTAACCAGATTCTTAATCCGGTCCCGATTATCGTAGAGGTGCTTCCATGTATCCGGCATGCAAGTCCGAAGAGTATTCAGCTCTGAGGTGTGTTTGGTATCCACGTCAGTCGTTTGTGGAACAAGCAGAGTAAGGTGATTTGCCAACTTTTGCAGCACAATCATGCTGGGAAAGACAATGCTTTGCCATCTTGCGCCGCTGGGTAGAAAGCGGTTGCAGCACCATCCTTTCTTGCTCTTCCCGCAGCAGGGTTCAGAGAGACTTCGCAGAATATCGATTTCTGCGCTATCCAAAAAGTTCTCGTATGCATCTCGCTGAAGGTCTGTGAGGGGACAGAAAACGACTCGGTCTGTCTTCTTGGGTAATTGATGCGCAATGAGCGTCTTCATTCTCCGTAAGAAATACCGTGGTAGTAGATTGTGTGCCAGTTTGTCGGCCGTCTGCCTTGCGAGACTGAGCTGAGCCACGGTTGCATCGTGAGATTGTCCAACAGTCAGGGGTTTGGTGACGGCTTGCGTCCACTCGGCGATTGTTCCAAAATGGCCAGGATTCGTCCAATCTAGTAATGTCCAAAGCTCTTCGTACCTGTTCTGGATTGCTGTGCCAGTAAGGCCAATGCGGCAAAGCGCATTAATCTCGTTGAGCGCTTTGGTGGTTTCTGAATATCTGTCTTTCAGTCGGTGACATTCATCAGCAATCACGGCGTCCCATTGAACCATGTTGATGGAGCTCCTGCTGTTTTTGTAAGTGTCGTATGTGGTGATGACGATCTCCAGACGTCCAGCCCGGGCAGCACTGAGAACGTCTTCCTTGTGAATTCCATGGAAGAGATCAATGTGCCACCAACCCCAGCGGTTCAACTCGTTTTTCCAGTTCATGATGAGGGATCCGGGACACACAACCAAGATCCTGGGATACCAGCGGTCATTGTACTGCCGTATTTGCCGCATTCGCTTGGCGTCACGCTCATCACCAGTCTTGCCAAACGCAGCTGTCAAGAAAGCGGCCACCTGTACTGTCTTGCCAAGGCCCATGTCGTCGCCCAGAATGCCACCCTCCTGATACACAAACTTTCGGTGGAGGAAAGATACGCCAGCAATCTGATAGTCTCGGAGGTACTGTGCGATTGATGCTGGAATGAGGCCTGCCGATTGGGGCAGCTCGATATCCTTGTATGGTCGAGAGGGTTTGATTCCGCTACTCTCTTCGAACTTGGGCCGTTCTTCCAACTCTCTCAATCTCCTAGTTTCTTCAAAGTGTATCCCTGTGTAGTCCGGGGGGACCATGAGAGCGGCATCGTGGTGACGTTTCTTGTTGGCGTCAAACTTCCGTCTTCGCTCAATCAGATATTCAGGCAATCCTGCGAGCTCAAAATCTTCCTCGGGGACATGGTCGTCTCCATGCACATCATCACCTCTCTTCTTCCCCTTAGACTTTCGTTTAGCCCTTCGTTTCTTCGGTTTCACGGGCAAGTCATCATCGTCGTCAGTCCACTGGACCTTTTCCTCAATCTCGACAGGCTGTTTTCTTTTCTGGGCCGCCTTGGGGAGGGGAGATGCATTATCTCCAGACTCGGAAGCTGTATCTCCATCGTCGAGAATTTCAATCACCTCTACCTTGCCTGGGGGCATATTTGGAGCATGAGGTTGGTGCAGTGACCGTGATGAGTGTGAATTCATGCTCACGTGTGGCGACGCGTGAGGCACGTCGAGGCTTGAGCGAAAGCACGTGACCCGATTTACAAGTCTTTACGCACACATCAGAATCACACCAGAGGTCATCTCCTTGCTTGCGCGGGGACTGCCATCGCGTACCTAGCTGGGATCTAGATCAATTATGATTAGACTCTTCTTGGGCTCACTAAAATATAGATAAAGAATTAATAAATTATTATATGAATTCTATAGATGCTTAGATAGTGCTTTAATGGTGGAGGTTAATATGCTCTGGCAGCCCTCGCGCAAGCAAAGAGATAACTTAAATGCGTCTTGCTAGAGCATTCTGCAATACTCCATGCTCGGTAAGCACTCTCTCAACTTCATCCCTGGCCTGCATCGCCCAAGACTCTCGTCAGATGACTCTTGCAGCATTGCAACGCTCAGCTAAGAGCGAATGTGAATGTCTGGTGTAAAACAAAGCCCCACTCCTTTTGCACAGACGCATGACAGCTGCTCAGCCACCCACCGAAGCACCCGAGCTTGTCTTGTCCAATCCAATCCCGGTAGTTGGAACTTTGATGAGTGATGTCAGAATCAATCTTTTCGCTTTCGGTTGAAAAAGTATCAGCATGATGAAAACGGTAAAACCAAGCTCGGGGCAGCCTCCCCTGTGCCTGTGCGGCTTCGAGATCGTGATCATCTTCGCATCGCGCAATCTTGTCATGACGGTCTTGGTAGGCTGCTTCGTAAATATTGCACTTATTGTGGGATCGCCAATCAAAACACCATGCCAGAGTCCGTGTACTTCATCTGCCGGCACTTGCGCGACTGTAACCCGGACCATTTTAGCTTCACATCAATCAGAGAGAAAAACAGATTATTCGAAGTGGAAAGATCAGTTGGATTGACGGGTATCGAATTAATAACTAAAAAGCCCAGCGCGTCGTTGCCTTCAGAGCCAATCCAACGTACGCCTCCATGTCGCAAACAAAGGAAAGGGAATAAAAAAGAGTTGCAGAGAACCCCATGTCTGTCGTGAAATCGGCACCCAAACGCCCAGGCGTGGGTCACCGGCGTAAGGTATCAAAGCGAAGAGAAAAGTGTGCACCTCATCACGGCGCTCTCGGCGGCAGCATGCGCCTAGCTGTGCCCGGCATCCTCGGCAGCCATTGGTGTCTTGGCCGTCAGACAATGCGTGTCCCGTGGTCCATGACTAGCTGCCGTGTCTGGCTGATCGTTGACCGTTCGAGAGCGGGGCTGGCCGACACTCCCTAGAGCTCATCTCATCGGGCTGAGCTGAGCTGGCCGGGCACCGCTACGGCCCCGAGAAGCGAGGTGTGAGGCGGCCTTAATACTTCAGGATGATGTACAGAGCGTGGATGATACCGGGAATGTAACCTGCAAGGTGGGGTTAGAAGACTGTACGCATCGGGGATAGGAATGTCATGGAAAGCGAGATGCTTCGGTTTCGGAGGAGCCGGAGATGAGACTGAGAGAAGGAGAGTCTTACCCAGAATGGTCAACAGGATGTTGATGAGGAAATCGGCGCCGCAGCCACGCTCGAGGAACACACCCACGGGAGGGAGGATGATGGCAAGGAGGATCTTGCAGATGTCGCTGTTGTAAGTCAGTATATGTCTTGTCTTTTTGTTGCTTCACCCTCTCGGAAGAGCTCGAGAATCCGGGGCAAGACATCATATCGACAATTACATTGTTGCGACATGAAATGAATTGCGGAATACTCGGAATGACGTCGTCGGAGTAACAGCGAGGGCTATCTTACCTAGCAGTGAAAGGCATGATGTCGGTGTTGAAGAGTTGTTACTCGAAGAGATGGGTTTGAGATAGTAGTCGAGAGTGTTGTATCGAAATCTTTACGCAAAGACAAAGAGTCGTGTGAGCAGAGTATGAGTTGTAAAAGGGCAAGCTGTAAGGGGGGGAACAAATTGTCTTTTATATCAGTGATCCGGAGCTTCCTCACCCATGCACCTCACACCCCATTCACTGCCCTTTTCCCATCTTGGCTCCTCGTTCCAACTTTCCCCGTTTCCTTGACGAACCACGCAACCAAGCAGAGCCCGCCATCCCGTAGCACCAGCACCGACAACCCCGTGGTCCCCGTCAGCCCAGCCCTGCGACACCTTCGAGTTCTGGGCACTGCGTCATCGATTCGCTGGCTGTGAAGGGGGGGTGGGCAAGCCACAGGGACGACGTCTCGGAGCAGGGAAGCACGGCCAAGCGAACTCTGCCCTGCTTTTTTTCTCCTGACCAAGCACAATGCGCGCCAGGACAAAGGTGGTCCATCTTGGTAAGAAGCTTGGAGAGGTTTGGGTAGTCGGCAGTCCCATGTCCTAGAGAGCTACGTCATGAATACGCCGCAGGCCAATCGTGCAAGGGCCGCTGTGGGGCGACGCCACGATGGTTTACGCGGATGCAGCTAGATACGGGCGCTACCGTGATGCAGCTGAGCCACATATGGCGCAGCAACGACGACAACAAAGCATCACTCCATGGAATCACGATCCCCTGTGGCGAGCAAATCGCCATTGATGATTTGATGCATTTGTTGTCGATGTGGCTTGGCGGCTTTCGTTTTTTACTGTCTGCACCGCCTCGTAGTTGGATCAAATCTCGATGCCCAGACATTTAGACCTTCCAGAAGCCAATGCCCAAGTGAGACAGGCTGCGTCAATCGTGTGGCTGGTGTCCCGCGGTAAAGAAGCTTTCCCCAATCCAAGGGTGCCTGGCAAACAAGATTCCCTGACGCTCACTGTCGTAATTGGGGCAAGGCTAGAGCAGCTTGGGCGACCCTCTCGAGGTGCCGGTTGCCGGGAACAGCCCGGAACGGAATGATCATATGGACGAGCCTTTGCCAAGATGTAGAACCGCCATGCACAAGTTGAGACAATCAACAATCAAGATGCTGTGGCATGGCATGTTTTCTTCGCTTCCCGCGTGGCTGAGCAAGCAATTTCACCGCCGCTCTTGGCTCTTTTATCGCTTCATGTTTCGAAGTAGGCGGAACGCGTCAGTGCCAAGCTTCATGGCATACGGCCTCTCGGCACTGAAGTGGAGGGCCAAGATATTAATAATATGTCGGCCACCCCATCAGGTATGGTTGCAGACCATGATTTTCTCTCTGCCGACGGACGGAACCATGTGTCTGGGGAAAAGATCGCTGTTTGCGAAAACGCCGTTGTAAACATGAATTCAACTCCGTGCTCATCTCGGCCATGATATCAATAATTATTTACGCTTCCGAAACCAGGGTTCCAAGAACTAACCCAGGCCGGCCTCAGTGTTTTGATTTACGGCTCGTCCAATGGCGATCCATGATGTGAAATGACCCAGCAAGCCTGGGGCTCTGTAAGCCGGGAATACAGATAACAAAGAGTAGCTTAAGCAAGATAGGAATAACCATATGACTGTTTTCGCTCGGGTCGCTCGGCACCTCGTAAATTCTCGTTTTTTCGGACCTGAGCGAGACGTCCGCATTAATTTGCCTCACCTTGGCATGTCGTTGACAATCCTCGCAAGGTCTGGCCAGCTTTGACGGTCACGCGTTCGCAGAAAAACATAAGAAACTACGCCTATGATTTCTGTCTTCTGGGCAAAAAGGTCCCTAAGTATAATAAATAAATAAAATACTCAAAGATTTATGATATGATTCCTTATTTTTATCTATTATTAAGTATACAATTTGCTTGTTATGTGAGTACTCTTTGCCAAGAATAGACATTCTGGTGTCTCGAGTTTTCTTACGTCCAGGTGACGGTCTACCTCGGTAGCCACGGAGGTAGTAGAATAATGCCCAGAGCTCGGCTACTGATGATAAACGTTCATGTTGTCTTTCCTTGAGACTACAACCTTGGGATCGGAACTGTTGGCTCCCAGGAGATATAGTGAAGCTATGTTGTTCAACGCTGGGGAGATCATATACAAACCTGCATCATAAAACTGTCTAATAGATCGCTTCATGCGCCCCATGTCGCCTAATTAGTCTTCAACCTTAGAGGATCGACCTTTGTCCTGCTTTGGCGAACTGGTGGATCAATTAAACAATTAGGCTATAAGTGCAAATGCACAAGGTACGTCATTGTATGGCGATGCCACAACATGGCTCACCCTACAGGACAAGATCAACTACATTGCTTACATGCCACATAATTACAAGACTGGATGGCGGATCGACAGGGCCATGTGTTTGTTACTTGTCATTCTGGGGACATCTCTAGAGTGCGATTGATGCTTGAATGACGTGACTGTGGCATCTTTTACTCGAGCAGTCCAAATTAAAAGTTCCACCATGATTTGGTGTCAATGTTGGTCCGGTCAAGAAAGCAACACCATAACATCAAGAGGGTTAGTTACCTAGCTCCCCCTGAGCATGATAATTAGCTAACAATACACAATAAAGGTAAAACCATGGAGCTTCTATGCGAACTCCTCATAAGCCCTGTCTATTATCTTTAGGAGAGGATACGCCCAAGGGTTTATCAAGGTGTCTCTTTTTCCTTAACCCATTTCCTTAACCCAGGTATGTATCTGCCTCATGACCCTTCCACTGTAGTCGAAATGTTGTACTCTGAGTCCACAGTTCAAAGTGCAGATGCTGCGATGTTAAACAAGTGGGGATTAACGGCGCCATCTCTATTAAAGAATGTGTTCCCTGCTTCTCTGCCAAACCCATGAGAAGGGAAGTATAACTAACACCAACAAGGTTTCAAAGCTAGTTCATGGACCAAGTCAATATAGCCACGTATGGATAAGTAGCACGCCGAGTTCATTCGTCGTTTTCTTCCAGTGACCTTCAGCTACCTTATTACCCAGGCAGGTAGTAGTACACAGCCCAAAGGGTCTTATACAACTGGCCGTTGTAGATGAATGGCACGAAGGGGATGCAACATACAAAAAAATTTATTGCAAATGGGTGCTCAGATATTAGCGAGACACCAATTCTACTGTACAGATTTGATATACAGCTTTTATGACAAAGATGGTTTGCATCTTATTTTACACCCGAGCCTTGACCTATTCCTCCTTGATCTCAGACACGGCCCATCGCTTGCCGTAAAAGACATTTCCAAGAAGCTTGGAGCCCACAAAGTATCCAATATAAGCACCGGCAACAATGGTGACGGGCCACTTCTGCCACTCGCGATCCCAGTCGAGGGGAATAGGCACAGCTCCGAGCCACGCGCCGACCACGGTGCCCACGAAGCCGCCAAAGGTCTGGTCGAAGGGGGCCGAGACGCTGACGACGGCCTGGAGGGGAACGGGGTCGGAGCCACGGACGTAGAAGATGGGGTAGATGGCGAGGACGGCGATGTGCGCGGCGCAGAGGAATGTGTGGGAGGCGTGGGTGAGGAATGGGGCGCCGAAGAGGACGAAGAGGATGTGAAGGACGGGTGTCAGGATGAGGGAGAGGACCAGTGAGATGACGGCGGTCTGGACGATGTGTATTAGCCTCGAGATGCCCAGGGTTGACATGATTCCAACACTTACAGCAAATGCCTTTGGTTCCCGCGTATCCGACTTCTTCTTCTCGCCTGGGCGCAGCTTCTTAGAACCCTTTGCGCCCGAAGATCCCGCGGCGGGCAGACACAAGGTCACATAGAGTGTCTGGATAACAGCAACCACAGGCAGTCCGATCTGAAGTGTCGGCACGGGATCGGCCACGAGGGCTTCGAAGCGCCAGACAAACAGGCCAGCAAGCACCAGCTGATGGACGACCGAGACAGGCAGGGCGAGGGGAGTGTTGAGAAGCGGAATCGCAGGCACGACGGCCTTGGGTGCAGCCGGTTGGGCGGGGGCGCCCTTGATCAGAGTCGTCGACATTGTGACCGGGTCGATCAGGGGCATTGAGTTTGTGGTGGTGTTAAACGAGTGTCTGGAGCGGCTTCGAGCTCGTCGCGATCTCCAATTCCCTCGGGCAAATCACCAACAAGGTAGCTCTTGGCTCTGGAGTTGCCAGGTGTGGCTTGGCGGACTGGCGCGACGTCACGTTTCAAGTCACATGATTGAAATCGTGTAACCCGTTTCACCAGTGGCTCGTCCGAGTGGTCGGCTCCGAAGTCCGCGCTCATCCGTACAATTACTGACTGTGTCACCACCATCATGATGAAATTCTCCGGTGAGGACCAGACCAGACCACTGGTCCGGGACGGGACGGGCTAGCATGATAAGAAAGTGGCAGCATCGTGGAACCGTACGCCATTGACATCGGCATCGGCATCGGCGAGAGCCACGGCAGTGTGATCGCATCGCCATCTAGGATCTAATGCAATCTGGGCTGTCAATCTAGAAAACCATCCAGTCATGCAACCTGGAACGAGCAAGGACAAAACATGCCAGGAACCCGACCGGCCGGGCTAGAACATGGCTGAAAGAGGTAGGGCAAAGGGTGTTTGGGGTACCGAGGAGAGCATCATGACTGGCTGATCCGAGCTGAGCTGAGCATCTGATCATGTCATATTTTTTTCTTCTTTGTGTGGAATGCCGAGCCTCACGCAGATAGCTCGCTCTTCCCCGGAGGCTCATGCTCAGCTGCCATGAGTCGATGAGGCCATGGCCAGATGTTCCCGGGAGAAACAGGACGGTAGCCAGGTTCGGACGTCTGGCCAATCATGAGACTCGCCGGTCCCCGCCGACCGGAGCGAGATGGCACCACAAAGACCGTCCTCGCCCTCGAAATCGTGCCATGCACCTCCGACCTGGGGTGCTGACTGATGGCTCTTTTACGACTACCATTGGTCAGCTGGTCTTACACCCTCAAGCACCCCGGTGTCAGTACAATGGCTGGGTGGCATGATGGCCTCGAGACAAGATGAAATCTGACCACAATGGATGTATCCGGCTCAGCGGGTGCTGGGAGCTCGCCGTTTGAACGATTTTTCGGGAACAGAATTTGTTATCCCTGCCAACAAGATCGGCATGCCACGTCTGTATAAGAATCGAAGCCATCTTCCTTCTCCAAGTCCATCTTCTCTCACCACCATCAACAGCATCAACAGAGCAATCTCAACTCTCCAATCACCTCTCCACTCTCGCCTATAAACAACAAAAATCACCACTCAATTCGTCTTTTGCGAGTTCCGGGTTTAATACCGATATCAAATTCGATTCATCTCTAAATCTCTCAACTCAAAACAACTTAAATCAACATGTCTCCCATCGTTGTCCGATCTGCCGCCCGCGCTGTTCAGCGCCGCCAATTCTCTCTCCTCAGCGCCATGCGAACTGTCGGCCGATCCATGGAGTCTCACCCCTTTGAGCGCCTGCCCATCAGCCAGCAGCCCGCCAAGCCCGACTACGCCAAGATGTTTAAGCGAGTTGGCAGCCAGGCTCTCTTGTAAGTTGCCAATTGCATCTTCACACATACACAATATACTAACTAGTATTTCTTCAGCTTCTTCCCTGGCTTCGCCGTCATCCTTGGCTGGCCCCTCGCCGCCGAGGCTGCCTTTGATGGCCGACTCTAAGCAGGCAATTGGCACATGATCAATTCCTTGGATCAAATTCGAAAGCGAGCGAGACTCGACGGGACCGTTCCTCGATAGACCATATACACTTGGCTACATTGTTGGATACCGGGACCATTTGTGACAATGCACAGTCACGTTTTGTACATAGCATTGAAAGGCGTTTGAGGTGCATTGGAAGCTGGAAGATGCACATAGCATCAGAGCTACGACTATGATAAATTTCTAGAAATATAATTCCATATGTCAACAACTATGAGTCTGTTTTCGATGTGAAAATCCCCATCTTTAAATGTGCCTGCTACTTAATCAATGTGCTATCATCAAGGGACCCCTTCTTCTGCTCATGCAAGAACTTGCATCTGTCACATAGCAATCAACATGAACCATCTTCGTGCATGAACTTCTTAAGGGGTATCAAACAATGAAATTTCTATCAAGTGTATCGTACATATTAAATTCGTCTCAACCATCGCCTCGTCGCCAATTAGTGACCACCAAGGTTGGGCTCATTATACCCAGAGTGATACGCGCCCACAGACTTGTATCCCGACCTCTTCTCCTCCCTCTTACCACCAAACATCTTGCCGATCATGAAAGCAGCTGCCATCAAGATAGGCACGCCAACACCGACACCAATAGCGACTCCCTTCTCCCACTTGCGCCTCTCCTCTTCTCTGGCCTTCTCGCTCTGTGTCTCGAGGTACGGCAGCACGTCATCGTCCATAACGATGAACTTTGATGACTTGTCCATCCACGGGTTACCGTGGACGCGTCCCTCGCCCTCGTAGGGTCTATCGGGCTGTGAGACGGCCCATAGGTTCTTGAGGTTGCTGGCGGCAGCCTTGACCTGCTCGGCGTCGATATCGTCGTGGTCCTTGGTAGGAAAGTCGGCAGCGAGATCCTTGAACTTGAACGTGTAGGATGTCTCCTTGTTCTTGAGCTCTGTTGGCAAGTGTCAGTTCACGCGTCCAAGGCGACTCTAGAAAAACTAACCCTTCTTCCAAGTCAAGCTACTCGAGTTGCTAGGCGTCTCGGGATCCCTCACGAAATGCCACTCAATGAGAGTAGAGTAATCATCGTCGGTTCCATGCCAGCTAATGGTGTACTCCTTGTCCCAGAGGACCATGGCAGGGTTATCGCCTTCGTTGCGGTTATAGTACGGCCAGGTGTTGTTGGGATATGAGCAGCCCTTCGCCGAGTCCTCGTTATTGGTAGAGCACCACACGAAAGAGGTGACACAGATAGCATCGTCTTGCTGGCAAAGCCATCGATCCTTGGCGGGGTCAAAGGCGCTCACCAACGAGACGAGACCCGTCGCAGCGAGAGCGAGCAGTAGACCGTTGCGAGTGTTGGCCATGATGAACACGTAGACACGCGACTGAAAGGAGTTTGCGATAAATCGTCGCGTTCACTTTACTTACGAATCTTGAAAAAGACTCGGCCCCAGAGCCGAAACCCCAGGGACGGGCGGGGGCATGAAGTCATGTTATAGACAACCTCAATGTCACAGAGACAGGCCATCAAAACAACCGGGGTCGGTATAGCGCCAGATATCCGGCACCATCGCTTCATACGAGGAAGCACTGACACTTTCATCCCAACCTATCCCTTGGTGTTGACTCCCCCCTCCCCACCAGGGCTTGCAGAGTTTCTGCTTCCGGGTGCATGTCCGAGCTGAAACCAGAAAATTTTCCCAATAAAAAACCCAAGTCCCACAGAATAGACTCGGAGGCCGTATCTCTGCTCCGATTTGAGAGGTGGTTAATTTCCAGCTGGTGTTAGCGGAGGAGCTGTTAATTGCAGGGTTGTGTGGGAGCTTTGAGCCTTCAGGGTTTTGGATCGCCAAGGGTCTGATACACAGGGGGTGGCAAACTTAATTTTAGAACCCGAGGCCTATTTGGGGAGACAGTGACAGATGCATGCTGCCCCTGTCCTTCTGTCCTTAGTGTCGATGAAGCCTCTGAGTGCGGGTTAAAATTGCAGTGAAAGACGTAGTAGTTCCAGTAATACAGACATGGATCTCAACAAGGTTTATAACCGTAATAAATAACGCTGTGATGGCCTCAACGAAGCTTCTTCTAAGTTAATTAGCCTTTCTATCGCAACAGATAAAAGGCACAATACGAACTCGGTTGCCCGAGACTAGCAACACTAAGATGAAACAAGCATCTGAATAGATGAGCCACTCCTGAGCGCGACTAAAGAAGGGGCTGAGATGTAGAAGGAAGACTTTGTTGGAACGACATGATGCCATAAATGATGGTTGCGATAACGCAGCATACCTACCTGATAACACATCGGCGATTGCAACACAACGCGGACACTCGACTTGAGCGTCACAGACGGCAGAAATAGGGAAAGTACCTGGATTCAGATACCCAACGTACCTTTTCCCGTGTCCGAATGCCTCACAAATTTTGCAGCTTTGGCAGTTCTATAATGTGCACTCACCAAGTCCATCAGCGGAATGATTGGTATCCTTACCTATATTACAGTTTAAAAAGGGAGGTGGGAGGAGGGCGGATGTTATCCAGGTATCCAGATGTCAGATCGCAAACTTGCTCGCAATTGTCAATCATTAGGCTGTGGCAAAGCTGTCGAATTTAACGTTGGCAGTAAAGCGTCACGAACTCATAGTCCCGTCTGCCATGTCTAACTATTCAGAATACATTTGACACGCAAACAGACGCTTGTGACGCTTCAGGGGCTTCCACTCCTTTTACAACTCCTCGGCATTTTCCCTGTAGGCGTCACAGGGGGATGAGATGGATCAAAGTCTCGATTGAAAACTGTCAAAGATGATCACTGTGCGTTAAAGACGACAGTCCTCTTCCCGCTAACTACAGGGTTCCTCACGAGAGAGAAGTTGACTCTAAAGCATCATCAGTCCCAGGATCAATCTACTCCACAAAGGCATTGCTCCCACTCTGCCTCCGTTTCCCGCTGTAGTGATCGCAAAATGGACAGGCCGTATCAAGGCATCAACACCATTCCCAGGAACCCATTCAAACCTCGCCAAGAGATGGTCACTATAATGTTCCATGACACCGCTATACAACATGACATGACAAACAATCCCAATAACTCCAATCTAACTCCCATAAGCCCTTCCAGGCAATCCAAGTCTAGGACAGTCCACACATGCAACTGACACCTACCCCTTTAAACGGCTAAAGCAACTCCCCCTCTCCTTCTTCTTCTACGAGGTCATCATCCTCCTCCCAGTCAACCTGAGCCGCCATTTCTTCCGCTCTCCGCTGGACCTCAGCCAGACCTGAAAGCTCTGCAACATAGTCCTTCTCCTGAAGCGCCTTCTTGACAAATCCCCAGCCGTCCTTGCGGAAAGCATCCAGGATCTTGGGACTACATGCGCTGCAGCAGTCATATGACTGACCCCGGATGACAATATTCTGGAACGTTGACACATATCCTCGAACTTGATGCGGCACCAAGCCCAAGGCATGGTCAGGGGGGTCTCTTTCAGGGACCACTCCTGGTGTTGGCTGCGGAGCTGGTGCATCTTTGCCCAGAGGATGCTGCAGCAAGCTTGTCAACAGCTCTACAAGGAGAGCGGAGGCGATGGCCGCAACGCCTGGCCTAGTGACGGTACACTGCTGATCAAGAGTCTGATCCTTCTGTGACTATAGAAGAGTTAGATGTGAAACCACCAATGAATCACAAGACTTACATCTGCTGGGGCAACAACATCGTTGCAGAAATAGCAACCAAGTGGTGTCTGGCCTTCAACCTTGGTCTCGCTTCCATGTCGCATCACGACATACGAGTCAAAGCCCAGAGCTGCGTTCATGACAATCTTGCCTGCAGCCTTTCCCATAACAGTTGGCAGCCATCGAGACTCTCTTGAATCCATGAGGAGGAAGATGGCATCATGCTCATCGATCAGCTTTGCTAGTTTCTCATAGTCTCCTCGTGTCTTGGCCTCGTCTGTAAAGGGATGACCCAGCATAGGAACTGACAAAGCATGTCCCTCACTGTCGACACCGGGGTAGATCTGCTTGAGCACCTCAGCTGCCCGGGGTGCCTTTGGTTTTCCACCCTCAAGACAATCAGTAAACTCGAAGAGTGGCTGTCGCACAGGATTCGAGAACGAGACTCTGCCGTAATCCACAAAGGTGATCTTCCGGACTCCCCAGCCCATGAGATTTCTGGAAACGTAGCTCCCCAGTGTTCCAGCGCCCAGAAGGAGGCACTTTGTATTCTTGATCCTTTCCAGGTCCAGGTTTGGCGCAATTCTCCATTTCATGAGCTTCAAGTTCAGATCAACCGAACTATCGGCCAACCGGGCTGGATCCATGTACTCGCTCAAACTGACCTGCTGAGCCTGGAGTTTTCCGTTTCGTGACCTCTCCCAGCCAGTAACCTTGGGCATTTCGGTAATCTCCAGGTTCTCAACAGGATCCATCTCAATTGGGAGAATCACACTGCGTGCCTCATGTCTCCTAGCCCATGTGTCTCGGTAGCAGAGGATCTTGACCTTCGTCAAACGAAACCTCTGCCGAATGAGAATTAGGTAATTCCGCAGAGGCCACCCAGGTCCCTCGGGGTATGTTGAAGGGTCAACGAAGGCGACGTATTGGTCCTCCTCGGGAACCTGGTTGAAGAAACCGTCCTCGAAATCTCGAAGGGAGCCAACTTCCCACTTGTAAGGAAGATTGTGAGAGGCTTCGACATCCTCAGTCTGTTGATGCGCTCCGTGCACCTTCTTGGCCAAGAAGAAACCATGCTCGCGAGCATCCACGCTGTACCTCCATGTCCCAACTCTATCCACGAGAGCTGTGCTCTCTTCGGCGTTGAGGCGCTCGGCCGGACCGGATCGTTTCCAGGAAGGATCGGAGTGAAGAGCCGGGAAGGCGAACCAATATGTGAACTTGTACTTCTTAAGGTCGGCATAGGAGAGGATGACAAATGACGAGAGGAGTGACGGAACAGAGTAGATGCTACCATCCTTGATCGCGTCCCAGACCTAGAAAAGTCAGCAAGGCCCGCAGGCGCACACTCGATTGTATCCAAGTACCTGTCGACCAGCGGTCTTAATCATGGCAGACTTGTCCATATTCTTAAAATCCTCGAGCGTGTTGACGTTCCTAATAATACCCTCGGCCCTCATCGTCCCCAGAGGTGGACTGGGTGCATTAGTTCTGCGATGGTCAGAGAGGAATGCGCAAAATCAAATAAGGAGCCTACCTGCCGCTCGTGAGAGCATTCCCTAGGATCTGCATGCGACAGCTGGACTCGGGGTCTTCCAGCCGAGGCTCGTAGAGTCCCAGTACGCTACGCGCCGAGTCGTCGAGCTTGTCATGGTCGAGCTTTGAGCCGAAGAGCGCCGAGTAGAACGGCAGCTCTATCTCGGACGTAAAAGTTGCAAACTGCAGGGGCTTCGCAGCCATGTTGACGGTTTCGACGTGCTTGTCGCCTGCTGCTGGGTGATGATGGACGTACGGAGGTTCAAGGGTTCCAAGGATGTTGCGCAGGCAGCGGTTGACAGTGAAAGGAAGAAGATGAATATATAATGTGGGAGCTAAATTAGGCACGCAAGTATGGACGGCTGACACGGCGAGGCTGTCACTTGATGCGGATGTGAACTCAGTTGGTCACTCGAACTCAGGTCCTGTCGTCACAAGACAATGACGAGTAGCTTGAAGGTTCCATCAAGCATAAGCAGCCGGAGCCCAGGGCCAGGCGGCCCCGCGGCGGGGTACAGCTTATCGGCCACTCAGCCCGGCCTTATCGCCCACCCATCAGGCAGCCAAGCCAAAAAAGCCAGCCCTGTTTAACGCCCAGGTGTAGGGTAGCGGCCGTCACAGGAACGTCTAACATGTAGCAAAGGATTGGCTCTCAACCTGCATAACGGGCATCGTATTCAACATCCCAAACATAGAAACCCGTAAACAAATATTCGCAATCTATGGTCGCTCAGGGAAACAAGAGGGATGACTTTCCCTTCAATAAAAAAAAATCAATCAACCCCTTGACCTCACATTATACCCATTTCCACAGACCCAGTAGAAGAATGTGACCCTTTCTCCCTCGACGCCATCTTTAAGGGAGATGCCGCTGCACCTAGAGCAACGGGACGAACCCACATCTCACGGAATGTGCGCCATGAACCCCGTCGATAGAGTAATATCCAGACCTCACTATGGGTTTCTCAAAATAGAGATCGTCGTGGTCGCGGCCAGTGCATGGAGAGACATTTCAAGCAAACCCTTTGGCCGCTTCCTGACAGACCCTTTGTTCTGCCGGCCTTCTAGAAGTGACCGCAAACGGCGCACCCCACACGTGCCATGACAGCTACGCGCTTAGAGACGCCAGTCGCGTCGGGCAGACCAACTTGGTAAAATTCAATCTTGTCGAGATATCTCGACCAAGGCTCATCCCAAGTTTCTTTCATCTCAATCTCATACGTTGAGCACCTCACAAGATGCTCATTGGAGTCTGCGGTAGTAGGTAAACTCTAACACATAGCACAGCCGTCTCAAAACTCACCTAATCCCAGGTATCTGCTCCGGCAAAAAGACGGTGGCTCAGTATCTGGTCGAGCATCATGGCTTCAAACATCTCTACCTGCAGCCATCATCACCGTCAACGGAATCTTCCAATTCATCCCCTGATGGCACCTCGGCTCTCTCCGAGGACCACAAGTCGGAGTCGCCGTCCCAATCATCAGTCCCTGAGGCATTCAAAGGCGCTCTGACCTCGACCGCGCTCACCACCAAGAATGGCACCAGCTCTTCCTCTGAGACCACGCTGACCCTCAGGGCTGGTCCTCAGCACACTTTCTCCACGCCCGAGGAGCTTCTGGACTTTGTCACCAGGCGCTGGCGGAGCCGTTTTGTCATCACCGACATCCCTACTGAGACGGTTCTCGACGTCTTCGTACGCCGGCCCTTCTTCTTGCTCCTCTCCGTCGATGCCCCATTGACGGTCCGCTGGCGCCGCTTCCAGCAGCGAGCCAGACAGAGGAACGCGGAGGGACCGGACATGAGTCTGGAAGACTTTGTGGCGGAGAGCGATGCCCACTTGTACGATCCCAAGACAGGACTATCGCCGCTCATCTCCCGAGCCGTCGTGAGGTTGCTCAACACATCGTCATCCCTCGCGCACCTATATGCCACCCTAGGCAAGCTGGATATCCCAAACCCTGATCGCCTGCGACCATGCTGGGATACCTACTTTATGGAGTTGGCATCCCTGGCAGCTCAGCGCTCCAACTGCATGAAGCGCAGGGTCGGGTGCGTGCTTGTGGGCAAGGAGCGCAGGGTCATCAGCACGGGCTATAATGGGACTCCAAGGGGACTGCTCAACTGCGCTGAGGGAGGCTGTCCCCGGTGCAATGATGCCAGCAGCTCGGGCGTGGGACTATCGACCTGCTTGTGCATCCACGCAGAAGAGAACGCCCTCCTCGAAGCGGGACGGGAGAGGATCCGGGAGGGGTCTGTCTTGTACTGCGACACGTGTCCCTGCCTTACGTGCAGCATCAAGATATGCCAGGTGGGCATCAGCGAGGTCGTCTACGCCCATGGGTATAGCATGGACAACGAGACTGCCCGTGTGTTTAGGGAGGCCGGCGTGAAGCTGAGACAGTTCATACCAGTGAGTATCTGAACCCCAACTAAGCCAGATCTCTAGACGAGATTAGTACCGTCCTACTGGCGATTTTCCGAGGCTGATTCAGATCTAGCCACCAAACGGTCTCATCCATCTCGAGAAGATGGAGCTTTACTAGATCGCCGGTATCTCGACCTCATCACATCACATCACCTCTTCCCTGTTGCACCTCTGTGCGGGGAACCTTGGAGGATGCAATCCGGTTTGCCGAGCATGTGGCTTTTGCGTAGCGAGAGACAGGTTGGATGATGGCATTTTATAAGATCAACAGACGAGTATTTCAATGCCACTGCTATGAGCGAAGCGAAGAGGCTCATCGCCGATTTCCTGTTGGAATTGACCCCTCGAACATTGTTCATTTTGATTCTCCCTGACGAGGAAGCGTAGATGAGACTCGCGTACGAAGGAGACGAGGGACTTTGGAGTTGATGTCCAGGTTTTACCCCTCCTCCGTCTCCCTTGCGAATATGAGGTCAACCCTGGCATCAATTGTCCAATCAAGCATCATCAATGGCCATGACAGCAAGCCCCTTTCAAGCGCTTATGCTCCCTTTCCCATGGTCGGCCGCGTGCATAGGCACGATCCGTCCAAGTGCGTTTGCATTGCCAGCGTGGCCAGGTATTGAGGCCAGCAGGTTTTCTTGCTGCCCATGACAGCCCAGCCCAGCTCAGCTTGTCTCTGGATAGTCTAGGGTAATCAAGCCCTCAAAGAGTCCACTTGGTCGCATCTGGGGTCGGACGAGCATCAACCCATTTTGCGTCATGGTCTTTTTCTTTTGCCCTTTCGGAGGACGGCGCACCTGATGGCACACCAGATTTGGATAATCTTATGCAGGCCAATATTGATGGTCGCATGACGGCGCTTAATTAAACCGGACGGCACAGCACAGGACAGCCAATTTGAATTTGTGCACTGTGGAGGCATCCCTCGATAGTAGTTGTGGTTCCGTATCCAACACGAGCTGTGTCTATATCGGCATCCGAGCACCGTCCGCAACTTGCATCGTGTAACTCCAGGACAACGCTCGTTGTTCCAGAAACTCGACGTGAATAGGGGCTCAGGAGAAGTAAAAACTGGTCTCGATGATGCAGACCGCTTCTGCTCGAGGCCGCCTAGACGGCCCCTTGCAATATGAATGCAGTAGGGGTTCATTTCACAGAGCCGCAAGAGTTGTGCGGTGTGCTTCAACGGCCTACTAGCTGCAGCGGACGTCCCATAAAATATGCAACCAGTCAGGCGGTCAACAAGTTCGCGAGCCCCCTTTGTGCACAGCCAATCCAGCCCCTGTTCATAGCTTGTCTAGTGCAAGTTATGCGAGCGCGGGGCGAGGCGAGGCTAGGTTAGGTTGTGTGCTGTGCGTTCGTCCGGAGAAAAAGGTTGCAAGCGGATTCAAAGGCGACCATGGTGGTCATGTCGTGCGTCTGGCTCGGTCCGTGTAAGTCGGCACGGCATGGCATCGCATGGTACGTATGGCCATCGACGTCTTTGAAGAAGCACGGAGCAG
This sequence comes from Fusarium sp. MBC 438, assembly GCA_030779245.1. Classification (NCBI taxonomy): domain Eukaryota; kingdom Fungi; phylum Ascomycota; class Sordariomycetes; order Hypocreales; family Nectriaceae; genus Fusarium; species Fusarium sp. MBC 438. The sequence continues at coordinate 64,946 of JAPFTB010000174.1, read as the reverse complement.
CTCCAAGAAAAGCAGCAGAAGCAGACATATGCCGAGAGGGAGCCCTCATTGGTGGCCTGGCGGGATCGGAGAGCTTCCAAATCTCGAAGCCTGGGCTGCGATAACTTTGATATGAGCCATCGGGTGGTCCCTCTCTTGGGGGCTTGCAGACAGGGGACAAAGGATGACTTGACCGACGACTCACAACGTCTCCTTCTCGGATCCGGCGGGGCCAACCCCGGAGTCTCCCACAAGAAGCGAAATGACATGGGCTGGCCGGCATAAAGAGCATAATTAAAGATCAAATTACCACCGTCAGCTAGTGGGGAGTGTGCTGTGTAATAGGGGATAATGGGGGATGAGATGGGGAACGGGGCATGAGGGATGGGTTTGTTTGTTTTGATCGAGGAGATTTGCTGCGCGTCATGGAGGCCCGGTGCATCGGGATGGAAGGGCATGGCATGGCATGGCTGATGCCATGGGGGTCGATGCACATGGGATAGATGGATGTGCTGAGCTGGTGTGTGCTGCGTGCTGGTGCGTGCCCGATGAGCTGGCTAGGTGGTGGCGGCCACTGGACCGGCCGGCCAGAAGACGAGGGCCACGGGGCGGCTGCTCAACCATAAGATAGGTTGTGATGCTGCCAGAGCATGCAAGACGAGACAAGCTCCATCAACTGGCACGAAGACGTAGCTGGCCAAGGCTTATTACATGCTACCTTCCCAGTAGCTCGTCGACATTGATTCTGGTGTACCTATCCGTATGTGTAAGCTCGACGTATTCGGGCTCCAAGTACGAGGCAAGGCTTGATGGGTCCCGGGATGAGGCATGCTCACCAAAGACTGACGGCGGCGATCATGACGCTGAATGGTCTGAAGGACGGGAGCCAGCGAACCGGTGGGCATCAAGATGCCGCAACACGGCCCCATCGTATCTTGCTTGCGACTTTCTGCGGCCTTACAGCGCCTAAGCAGTACGATCTTGTCCATCCGTTGAGCGTTGAAAGTCTGCGACCAGGCGAGGGACCAGCAGAAGCGCTGAGCCCACAGCTTCAGTCTATAGATGGGATACTCGAGATCACCTCGTGCCATCTTACCACGATCCCATCCCATCTCGTCCCAATTCCATGCCATGCCATGGATGATCTACAACGGGCGCGAGGCGACGTGGAAACCCCCGTCCACTGCCAGACTTCTGGGAACCCCCTGGCAAGAGCCCCTAGACCTGAGAGAGGTCGGAGGGCTGGCTTGGCTGGCTTGGGGGTCTTTGGGTTTGGGACCTGTGAGAGACCATAATCAGGGCCACCTCAGGACGGGAGGATCCCTGGGCACTGGCGCTGAGATGCGCCCAGTGGAGTATCGACGACAGGGGCTTTCGAGCACTGGCGCGCTGGCGCTGGGACATGTCAGTCTGTCTCATCAGAGAGTTGTTGCTGTTGTCAGTTGTATCGACGGGGCCGAGTGGGTTATGGGAGAATAGGAGCCCCGAATCTGCCCTGAGAAAGGGCAACACGAAGCGAGAGATACATAGCCTCGACAATAGGCCGCAGAGTGGAGAGTCGTCTCCCTGAGATATGGATGCCCCATCACTGTCTCCTATGTTGCAGACTGGTAAGTTTCGGCTTCAGGAACTATCAAAACTCACCTGCGGGAGCTTGGCGTAGTTGCGGCACACTCCCGTCATAGAAAACGTGCTCTCCCTAAAGATCTAGGACTTCCGTCCCCTTTGAGCCGGTCCGTCGTTGCCAGAACTACTACGTACGTAGACTACAACAAAGACACAACGCGGGAAGCCAAAAACCTCGTCTTAGACGGAGGGGAATGTGATTGTCCCGATGATGGCTTGGATGGATCAGAGCTAGAGCCTTGGAGGTGGACGGACCACGGCGGGCTACGGCCTACGGGGGACCAGCCCCGGCGCCATGGCCTGACAAGGGGAGCCCTGGGAAGCAGCGTTGGGGCCCCACCACCTGCCACCCCCCCTTGTCTGAAGAGACGCGTCTTTCGTGTCGCGCTTTACCCTTTGGGGAAACATTGTAAACAAATGCGTCACTTCTCGTGGACGCGCTCATGCCCCAACCTGCTGCTTCCTGCTTTGCTCACCTCTCAAGCGCGCACCAATTTGCTCCATGGTCCCCCGTCAGTGGCTTCCTTGTCCCGTGTCCCGGCCTCTCCCCACCGCGCCTCCCCTGCCTGGCCGTCCCACCCGCGCTTGCCCTTTTACTCTCTCCCGCTTGCTGGCTGGCTGGCCCTCGTGCCTTGGGCAGGAGTCAAGGTAGGTTTTGGCGACTCCCCACTGCATTTTACGGGGGGTGCCCTTCTAAAACCAAACGGGCCAACCGTCCATCCTGTCCAGTCCATCAACTGCCAGCGTGCGCCCGCCCGCCTAACTTAACACGCGCAATCCATCCTAATCCTAGGCCCCTCGAGTCCCGGATCTCTCTTCTAGGTTGTCTTGTCCATCCATCCCATCATCTTCTCTTCTCGCCCTTCCAATTCAATTCCTCCCACACCCTCTGGGTCTTTTCCCAACTTTTCCAAACCAGACGAGCCAAGTGCATACCAGCCCGATTCGCCACTACCACTCGTTGTCCTTTCGACCTGACGTCCTGAGTCACCAGACCCCGTTGGAGGATCCGCGCTATGCCCTGAGAAAGGGTTCTTGGTTTCAACGCAGCCACACGAGGGGTTCTTTCTCTTGCACCCGACAAACCAGGACGCATACGCAAAGACAAGAGACGACTCACTTTTACGGGTGTTTAGTTTGTGTCAGGACGCCGATGCCGACGAGCGCCATGGTGTAACTGCCCACACTATCTTCTCCCCGTTTCTTGAATCCGTTCACCCCCAGAGCGAGGACGATTACGCGCGACAAGACTATCTAATAGTTCGGACAACAATCACTCACTCCTACTACTACCGAGTAGTTCCAACCTCCGTCCCCTTCTTCCCCTCTTGTCAACACTCACCTTTGCTCTATCACAACTTGTTCATATTATCCTGGTCCGCCTTTTTGGCTGCCTGCTTGACGACATTACTTCTTCGCGATCCGACTGCTGCCTGCACTCGTTACAAAACTGTCAGCCTGCCCTAGTGTTCGATCTGCCTCCGGTTTCCGAGTCATGATATGACCTCTAGCATCCCAGTGAGACTGGCACAGCTTTTCGCGATTTTGTAGGGTATCGCCTCGAGCTACTTCTCTCACCTCTTCGATTCGACGTTCACGCAGCTCTGTTTGGCCATTCACCAATCTTCGGCCGACCACCGAGCTACGACTTTCGATTCGCCCCTACTGAATTCTTACCTGCCTTTTATCTCGAATTATAGAGAACAAGAAGGACTATTGCGCATACAACCTTAGTACTGCTTACGTGGGCATTCCTCTTCTGCTGGCTGCCCGCGATACCCCCGAACGCTCAGCATTCCACGCACACAATGTCCTTCTCCAACAGCAGCGGTGGCACACTGGCCCTCCCGTCGCCAACACACGCTCACCAGATCGACGTCACATCAGCTGTGCGCACTCTGAGACGATCTATCTCACGATCTCCCTCATCAAAATTCCTGTCGCGCTCTAACACGCAGAGCCCCGACAGCCCGCACCACACTTCCCCTCAATCGCCCTGCCGCCGACTCGGCTCAACACCGCAGCATCAACATCCTCTGTCGCCGCACGCTCGCTCAGCACCGCCTCACGCTAACGGCGCCGGCGCGCACCAGGCCATATTTACACCTTTCCGCCCGAGTGTCAGACTATCACTGCGATCAGCCAAGGCAGCAAAAACATCTCCTTCAAGGCCCTTGACACGAGCGCGTGCATCACCAAAGAGTCCCTTGAAAAGAGCGCTTAACACGGCACCCGACAGCGGTAACTCACTCCCAATGGTGCCCACACCCGCTGTCATTGAATCATCGGGGCAGGAGAACAACGCGCTTGGAGCCACAAGCCCCAAGAGCTCCGAGAAGCGCCACAGCGTGCACCTCGACACCTCGGGCTCTTCACAATCTCCTTTCAAATCCTTTGATACCAACAACGACAACTTCATGGTTTCGAACAACTGCCCGCTCAAGCGCAGTGATGCGACCATGAATCTGGACCAGCCCAGCCAAGGAAGCCCGGTGGCTAAGCGACGGAGCTTGCATGGAATCACAGGACTGGGCCAGAACGAGGATCAGAACATTTTCGGTTCAAACACGACATCTTCACAGAGCTTTTATATCCATGAAGATGCGGCTGCTGAATATGAACTATCCGCTAATGGCGGCGTTCCATCCCGCGAGCCACTACCTTCTCCTACGCCAACAACGACGGTTCCTAAGAGGTCGTCTTCGCTACGGAAATCAACTCTTCAACAAAGATATGGCGAGCGTGGATCTTGGGGTAGGCGATCGGGCGAGAGACAGCTTGCTCAGATCAGCTCTGAGTTCTCACCAAGCCGGAGCCGACCACGACTTTCTCTGGACCAGTTCGTCCCTCCCCCAGTGCCTCAAGAAAGCCCCTTCATTTCAACCACACCTACTTCTAAGCCGCCCACTTTCACCGGTGACAGGACCTTCCAGCCTCACCCCCTCTCCAAGACTCTCACAACATCATCTTCTGGCAACTCTCTGACGGAGGAGACGCCTATCTATGCTCCGGTTGCACGAATGCCGGATCGCCCTAGACCTCACCTGTTTTCTCGCTCTCTGCCTCTTAATGCGACTCGACCGACTCGACCGAATGACCCTTCGAGGGCGATGGCCACTCCCAACAAGTCGCAACTGTGGGTTGGCGCTTTTAGCTCTACAGGCCTGATTTCCAAGGTGAACCGAAACCCTGAAGAGGAGGCGGACAAGAAGATGGCACCGCCAGACACTCCATGCAAGAAGCACTCGAACCCCTTCGCCACCTTTCCTCCACCAGCAGGAAGTGCCCTTAAGAAGAGGGGTAACAACCGTAATTCTTTTGGAGGCATTCCTTCTACGCCTTTTAACCCTATCGGCGCCCCAGCTCCCAACAGCTTTGGTAACCCTGGAAAGGGCTTGGCCATCTTCCAGCGTGGTAATGCCTCCCGAAGCTCACGCCGCAGCAGCATCCTTAGTCTGGATGGCGAGGAACACAAGCTCTTTGGTGAAACCATCGACTTTTCAAACCCCATGGAGGGTGATGCTCCTCCCACTCCCACAAAGAACAGTCTTACTCCCAGCCTGAGCAAGGTTAGCGAGAAGTCGTTTGAGTGCCACAGTGCCAATCAGAGCCCCAGTGCAAACCGGACTCTTCACGCCCCCACCCCCATTGTCGGTTCGACAATACCTCGAGAAGCAACTTGTAAGTCGGTCCTTACGAAGCCGAACGCGGCGGATGGCATGGCCGAAATTTCAGATCGGCTCGTCACCCTCAAGCGTCGGTATTCGCCTTCACCTCCTTATTCTTCACTCAGTCGCTCAAGAGCCCAGCGCGGGCTTCACTCCCCTTCCTCTCTTAGCACATCTCTCATGTCTCAACCATTGATTTATTGTGAAGCATTTACTAAAACAAATCTCTCTGATCCAGCGAGCCCTCTTGATGGACGCCGTACACCACAGACTCCTCAGGAGAGCCTTCTCCCTCTCGATACCAGCCGACTTTCGATCTCTCAGACCAGCGAGAGCTACTCCGACATGCCGCCTCCCGTCACACCTACAGCAGGCCGGGACCTTCGATCCTCCACTAGCCTTCTTGTAACACCAGTCAACGCCCGCACGAGCAATCTCGATGTTGATGCAAGCTTGAATTCCCGATTCGACAAGGTTGAGCAGATTGGCAAGGGCGAGTTTTCCACAGTCTACCGAGTGACCAAGGCGGATCCCCGACAGATGAACTTTGAGGGTCTGTCTACGACACCATGCTCCCGAAACCGTAGCCCCGCAAAGGGTCAGGTCTATGCTGTGAAGAAGAGCAAGCACCCCTACCATGGACCTCGAGAGCGGGAGATTAAGGTTCGGGAGGCACGTATTCTGCAGGCTCTGTCTCATGCCGAGCACGTGGTCAAGTACTATGATGACTGGGAGCACAACTTTCACCTGTACATACAGACAGAATTTTGCGAGGAGGGCACACTTGACAAGTTTCTGGGCAACGTTGGGCAAGGCGGCCGATTGGATGATTTCCGCATCTACAAGATCCTGCAGGACCTTTGCTTGGTAAGTTTCGCTAATACACGCCGTGCAACTATGCAGCTAACCCAGGGACAGGGTCTGAAGGAGATTCACGATGCGGGGTTCATGCACCACGACTTGAAGCCAGCCAACATTCTCATCACGTTTGAGGGTGTTCTCAAGATTGGCGACTTTGGACTTGCCCAGGCTTGCACATCCATTGAGGGCGTCGACGTAGAGGGTGATCGCGAGTACATGGCTCCAGAGATGCTCAAGGGCAAGGCACGTCAAGCTGCCGATGTCTTCTCGCTTGGACTTATCATTCTCGAAACGGCAGCTAATGTTGTGCTCCCGGACAACGGTCCCACGTGGATTGCCCTGCGTTCGGGTGACCTCTCCGAGGTGCCGAGTCTCACCTGGACACCATCCATTGAGGTCCAACGAGACGCCACAGGAAACCCTACCGAGTCGGCTCACAGCGACGATTTCACCAGTGGAAAGACGCACGATCCTAGCAACCTGTTTGGCTCGTTTAAGCGATCGGAACTGCAGCAACCCCCTGAATTCATGGTCAATGCCATGCACACCAGCTCTCTCGATTCGATTGTCCGGATGATGACGGCACAGGAACCCGATGAGCGACCTACGGTGCACCAGGTGCTCGAGCTTGAGGGACTGCGGTGGGTTAGCGAACATCGGGCCGCTCCAGCGACGGTATACGAGGGAAACTGGGGCCCAGCCGAACTGTTCCCAGTGTCCATCGCGGGTGATAGCGACACTGAGATGACGGATGTTTGAGGAACATTGGGATTTTATTTGAACCTGGATAGGAGAGGAACTCCACCAGCACTATGTTGGACCGGAACAGTTGACTACGATGGTTCATACGCTCCGACTGGGTATAAGGAGAATGAGGCCGCTGGGAGGATTTTGTGCCTCGATATACCCACCAACTTTCTACCACACACACCATACCATACCCGACCACACCACGACACGATACGACGGTACGACGAGAAATGGAAGACGTCAGCGGGAGGCTGCTGTTTGCTAGGCGTTTTGTTGAGTCGGTTGTTTACAGTTCGAACCGCAAACCATTGCTTTCAGGCATAGCTACGACACGATGTCGAGCTGAGCCGAGCCGACTACCTATTATACCTGCCGACTCTTTTTTTCTACTTCTTTTTACACAGCCTCCGGGCGATGACACACATTGACAATGTGGTCAGTCACGGAAGGATAGCTGAAGCATTTGCGTCTCTGAGGAGGAGACTGCGTGTACGAAATACCCAGGATGGAATTAGACATGTTGCGAGTACATGGATACGGGGAGTAATAATTGCAAAAGTTCGACATAGCTCTGCAAGGGATCAGCAGAGGAAGGGAAAGGAAAGGACACAGGATGCGGAACGGTTAAAAAGGTTTCTCACAGGATTGCATCAAGCCAGCCATTGAAGGAGCGGAAGACGGATACTTATTGTTGACTCGAGAGAGGAGGAATCATGTAAATTATAGAAATGGCTCGTCGAGTATACTTTTGAAGCCCGGGATACCCAGAGGAAAGGCCTCGTTGGGAATGGGCAGCAGCTGGATTCATAGCTGACGGAGGAGGTTGATCTGATAGTTGGTGATGATTCTGACGACGAAATGGCATGAATATGATATGACCAGTTCAAGTAATACCTGCATTTTTGAAGTGATTGACTATTAAACTTGTAGCTTGTTATGTTTATCTTGCATGCCTATCATGTCTGATAAAGCCCAACTCACGCCATGTTATGTAAGTCGGGTACTGTATAAGGCGGGGTCTGAACATGGCGATGCACTTGTACTCATCCAACTACCACAAGATATCTCACTAAAAGACCACGACAGCCGAGGTTGCAAAAGAGAACGAGTACACATACAACAAGCCAACCACACTAAACTCGCACTTGCTCAACCATGACAGTCCCCACGCCGCTTCAAGGACAGGCAGAGCTGCCCAGTGTCGAGAGCACAAAGTCATACTGGCATCTGCAGCCATCGGACAAGTTGCTGGGTCATCGGACCACAGAAGATCTCCCCGCGACGACTGACGTGGTTGTTGTCGGCAGCGGCATCACGGGTGCGTTTGCGGCGAGGGAGCTCGTCAAGGGTGGGAAGAAGGTGGTGCTTCTTGAGGCGAGAGAGGCTTGTTGGGGAGCTACAGGACGGGTGAGCAGATGTTTGATTCTCATTGAAGCATGATGCTGTTTCACCTTTATTCGATATCTCAATTGAGTTGAAATAGACTGACAACTTGATAGAACGGTGGCCACTGTCAACCCTTCATCTACGCCGCCAAACCACCAATCTCCCGCTTCGAGCTAGGCACATACAACTTCCTCCGGGACCTCGTCTCCTCGAACAAGATCCCCTGCGACTGGGAAACCACGGGAGGCGTCCACGTACTCCCCTCAAAGTCGGTGCTAGACCTCGTATCCAAGCACCTTGACCGTCTGAGGCGCGAGTTCCCCGATCTGGCCGACCAGGCTAGGATCGTCACTGATAAAGAGGAGCTGCAGAAGCTACGTGTTCCTCAGGCTTATGCTGCTGTTTATCAGCCTAATGCTGCCAAGTTGTGGCCTTATAAGCTCGTTGCTTGGGTTTTTGAGAACCTTCTTAGTGAGAATGACTCGAGCGTTTTTAATCTCCAGACAAAGACGCCGGTTCAGCACTTGCAGCGTGTGGGAGATTCATGGGCTCTGCATACACCTCGCGGACAGATCACAGCCAAGTCGGTCGTCCTGGCCACAAACGCTTACACCTCTCACCTTCTACCCAAGCTCACGGGTATACTCGTCCCTGTCCGTGGACAAGTCTGCGCCCTGACCCCACCTGGAGACAGCTCGCCTCTGCCGTACACTCACGTGTGGGAAACGCCCACTGGTGGTGATGACTACCTCGTCCAACGGCCTTCGGGCGAGCTCATACTCGGTGGTGAGAGGCTGGGTGTGCCGGAGAGGGAGGTTGGTGTGTCGCGAGACGATTCCGTCGATCCTGTCATCGGCAAGCGGCTACGAGCTGCTCTACACGAAGCAGTTAAACTCAAGGCGCCTGAAAAGACGGAGGAGGATACTCTAGACGCCACGTATGAGTGGACGGGCATCATGGGTTACTCACGGGACGGGTACCCCTGGGTCGGTCAGGTGCCCGCAGCCCTCGGCGGCGAAGATAGTGGACTATGGATAAGTGCTGGATACACGGGCCACGGTATGCCGGTAGCAGCAAGGTGTGCTGTAGCTGTGGCCCACGAGATATTGGGGGTCAAGGGAGGTGTCGAGCTCCCGACTGAGTATCGTATCCATGGAGGGAGGGCAGATAAGGCGAGGGTCATGGTGATCCCGACGACGCTGGAGGAGGAGATCAAAGCCGTCATTGGTGATCTTTGAGATGTATACTTGAGGCCAAGAATAGTGATATATAGAGTATGGATATAGAGTCCCCAAGTGAAAAGCGACATGAACCATTTATATGCCCGCCCAAAAAATTACTTCAGTACTCGAAACCCACGGAGCCTCCATATTAGTACGTTAAAATCTCCCCTGATGGTTTCGGCTTTACCTCCAGTTAACATCACTGCCTTGCTGTAATACTATAGAGGACCCGCAGACGTGCCGAGGGTCACGCTCTGCGAGAAAACACAACGGATTAGCATGCACGCATATCGCCGTCGCCGACCTACAGCTTGGCGCGCACCTCTCGGCCGTCGTTGACCTCACGCTGAGCCCGTTCGCGGAGCGCCTTGCGGAGAATCTTGCCAGACTGGGGTTGACATGTGTCAGTTGGAACTGGTTGTGTATCAAGAAAGGGGGCTTACAGGAATCTTGGGTATGGCATCGACAAACACTACGCCGCCCCTGAGTCGTTTGTGTCTGGCTACACGCGTGGCCAGCCAGTCGGCGATGGCCTGTTCCGTTGTATCCTTGCCACTGGGCGTCTTGACGATGTAAGCGCGCGGCAGTTCCTCGCCGTCAATGACCGCTCCAATGACAGCAGCGTCAGCGACATCCTCTCGTTCTAGAAGGATAGACTCGAGTTCGGCTGGAGCGACCTGGAACCCTTTGACCTTGATCAACTCCTTCACCCGATCGACGATGTGAAAGAGGGTTCCCTGTGTATACTCCTCCACGTAAGCAACATCTCCTGTGCGAAGCCATCGAGTTCCATCCGAATCCAAGACGAAGGCATCCTGTGTCGCAGTAGAATTGCGCCAGTACCCGCGCATCACCGTGGGACCCGTGATCCAGAGCTCACCCGAAGTGTTCGCAGTCGTGATCTCGGCCCCGGTCTCGATGTCAGTCAACCTCGCCTGGCAGTCAGGCATGAGTTCACCAACCGCAGAGCTGGAGGGCTTGTTGGGGTCCCACGATAATGCTGTGCAGGTCGCCTCCGTCATGCCCCAGCCTTGACGCACCACTGAGACGCCTTGGGGCATCATGCTGTTGATCTCACGTTGTGTGTCCTTTGCTAGCGGCGCCGCTCCGGAGGCGATCATATCGATGCTGCTAAGGTCAGCGCGCCGGGCCAGCGGATGTTTGGACATGAGAATGAGAATGGGCGGGACGGCGAGGAGCTTAGTGATGCGCAAGGTCTGGATATGAGCAAGCATCTTGGGAAAGTCGAACGAGGGCATAACATAGACGGGTATCCGCTCGTAGGGGAAGCAAGTGATGAAGTAGCCTTGGCTGAAGGCGTGATACATCGGCAGAAAGCAGAGAGCGGCAGCACGGCGGGTGCGAACCTCGTACTCTTGGTTGAGCTTCTGAAAGCTAACGACTCCGAGGCCATTGGCAACATGATTGTAGTGCGATATTTCGACGCCTTTGGGCATTCCAGTCTGCGAGTTGTCAGTCCGCGCCAGGAGACCATCGAATCAAGTCTTACCGTCCCTGAGCTATAGTTGAGAGTGCAAGTGACATTCTTGGAATCGTTTGGCTCAGCCCAGATAAACTCTTCACCCTTTGCCTTGGAAGATATGAGTTCAGTCCAGTGACGACTACCTTTGCGAGGCTCAGTTTCGAGAACTGGCGAGTCAGGCCACGTCGAGTCAAACATGAAGACTTGATCACTCTTCATGCCTGCTTGAGTCGCAGCATCCAAAGAAACGTCTAGGACTTCCTCGGCAGCAATCATGAAGGAGGCTTGGCTATCCTTGAGCTGAAAGGCCAACTCTCGGGTGACCGAACTCGGACCTGCCCCTGTAAAGACGCCACCGGCCATCCATATTCCAAAGACAATGGTTGGGAAGAAGATGCTGTTGCCCGCAATGAGAAGTACCCGGTCACCTGGCTTGAGGCCATTGTCTATTAGGCCAACGGCAATACGCTTGGCGAGGAGACGGGCATCGGAGTAGGTGAGATAGTGCGTCTCAGGGCGATCGGGGTCGATCCATGCCTTGTTGCTGGAGATAGGATCGGAAGGAGAACCGAATACCCATTGCTGTATAGAACAGTTGGGAACCGTGACGGAAAAGCGCGACTTAATTGGCATGGTGCAAGGATCTCGCGAGGATGAGAGGATGCAGCTTGAAGGAGGAGAGATAGGAGAAGGAAGAGAGAAAGAGAGAGAGATAGGAGGTTGAGGCAGAGGAAGAGGAGGGGGTTGAGATACTCAGTTAGGAAAGAGCGCACTCATTGATCCATTGAGGGAAGGAACGGGATGGCAGTTATTGATGAGCCTTAGGTTGGTCTTCTCTGAGGCTAAAGTCTCCTTTCTCGACCCTCGTCTTTTTCACTTGTTGGCAATGGAAGCGAGCAGCGCCGCCAGATCAATCAGTCCAATAATTGCAGCCGTGGCTGGGGGTTTATTGTACCTATAATTCTATACAATAAATAGCTTAAGCCTGTCCGGGCTTGTCTCTTCTCGACCTGGGCTGGCTCGAAACGGGCTAAAATTAGTCTCAGCCATCACAGCGCCGGCTCCCTACGCCCAAACCTGGGAACCCCCTCCCCGCAGCACGGAAACTGAGAGATGAGAGGTCGCTCATGAGCGACGAACCAGCATGAACTGCTATAGAGAGGGCGCTTTCAGGATATTCGCCCACCGGGTGGCCAGCGGGCTCCGTGTTATGAAGCCTCGAGGGGCCACGACATGAGCCGCTGTGACACATCACCGCCCAATACAATGTCCTGTCTCAGAGCGACGAGACAAGCCTGTAGCCGAAGGACTCTGTCTGTGTGTGCTGGTGCTGCCTAGACACCGAGAGTTCAGGCCCGTCCAAGTTACGTACTTTGACTTTGATGTTGGGCTGACGGGACGACGCGACGACCCTTTAAGCTTATATGGACCCTGTACGCCGTCGTCTAAGTCACGGCACGTGAGGAAGCGAGTTGCGAGTGAGAGCGAGTGAGATGGCCATCAAGAGATAATCAGAAAATTCGCTCTGACGTCTCACCGAGACCAGGCACGCACGGCAAGGTGACAGCCGAGCCCGTGGTGGTTCAGGGCTGATCATGACAAGACTCCTTCAACCGGAGGCGACCCAATGTCTGTGCTGACCGCCGCACAATGCCCTCATCTCGCATCGAGTCTGGACAAGAGGTGAGCCCGGACGGTCAAGCACGACATGACTAGACCTGCCCAGTAGCGTGTAGCTGTGGTAATCAGCACCTGCGGGGAGACATTGGCAGATTGCGCGCGGGCAGCTGGACCGAGATGCGGTGCCACTCGTGCAATCCTTTGATGGTGTGAAAGGACGGGATTGAAAATGTGTTGGCAGAAGGAGATATCTTCGGCTAGCAAGGAGACGAGAGAACCACCCGTTACCCAAGCTCATATGACCTCCTTCGCCCTATGTCACGATTTACATGCTCTCTGTAAAGTTCCGGTAAGCGAGGGTTTGAGTGACGAGGAAGCGATATCAAGGTTGATCGATACACTCGCTAACACGGCCACTAGACGGAGTTGCTTCTAGAACCGGGCGGTGTTGCGAGTTGTTTGGGCGGTGAACTGGTAGAGATGCAGTTGGACTACAGATTGAAGCGAATGTAGTTTGAAAATATTTGGTCTACTACATGGTGATAATTCTCAATAGTTGGTAGAACATGAAAGACAGTGGATAGCGCTTCTCAATGAGAATGGTCAATGGATGGGTGCAACAGCAGAAGCGGTACGTACCGTCGGGCCAATGCTCAACACCGGCTAAACCCGACATTCAGCCGAATGCACCAATCACAGATGTCCATTTTACAAGCAGCTCCAATTCGATTGCTTCGTTCTACGACGGCGACATTTTGACAAGACCCAGACGACCTCACGATCGCCTCGAAGCCGACCTCCTCCCCCGACGACGCCGCTCCGTTCCTCAATCCCTCCGTCAAAATGGCGAGCAAGATCTCACCTCTTATCCGATCCGCCCTCCGGCCGGCGTGCCGGGCAGCCCGCCCTCAGACCCGAGCCGCCTTCTCCCTCTCAGCCCGCCGACCGAGCGACTCCCTCATGGTGGTAAGCAACCACTCCCCATCGTCAATTGGCGTTCCCAATTGCGGCCATGCACGCATCTACCGAAGTGCAGAATCTTGAACAATGAATGGAAGTCCGTGTCTGACGTCTTTTTCCGTGTGTCACAGCATCGCAACACCAAGGACAACAACCCCGAGCTCCCCTTCAAGTTCAACGAGAAGAACCAGGCCGTGATTGCCGAGATCCTCAAGAAATACCCCCCGCAGTACAAGAAGGCCGCCGTCATGCCCCTGCTCGACCTCGGCCAGCGCCAGCACGGCTTCACCAGCATCAGCGTCATGAACGAGGTCGCCCGCCTCCTCGAGATGCCCCCCATGCGAGTCTACGAGGTTGCGTCCTTTTACACCATGTACAACCGAACCCCTGTGGGCAAGTTCTTTGTCCAGATCTGCACTACTGTACGTTTGTTCTCTTACTGCTCAACTTGGGGATTCAATGGCACGTATCTGGGGATGGCAATTGCTGCTCTGGTCAGATGTGGCCGTATCGGACGGTTTCTCGGATCGAAGCGGATAGACGTCATTGAAGATCCGGACAATCGAGAAGCACGAAGTCAACTGACAATTTCTTTACTAGACCCCTTGCCAGCTCGGAGGCTGCGGTTCCGACGTCATCGTCAAGGCCATCAAGAACCACCTCGGCATCAAGCAGGGCGAGACCACAGCTGACGGCCTCTTCACCATCCTCGAGGTCGAGTGCCTCGGCGCCTGCGTCAACGCCCCCATGATCCAGATCAACGACGACTACTACGAGGACCTCACCCCCGAGTCCGTCGTCGACCTCCTCAAGGCCCTCAAGGCCAGCGCCACTGCCACCGATCCCTCCACCGTCAGCGTCCCCAAGCCCGGCCCCCTCAGCGGCCGAAGCACATGCGAGAACAGTGCCGGCCAGACGAACCTGCTCACGGAGCCCTGGGGAACCGAGACCACGCGGTCCGACTTGTAGAACTACAATGCAATATCAATTCATCTTTTTTTTAAGTTAAGTTCAAGGCCATGGAATATCAGAGGCAGGTGATGGAAAAAGAGCCGCGCGGGAGGAGGCAACGACTGTACATAACACGCTGCTTTGAATGTAATCCATGCATGGTATAGAACGTTTGGATTTCATCAAGAGACTACGTGAGATAATCAACTGTGTGGTTTTCCTGCTTCATTGATTCTTGCTTTCTTCATTCATACCGATGCCGATGTGAAAACGTTTGATTTGCCCATTTCGAAATATTCAAGTCGCGCCAAAAGGAAACCTCCAAACCCAAAGATATGTATATCCAAGTTTTCTTTCCATATACTACTCGCCCACCCGCAAGATCCAACCGTCTCCGAGTCGCTCTCCGTCCTCACCCACGCCACCCCAGATGAGGATGCCATTCTCCTCGAGCTCACCCATGGGCGCACTAGCGATCCATCCTCTCGGCTCGGGTAGCTCGTCGCTGTTGTCGTCGTCGTAGGGTTCCAGGTCAACCGGACTCCACTTGCCCTCACCCGTCTTGCGGCCAACAGCCTGCCACATGGCAGCTGTAACACTGGCGGCTGTCATGCCCAGAGGGGGGACCTGGAACATCCAGACGTTATCGAGGAACTTGCCTGCGCCGGCATGACCCTCAGAGCTGGGCTCGCGCTCACCCATGGTCAGGACAAGGTACTCACGGCCACCGCCCACGGTGATGGCCTCGAAGGATCCGACGCTGCGAGGCTCAGGCCATACCTGAGAAGGTTCGGCGTGGATCTCTGTGGTTTCAGAGTTGGGGTCACTCTGCAGGATGGTCTGCCAGCCACCCCGAGCGCGGACGGAGACCTCACCCTTGGAGCCCTGGTCATCAAAGGTCTCGACTTCGAGATGCAGGAAGTCCAGCTGTCCTCCAAGCTCCGTCTCGCCATCAAAGCCACCGAAGCGGAAGAGACGGCTCTTGCTGATGCAGATGGCAGTGCCACCTCTGGCAGGGCCAGGGGCGGCGGGGAGCTCGCTCCAAGTGCGATCGTGGACATTGAAGGCCCAGATGTCGTTGGTGCGCTCGCCACTGGCGAGGCAGCCAGCGTGAATGAAGAATGTGCCGTAACCGTTAGACTCCTCGTCAACGGCATCTTCAGCAACATTGCCAACAATGGGATCCTGAGGGATACCAGTCTTGGAGGTGTCGCCCAGAGCCCACTCCGACCATGTCTCGGGCTGCTTAGGTCGCGGGGAAGCGAAGTCTCGGGGGCGGTCGATAGTAGCGGCCGTGTGATAGCTTCGAGGAGCGGGATGGGGAACGATGTTGCCGCCCTTGACAGCGGGAGCTGGGTCAAGATATGACCAATTGTTGGCGCGGGTGTCGAATACCCAGACACGACCAGCCTCGTCGAGAGGTGTCATGTCAGGACCGCCGCGACCGCCAAAGAGGAAGATGCGGGATCCGATGACGGCGGAAGCATGGCCGACTCGCGGGGCCGGCACATTACCAAGAACCAGAGGCTCGGGAATGGCGGGCTGCTTGCCCTTGGCCTTGCTCTCAATGGGTGAGGCAAGAGGAACATCATCAAGGGCCTTTTCAGCTCCTGCCTCAGATTCGTCATCCGAATCCTCCTCAGAGTCCTCTTCAGAGTCTTCTTCGGAATCTTCCTCAGAGTCGTCGTCAGAATCGTCGTCAGATTCCTTTGTCTCCTTCTCTGGCTTCTTTGCATCAGCAGTTGGCTTAGTAGCTGCCTCAGCAGGCGCCTCGGTGGTTGCGGGAGCTGTGGTGGCGGGAGCTTCGGGCTCTGGTTTTGGGGCCTGCTCATCGGGCTTCGCGGCGACAGGCTTGATCTTGTAGTAATCGGCACCGGCACTGCTCCAGGGCAAGGTGACGACGTGCATGCAGTTGTCGACGGGCTCACGTGGCTCGATCTCGCCGCCAAAGATGTAGGCGGAGCCGTGGACGATGTCGAGAGTGTGGGAAGAGCGGGGGACGGGAGGAACCTCAATGCGCTCCCAAGTACCCTTGATGGCGTCCCTGCGAGGAGCACCACCTACAGCGGGCACAGAGGGCATGGGCATGGAAGGGAGGTTCTGCGACACATTGTGCAAAAGGTCGGTGGTGCGACGCTTGAGCAGAGAGAAGGACTCCATGGCGAGCGTCGGTTTAGCGGGGGATGCGCAATGAGGCCAGAGGACCTAGCTTGAATATAAGCGAAAACGGTCCCCGTGGGTGGGTGTTGTAAACGACGTGAATTGCTCGATGGCGATGGTTGATGATGTAGGAGGAGAGAAGGAAAAGGCGGATGGCCTGTCAGCCGCGGGGAACAAAGCTTACAGGGCACAAGGTGAGATTGGATGTTGGATCTGAAGACGTCCAGGAAGAGCCCGAGTCCGAGAGAGTGCGAGAGAGTGACAACGATACTGAAGGAGATGACGTAGGTCTCTGGCGATTGGGGCACCGGGGACTGTTGGATATTTATGGGGGCCTTTCCCAATCAATTGCAAACGACGCGATGCGTCAGGAGAGGCGTAGACGATGAGAGGATGATGTTTTCCTCCTCAGCTGCTTAAATCTGACAGTTCTAGACCTTGTTCAGTTACCGGTTGCGTGTAGGTCCCCGGGCAGCAAGTCAAGTCGCAAACCGACCACCGAAAGAGGGGACAGGGACCTCTAGTGGGGTTTCTCCGTACAGTAAGCTCTTAGTAGCGGCGGCACTGAAAGTTCTGGGCTATCGATTTTCAGGGTCTATTTTGGGTTCGTGGCTGGGGAAATGCGTGTCTTGGCTGGGGGGGCCAGCACGAGGAATTGATCTGCTGCTGTCGAGTTGAGTTGCTTTTTGCTGCTTGCAATCGTTGTCTCAGAGTCTCACTGGCAAGATCAGAGCAGTGACCACTGTGAGCTGCAGTCGTTCCAACGGCTGCTTCGCCTCAAAGGATATGGCCAGGGGCTTGAGCTGATCGAGATGATTTGCCCAACTCCAAGCCACATTGACATTCGCCGTCTTTGCGCGGCAGTCTCAATCCGGGCGTGAGATATCACAGCCTCAACCTAGAACAGCAAAAGCTTGGGTGTGCTATTGGTATTTTATGTCTTCTTTCTTTCACACAGTCCTGGTCAAATGTGGGCTTAGGCGTTAGAGACGAGGGCGTATGGATGAAGTCAGCCACTTGGCCAGGCGCTGAGTACTATACCTTTGGGGGTAGCAGAGAAAGGGTCGAAAGTCCAGTCCTTGCTCTGGCCGTCCTGCACTTGTTGGTGTTTCGCCCTCCGTGGCAGTGCAGACAGAGCCTGATACAGCTTCAGCGATGCACAACCAACACTCAACTTTCACCTGGTGGCCAAGGCGGCCGTTAGTGCTCGGCTCGGGACGGGCCTAAACCGATGAGATTGGATCAAAGGCCGATAACAACAAGTACTCGGTCGATCAATCTATCTCCAACCTCGATACCGCGGCAAAGATTGAACGACTATTCGTCCATGTTGGTCGACAAGCAAGGGTCTTGACACTCCGCATGGGCTGAAGCTCCCCCATGTCTCACTCGCACTCGTCAGGCAATTGGTTGCCCCCTGCCGCGCGAGCGCGCGGTTACAGCCTCAGCAACTGAACAGGCTCTCTTATGACCGTCGTCGCCTCCCAATTCTTGCACAGCAGCAGACGCTATCGCCTTCACTCAATCCAAGCTCCAGAATATTTCGCCAAAACTGCCACTCCGCCTGACTAGACGCTTACAGCTCCACGCCCATGGAGGAAATATACCAAAAGATCGCCGAGTTCAACCCGCAACGTCCAAAGCAGTCTTCCGAGGTTGTCACCCAATTTGAGGCGACCGAGCTCTGGCGCAATAACGACACGGGTATCGTCAATGCCAGCGATGTCATCGTTCCTGTTCAAAATGTGCCTACGTGGCTAGCCTTGGAAACAAGGTCTTCAACAGCAGGAAAAGAGACCTTGGTCCTGCGCCTTGTTTGGCCTGAGTTCAACATGGATGAGCACCGCGTTGACCTACCAGGCGCTGTTAAGCAGTTGCTGCTGTCAAAATTTGGCCTTGAACTGGCTTACGACTATTTCCCGAGTTGCCTCGCCGGTGCCAGCGCCTTTCCCCAGGTTGCAAAGCCACATGGAGACGAGCAAGCCTTCGTCTTTTGCTACCTGCCCAAGATTGCAGCCATATGGTCACATAGCCGCTTCAGGCCGCCGTTGGTCCGCCAAAGTGCCACGAACGGCATTATTTTAGCCCAACGAAAGGAGAGAGAGACTATTAAGCAATTCATCAAGAGCAACAGCAGATGGCAACTATCCACTGCCAGTCATGACATGTTCCCTGCCCTCCTCTGCAGTCTCATGCTCCATGGCCAGATCGAGATCACACAGGGCGAGATAAAGAACAACATCCAGGCCGTCGAAGGAAGGACAGGGTACACCGACTTCAAGACTAAACGAAAACACCTGGCGACTGGGGAGCTGGCAGATGTGGCTGCTAAAATCACCGACTATTCTTCTCGATTGGCTAGCACGGATAGGAAGAGCAAGACATTGGAGAATCTGATGGAGTTTACCCAGCGAACAATCAACTCAGACCAAAGAGTTGCCTCTGAGGGGGACAAGATCATGAAGAACCACATTCAAGTTCTACAAGAACGGTTGAAGATGCAGGTTATGGATCGAGAGTACACCCTAAAGCGGGCTCAAATCCAGAACGAAGTGGTACGTTGATTCGCATGGGAATAAGGAAGAAGCAAGCTAACAAGACCTCAGCTTTTGAGTCTAATGTCTATGAACTACAGCCTTTCCAACACCCTCATCTCGATATCCACCCTTCGAGATGCCGCTTCTATGAAGACTCTGGCCTTTGTCACCATGTTTTTCCTACCTGGCAGCTTCATCTCGGCGCTGTTCTCGACCGATGTTTTTGACTGGGACGGAGTCAAGAAGGGGGCCATCGGAGTCCCATCCACACCGCAGTTTGGACTGTATTGGGCCATCACGATCCCTCTGACGGTCGTCACCTTTCTGCTGTACTTTCTCTGGGCAGAGTGCTCCAGCTACGAGCGCAGTCAGAAGCGGGAGTGGAAGAAGTGGGAGAATTGGGGGCTGTCTAGCAGTGAGAGCCTCGAGTCTGACCAGTCTCAGTCTCTTCGCGAGACCTTCAAAGAAAACCGGGACAAGGTCATGAGGGAGTATCATTCCTTCATCAGGAGAGGGAGGGGGTCTAGGACCAAAGATGATTTGCCATGATCCTGCAAATCTTGCAGACGATGAGAGGAGACACGCATTGTACGAATTGCGTACCTATGATGGAGTACTTGATGCAGTTGGACGTGGACAAGTACTTGGATTGGATACTATTGAGATTCTATATATACCATTATACCCACCATATCTCTAGCTGATAGAGAAGCGAACGATTCGTGACATACTGATAAGCAGCGCCAAAAAGCCCGTGCGTGAGTGTTTCTAGAAGAACTGGGTAGGAGAAGCTGTTGATCACTACGTAGATAGCGCTGCTTAGTACCTGGAGGGTGGGATATACCTGGGCTTTGGCCGATAACATGGTCAGTTTGCGATCCGTCCTCTCGGGCAATTCTCATCTCGATCGCATCTTCTAAGCTCGATCCCTCGTCCAAAAACTACGCAGACTGCTCTATCGCTACGGCGCCTGTCCCACATGACGCAATAACCCCAATTGGACGAGTAGCGAGCTCGTCCATCGAGTCGTAGTCGGGAGTCGGAGTCGGACCCCCTTCCTCCGTCCTAACAACCAACTCGACTCGAGCGAGGGCGGTCGAGACCTCCAGCTGCAGCCGCACTTTGCGCCTGCCCGCCGCCAGCTCTGGCCAAGGTAGCAGAGACATTCTCTTCCCCTCATTTCTTGACCTTCTTAAACTCTTCTCTTCTCTCTGATCTCAACCCTTTTTATGCATTTCATACCCGCGCGCG
This sequence comes from Fusarium sp. MBC 438, assembly GCA_030779245.1. NCBI lineage: Eukaryota > Fungi > Ascomycota > Sordariomycetes > Hypocreales > Nectriaceae > Fusarium > Fusarium sp. MBC 438. Next base: position 44,491 of record JAPFTB010000174.1, on the reverse strand, counting down.
TTTGGGCGTTGTCGCGGGTTCTTGGGAGAACTTCTTTTGGAGGCGGTCCGCCGTCATCGCCGATCCACTGAGTCTACCTACCTACCTAGTTCCATCCTCCAGCGCCAACTGATACGGAGCCCAACGTTGGACGCCTGAGTAAAAAAAAAAAACGAAGACATCGCGAAGAGAGACAAGACATCGTTACAATGGCCACGCGTCCAGGGGCTGCGGCTGCGGCTCCAGGGTCGGTTGTGCCCGCCCAGTTGGGCTTTTTGGCCATCTTCAACCCCTCGCTTGGCAACACGGACGAGACCATCGACGACCAGATCGTCTACTACGCCTCTGTCACCACCCAGACCTCCTCTCACAAGCACCGGCGCACACGCGGTCAGCCTACCAAGGATATTTCCCCCGAGGAGCGAAATGAACGCCTCCGACAGATCGGCCTCGCCCAGGGCATGGCTAGCTTTAGTCGCGGTTTTGCCAATGGTGCGCCTGTAGATGCTATCGACACCGAGAAATCGAGAGTGATACTCCACGAGCTGGAGCCAGGGTGGTGGATTCTGGCCGTAAGATTTGATCGCTTTACCTTTTGTTTGGGGGCCTTTATTGACCAATATCTCCAGAGCATCGACCTGACCAAGCTGCCTCTCCCCCCACGACTCGCTACCAAGAATAGCGAACCTGCCGAAGAACGATATGAATACTCCAGCCGCGAGATGAAACCTGCGAATTTGCTTTTGAGGGATCTACTGCGAGCTCATAGCACTTTCCTCTTGCATCATGACTCCTCCCTGAGCGCCCTGTTCGTGCGGACCAAGCGAACCAAGTTTGTGACTGTGCTCAGCCGCTACTGGGACTTGTTCCTCTCGACGTGGAATGTGGCTATGCATGGAAACCCGGTCCGCGACATCTTTGGTGGCATCAATGTCGCCGCCTCGGGCGAACTGGGGGTTGGCGTTGGTGAGGAAGACCGTGGAAGCGGCGAACGAGAAGTCTTGGAGGGCCTAGTCGGGAGAATCGAAGGTCTCGTCGATCTAGTAGTCTCCAAGTTTGGTGACTACAATCCCGACTCGCCTCCCCCAGATACGCCCGATGGCGACCCTGAACAATGGCTTGGAACCGGCCAAGAGCCTAGCTTTGAGGACGGTGCCATCTTCCTGGGAACCGGTGCCTTGTCCAGAAAGTCTCTGAGAGATGTGACACAATGGATGGAGGACCTGTACACCTGGGGAGACCACGCCTATGGAGTCATTGAGAGCCCAACATCGGTTCGGCGGGCAAAGAGGAGAAGGGCCAGCCGTGCTATTGCACAGCAGGCTGCTTCTGCGCAGCCAGCATCAACTGAGGCTGGTGAATCCTCAAAGGTGACGGCAGAGACAGAGCCCGCGGCCGCTGAGGATGCAAGCAAGGACCAACCACCAGCACGGGAGACCGAAGATGGCAAACTAGATAAAATGGTTAGTTATCTGAAGTTGGGCTACGGCACATACTGGTCTCTGCCCGGCGGTGGTGGTGGTACTGGTACTAGTACTCCTGGGGAATCATCGACCAAGGAGCCCTCGGATGCAGGCGCACCACAACAGGAGTCGAAACCTGCCCAGGAGGATGCCTCTAAATCCACTCGACCAAACCTTGCGGGCCGTACACCTTCGTATGAAGCGGCTGGCCATTATCTCATTGGTCTCAAAGGGGAGATTGATGATGAATACAGCGATCCCGATAGTCACAGCTCAGACGATGCGGGCACCGCCGAGCACAACTCACGCACCGTTCTTCGAACTGTGAATGTCGAGCTGGAAAGTGAGGCTCTAGGTCGACCAGAAGCCACTATCGTACGCGACTTTGAGCATCCAGCCAGCGTTCTCACGCAGTCACAGGTTGTGGGCAACATGGTGCCTGGTTACGACTCGCACGATCTCAACAAGGCCAAGAAGCTGCGGGTCGTGGTCTACGTCAACCGTCCCTTCATGTTTGCCTTTCTGTTCAACCTGCGAACAGACTCCCTGGCCATGGACGCCCTCTACCGCTCCCTGCACTACCAGCTTGCCCCCCTCCGCAAACCCCTCCTCGCCTCGACGAGATACCGCCCGGAGCGGCCTGGAGCCGACGTCGGGTCTGGCAGCGGCAGTGGTGGGAACGCAGGGAACAGCATATACGACCTCATATGGGATCCTCACTCCCTGACGGTACACTCCTCCATACCCAATATCCCAGATACGTACATCGATCCTAAGCCCTGGTCCCCCCCAGACGCCCTCAACACGCACCTCCACCTCCTCAACCTGTACGCTGCGACCCGGGCCTGCGCCACCGCCCTCGAGCGGACTGAGAAGTCGAGCCGTGGGTGGTGGATCGTCTGGACACGCCTGCTGGACCGCCAGGAAGATCCCTCAGCGAGCACCAACCTCTCGACAATCCACGAAACCGGCGCCGACGTGGTTGAAACGGACCCTGACCAGGCTGCCGATCAAGACAACAATAGCAGTGACGGCTCGGATTCGCAAGAGCCGCGCTCTCCGGAGGTAGCCAAGGAGATCTTTCTGATCCGCCGGGCAAGCGACCATGTCGGGTTCCGCACTGACGCCTCTACCGGCGGCGGCGATGGCGCTGGGAGGCTTGCTCAGGGCATTGGGGTCGACACACGGCGGTACGTCGAGGAGCTGCTGAGCCTGCTGTAAGCCTGCTGTGAGACTTACCTATGCTACGGCACCTGAGGCTACAGGACGGACAGCACGGGGCCGGGGCACGCGTATCCGTCCCGTATTGCTAATTTTAAGGCTGAGAGAGAGGCTGTGCTATGCCTGGGCCCTTTGTTCTCCCTCCCCCCTTGGTGCTTTGTGGGTACGGGGTGCGATGCAATGCGCTGTATGTCTTACGGTCTGTTGGTCTACCTCTGCCTGCCTCTTGGGACGGGATGGACGAGCATCAAGTCCGTCTTGCTGTCCATCTAAATTTACGTGCAACCCCATCCCGTGCTTCACACCCCGTATTAATAGAACGTCACTCTGGAACAAGGGTCAACCACCACCAACCCAACCTCTTTTTCAAGTTTGTTTACTCAATTCAATTACACTTTCCATGGTTAGTCTTTGTAGATTTATTATTGGAGGGAGAGCGGATAGGCCGGGTTGAATTGACATGAAGGGGGTCAAATTATTTACGACGAGACACACCCCTGCTAATAAAGTACGAGTGAGTGCCTCGTGGACGATCTTTCAGGGATCCCCGGAAATGTTTTACGCAATGCTTGTAAAATGGAACCTCCATCTTGCTAATTCTGTAATTTATCCCTCGACCGAGAGATCTTCATTTGTTGGGCCCGCGTACATTCTCAACTCGGGTTATTTAACCAATGTTTCATACAGGGCGGGAGATCTCTTTAAGCTGCTGACGGGGAGCGCATCCCTCATGTAGCTGACGGCAGAAGGATTATGGAGGATCAATACGGTGGGTGTACAACAGACGTCGTCTAGAAGACCCAGGCTCATTTTGAAGGTCCTTGGCGTCGTCTAGTCAAAGATCAGCCAAGCATGGACTCATCTGCCACGACATTAACGCAATCAAAAGGCGGAAATCACAATGCAATACACACTTCCAAATGGTTGAAATCTAGTCCCATTCATTCTCGGGACTTTTCTTTGTCTATCCAGCTTGCACATGCCAAAATAAAACGTGTTATGTACATAGAAGAAGTCAACGAAAGCGAACCATAGTGAACCCGCCCTCCAAGAAACCGAAACACCCCAATCCAGAATCTGTCAAAGGGCCTCGAGATAGAAGAGGCTGAATATACACATGCATCATCGTCTCCCAAGGTCCCTTTGCTTTTACGCCCCGGCGCCTTCAAGGGGTGTCAAGATTCCCATGTCGTGAAAAAAGAGGTCATAATTGAAACAAGTTGCGCACTGAATGCTTTCCCAGACTTGGGAGAGCATCTATCGGGGTTATGGTGCTTAGTTGAACCACCACTCAACCTCGATACGGCCAGCATCGAGATCGCCAGAGATCTCCTTGAAGCACTTCTTGCTGACATCAATGTCGTTGACGGCGCAGCCCATGCACTTGTCCTTGACGACGGCGGTGGTGGTCTTGCCGTTGGCCTTGATGGTGATGGTCTTGCCGCACATGGGGTTGCCGTTGGAGACAGTGCCCATCAGGAGGTGAGAGAGGGCAACAATGTTCTCAGACTCGTCCTTGCCGGAGTCGTCCTCACCACAAGCACCCATGCCGATGTCGTAGTAGGTGAACTCACCAGTCTTGGCGGCGCTGCTGCCGCCGCCGCTGCCACCAGAGCTACCGCCGTTGCTAGACTCCTCCTCATCGTCGTCGGAGTCACTGCCGGTGGAAGGAGCGGCAGGGGCAGGGGCGGCAGAAGTAGTGGGCTCGGGCTCAGGGACATACTGCTGGGTGGTAACGGGCTCAGGAGCCTCATAGGTGGTGATCTTGGGCTTGGGGGCCTCCTTGACCTCGGTGGAGGTAGTAGGCTCGGGGGCAGGAGGGGGAGTGTAGACGCTGGTGACCAGAGTCGTGGTGGGAGCGGGCTTCTTCTCGGCAGGCTTCTTGATCTTAGGAGCAGGCTGCGAGGGGACCTGGGTGGTCTCGACGAACTTGGCGGCTTCAGAGGTCGTGGGCTGGGCCTGCTCCTGGCCGGGGGTGATCCAGACGGTGGTGGTCGCGTCGACCATCTTGGTAACATACTCGTACTCGGTCACCCACTCGACCTCGGTGACGACAACGTCACGCTCGGCGTTCTGGTGGTGGCGGCGGTGGTGGATGCCGTGAATCTTGCCATGGGGCTGGGCAACGGCCACAGCGGCGAAGAGGGCAGAGGCGATGGTGAAGGACTTCATTGTGTTTTTGATAGTTCCTTTTTCTGTTGTTGTTGTTTTCGAGTTCTTGATTCCAACCAAAGGCGTGGTTGTAGCTGTGGTATGTCTCTTGATGTGAGAGACAAAAGGGTATCTCAACGCGGTGTAGTGTGAAGGTTAAAGGAAGGTTAGGCGAGGTTCTGTTCAACAGGAATGAACTCGCACAGATTGAAGAATGGAAGGAGTGGACGTTGACGTCGTGAGTTTGAGAGAATGTGTGCGTGAGAGAGAAGAGTCCGGCTCAGGTGGGAATGAATGGTGTTTGAACTCGAATAGTTCGTAGGTAAGGAAACAAACCAGGGGCAGAAACTGAGGGAGGAAGCGTGGGTTCTTAATACGCCTCGCCGTAACCGACGGCGCTGGGCCCTCATGCTAGCTCTTAACGTCTTGGCTCTAGCCCACAAGCCCAGCCATGCTCCCGTCGTAAACAAGCTGAGGTCAAGGGTACCGCAATTGCAAGCAACGCGCCGGCCGACAGTGTCGTACCGGATTCGTCCCTGAGGTAGCAGCTGAGAAAGCTTTGGCCAGGGCCCCCTAGGCCCCTAGCCGAGCGTGGTTTTTTCCAGCCCACATAGGGAGGTACCTAGCGCTGCCCCGTTTGCTTCCTTGCGTGTGTGTGCCTGGGGCTTCCGAAAAGGTGGGTGGAGAGCAGAACGGACGGCATGGCATGGTATGGTATGGCACGGGCGTGGCAAAGCTGCCATCTCTGCACTCGAGATCCTCACTGGTCCACTCCGCTCCATGGGTTCCATGGGTCACTGCCATCTGCCGGGGCCAGCCAGAGGTCAACGTCTTTGACCATGCAAGCGGAACAGCCCAACAGAGGGGAAGAGGCCCGGGACCACAAGAGACCGAACCATGCTGGAAAACCAGGGGGGCGTGGCACCATCCAGGGGCATTGTTCAGTGCTGGAAGCCCTTCTTCTCTGACTGTTCTGTCAGAGCCCGCTGACGGTCCTGTCGGCCACTGCGATCAGAACGAAGTTTGAATGCTGCAGGCTGGGAGCAGCGACTCAGAATCTCCTCATCCGTTGCCCGGATCAAGTGACGCGTAGCCGCACAGGTATGGACGTCAACATTCTCACTAGAGCCATGTCGTCCAACACACCTTGAGTGGACTGTTCGAATCAGTCGTTGACAAACGGCACGGAGACCTGCACGAGTCTCTTTGAAAGGACTGGACTGCACTGTGGCCCGACGCAAACCAAGTTTCCTCAGCTAGCCCTACCATGATTGGCCATGCTGCAAGGGGCCGCCCTGTCGCCAGCTTCCGGCTTTGGGCCTCTTGTCAGGTACCAGGGGCGCCCTCATTGTTGGGGAGGGCCAATGGCAGTCTCCGGGTGCCTGGCCACGGCGGGATTATTGCAGCCAGAATCGACGAGAACAAGTTGGAGGGTCAAAGATGGTGGGAGGGAGGCCTGCATCGATCTCCCTCCCCTCCCTCCGCTGGCGCCCTGTGCCTGGCCCGAAACTGAGAGGCTTACCCGGCGGATGGAGCACTGGCCGCCGAATCGACGAGTAAACTTGCATCCTGGAGGTGTGGAGGGAGCCCAGCAGAAGTTGAAACACGGCCCAGTCCAGTGAACAACCGTCACTGGGGTGCCACCTCACAGCAAGGTGCGCTAGCGGCTCATGGCTTGCACTGGCCTGAACAAAACTCAAAGAACCATGGTGTGAGAGAAAAAAAAAGTCTTTCTCGTCTTGTTCTCTCGTTGGGTCGTTCGGTTCGTGTCTGGCGCGAATGCATGTGTGACGTTGAAACTTCGTGACTCGGGCGTCTGTTGCTCGCCTTCCATATGCCATCTGTCTTTCTGTCATGTTCCGCTCCATGTGATTCAAAACGATGCGGTGTGATTGACTTTTTCAATACTTTCAAACTCTCCAGCCCTCCTCCTTTCCATGTACCTACACAAGCGCTGGATGTGCCGTGAACCAGCCCTTGCGCAAGTTGCCGACAACTCCCTCAGTCTGACAAAGCCAACGCGAGCCAAGAGAGGCATGAATAAAGCCCGCAGAGAACAAGCAAAACTTGCAGCGGTGGACACGCGGCTCTCTCTTCTTTGGCAGCCCAGCCCCCTTCAATCCAGTAGAAAACCGCAGCCTGTGGGGAGCCGGTGTAGGTCACCCACACCTCGCCCGCCACCACCAATGTCCAATACAGCCTGACTGAAGGAAGCAATTCCTGCATGCCAACTTCTCGGCCCTCTCGGATGACCCGATACAGAGGCTAGCACGTGCGCCAGAATGGATCTATTGCAAGTGTATTGAGGGGACTGGACGACGTTGCATGCTCTCGTTGGTCAGAGCTCCCTTCCCCGGTGTACAGTCGAGGATGTGTTGCTCTTGCTGTTGCTTTTGTGCTGAGCGAAATGTGCAAGTCCAGAGTCAATATGCATGCCGACAACAGATCATGGTGTTAAGACGAAACGTCCTTGGCTTGACTGTCGCCATTCATCGCCAATCGGGTTTCGCCCTGGCTCTTGCTGGCTGCCTTTTGCTGACCTTGCTGCTGACCTGTGCGGCGAGTAAACGAGAAGAGGAACAGGCCCTGGCGCTGGAACACAGGCCGCTCCTCGTCAAATATCTCCTCAACTTTGAAAGCCTTCTTAGCCATCTTGACAAAGTTCATGTCAGCCCTTCTCCGCTTCTTAAAGCAAAAGTACACAACAGCTGATGGGTTCAACTCCAAGAGCGTCTTGAGTGTTGACATCAAGAGAGGGAATGCTGGCTCAAAATAAACACATTCACCTGCCAAGATCACGTCTGGTTTTTGCTCCAGCACAGTTGCGGGTAAAGGCTCGCCCCTACATGGACAGGTCACTGTTAACCAACTGGCTCTCGGCGATGCAGTATGTAACCCTTATGGGCATCCAGCATGGTGGCATCCAACAGTGATTGTGCCGGAAGGGAGATTAGAAACACGCACCAGTTGAGCACCATGGCTTTCGCCTTGCTTTGCAGACCATTAAGCTTGATGTTGTGTTGCATGAGCTCAAACATCTCGGTCTGATCCGTTAATAGCAAAGGATTTTGAAGATCGCACTCGAGGGCGACGGCGAGGCCGACAAGGCCGCCTCCGGCTCCGAGTTCCAATCTAATGCGACCCACGAGGTTAGCAAGTCTAGTCCGTTGCTGACCCCTTCTCACACTGTCCGCACAAGGGAGCACTGCGCCAAGTCACATGCTCAGAGGCTGAGGAGATACTAACATCCGCGCGTTGTTGAGACGGTCTCTATGATACCGCAACATGTGCTTGCCGAGAAGCATACCCGCAGGCCACGTTTGCCCACCGCATCCTGACCGAACATCTTCACGCAACTTGAGGGATTGAGAAAGGACGCCATCGAAGTCAACCTGTGCGACGCCGATCTCCTTGAGGGTCGGCAGCGGTGTGAGATCCTCACTGATGGCGACGGGATCCATCAAGGGAGAAGACGGTGGACTGCTCATTGCGAAAGTGGTGAGGTCTTTGGGGCCTCGCTTAGGTGGATAGCGTCACCAGTGTCGATGCTAGAAGAGACAAAAACCTTGTCGTCGGTAAGGGCCGAGTATGAGGATGAAGAGGGAGAGGTCAAGGGATGTTGATCGATGAGAGCGGTCGAGGGTTTTGAGAATTTGAAGGCGAAGATGATCGAAGGGTTGAATAATGAAAATGGGAGTTCAACGAGTCAAAGGATGTGAGGTGAGGGCACTATCTATGGCTTCGCTCTTGCCATCGTCAACTGTGGCTAACCCAGAAAGAGATAAGGAGCTTGGTGCTGTATGGAAGGCACGACTAGCTTCAAGTGTCACCTGTCTGCCACTGGCCGCCCTCGCTTCTCCTCTTCGCATCTTCTCCTCAACTTTGTTGGGCCCTTTTCTCCTTGCTTTGCATTGGTTCCAATACTGATGCAATCCAGACTCAAATGGGCCCTGCCTGTCTTTTTACCCGCCCTCAGCCTCTCCATCGCACCTTCCGCCTCATCCTACTCGCCCGGGACTTGTTGAGAACTTGGATCGATTGGCTCGTTAAGCTTCGTGGGACTCGCGACAAACGATAACGACTAATCAAGATAAGGGCTCCTCCCGCTCTCGGCCCGTTGAACTACCGGCCTGCCTGCTGTTGGCTCTCGCTGAAAAGAGCCAACGTCTTTCTCGCAGTCGCCTTTGGCTCGAGTGAGCATAGTGACTTGCCTATCCATATGGAAGGCTGGCACGAGCCAGTCGCCTGTGGTTCGTGATTCAGAAGCCAAACTCCTTCAAGAAGACCATGATTAATTTATCGATATTGTGCCCTTCTCGGTCAATCAAGCAAAAAGTGGCCCCTTTACCTCTTTAGCAATGCAATCGCTTCTAATGACGCCGTTATTGCTAATAGTTGCCCTCCCTCTCCCATCTAAATTGGGTCTTCACCTTCACCCTCGCGACGTGATGATTGCCTGATTGGGCGACTCGACTCATCCCAGGTGGCCTGTGAATGTCTCACTCGCCTCTTTGGCCGATGAACCTCGCTCAGGAATGTTTGCATGGCAATACCAGCCTTGGAAACCACCACTTTACTCTCCCCCGCCACAATTCTACGCCATTTTCCTTCATAGAGTGCCTCAAGATGAGACACATTGCCTCCTCCCGCAATGAACGGCCAGGCCGGGCGCTGGTCCCCTGGCTCAACTGCCCTCAGTTGACCTTCTCCCGTCTCCCGCACTGGCCTAGTGGAGCTGTTATACAGGAATGAAGGGTGTAGTATTACTCGGGAAGCCCTCATCTCACCAGCCATCAGGATGTCAGTGACGATATGCCTTTGGGCGGTCTCGCCCATCCTCCTGTCTTTCTGATCCTCTTCTGGCTTCTTTCTTCTTTGGCCTTGACATCCTCCGCAGCCTTACTCACTTTTGAATGGCGTCTTGTGTTCTATCAGCTTCACGATCTGGTACAGAACAGCGCAATACCATGCCATGATGCTCTCTTTCGTGATACTAGCCTCTCTCCTCGCCGCCCAGTTTACCAGTGGTCAGCCCACTGTGAACTTTCCAATCAACTCTCAACTGCCACCAGTGGCCCGAGTAGACGAGCCCTTCTCATACTCTTTTTCTCGATACACATTTCGGTCAGACTTCAACCTCTCATACTCGCTCGGGGATGCACCCGAATGGCTCTCCATCGATGACGAAGGCCAGCTTTACGGGACACCAACCGACGATACCGTTCCGAAAGGAGATGTGGTGGGACAGCAAGTTGAAGTCATTGCTGATGATGGGGCCGGCTCAGCATCTCTCAATGCAACTCTTGTTGTGTCGAGAAGCAAAGGTCCATCAATCAAGATCCCTCTTTCGGACCAGATCGGGGACTTTGGCGACTATTCTGCTCCTTCGTCGCTGATATCATATCCATCAACCGAGTTCAGCTTCAGTTTCGACCCCGACACTTTTGATCACCAACCCGACATGATCAATTACTACGCTACCTCTGGCGATAGCAGCCCCTTGCCTGCGTGGATGAGGTTCGACGCCGGCTCCCTAACATTTAGCGGGGAGACGCCTCCTTTCGAGTCACTTATACAGCCACCACAAACATTTGACTTTGATCTCGTCGCCTCCGACATAGTCGGCTTCTCAGCTGTGTCCATGTCGTTCTCCATCATTGTGGGGAGTCATAAACTCAGCACAGACAGCCCAACCATAACGCTGAATGCCACACGTGGAAAGAAGCTCCGGTATGACGGTCTGGAGGATAGTGTCAAACTCGACAACAAACCTATTGATAAAAGCGACATCGAGGTCTCTGTGGATAACATGCCTGAGTGGTTGTCTCTCGATGAGGAAACCTGGAGGATCGAGGGTACACCCAAGAAAGGCGATCATTCAACCAACTTCACCATTAACTTTCGCGATTCTCATCAGGACACATTGGCCATTGACGCCGTCGTCAATGTGGCAACAGCATTCTTTCGTTCAACCTTTGATGACATTGAGATAAGGGCGGGGAAAGAAGCCAACATCGACTTGGAGCCGTACTTTTGGGACCCAGACGACGTAACCGTTGAGATATCAGTCAAGCCGGACAGAGATTGGCTAAAACTCAAAGGTTTCAACATTACTGGAAAGGTGCCAAAGTCCGCATCAGGGGACTTGAAGATCGCGGTTACGGCTTCATCCAAAAGCTCAGATGCCACAGAGACTGAGACTCTCAACGTGAGCCTCCTAGCGTTTACACCTACACCTTCGTCTACAACCCGGACCTCTACTTCCTCCACATCTACCAAAACATCCTCATCTACTGGATCAAGTGCACCTACCGGGACTACTTCAGAGCCTGAGCCCCCCACTGGCGGTTCCAGTAAAGGCTTGTCGACCAGCAGCCTCCTCCTCGCAATCCTCTTGCCCCTTCTTGCCTTCATAGTACTCCTGATGCTGCTGATTTTTTGCCTCATTCGACGACGTCGGTCTCGACAGACATACTTATCCGCCAAGTTTCGCAATAAAATCTCCGGCCCAGTGCTGGAAAGCTTGCGTGTTAACGGGGCCACATCTACAATGCAAGAACCTGGGAAAGCCGCGGGCATTGCTCCCATGGAACAACGACTGTACCGTCCAACCAGGCAACGATATTCGGAAATCGAGTCAGAGACGTTGACATTATCATCCCCCACATTGGGGACCATGACAACTCCCGAAGTTCCATCGCGGTTTGTAGCTGAGGGCTCGAGTTTTATGATGTCACGGTCCACCAGCAGAACGAGTGGCGATGACGGGAGGCGATCGTGGGTAACAGTAGAAGGAACAGCGACAGCGACAGCACGACAGAGCCAGGCGTCGTTAAGGAGTCAGCATTCAGATACGACATTCCCTGAGTCTACACATCAGCTGATCCCACCACCTGCTTTCCTCTCGGAATCCGGAGGCAGTTCCTTCAGGAGTGGACTCGACCTAACAATCCCATCTATTGATGATCTTCCAAACATCGGGGGCCCGCGACCATTTGGGCATGGCCATGGCCATGGGCTTGGACAGTCTGGCACGTTCTCAAGCGGCAACGAAAGCTCGCTGGCCTTTGCGTCTTCTCATCAATCTAGCCCCAGGCTCCTGACAGGAGGGTTTCCTATCAGTGCAGCAGGTACGCAGCCCGACAACCGACACCACGCAGGACAAGATCAGGCAGCTCCAGGGGAAGCTGGCCAAAGTATACGAGAGATTAGGCGACCTGAACCAGTGCGCTTATCCAGTGAACAACTTCTCGGCGAAGGCGGCCGCCCTGGCAGCCGGGCTTGGTACGATAGGGATATTTCGAGGGGGTTCTTCATGGATCCGTCATTTGGATCAACGGAGAATTGGCGGGTGCTCGGGGCGCGACGAGACACGACGAGCTTGTCATACCGGCAGCTCGTCGACGAGGCGCCCTTCCACCCAGCACGATCGAGCACACCGATGAGTCCCAGTCAAGATTGGCTGCGGCCAGGAGAGCGAGCCAGTTCAGATCTGATATCTCCTAGTCAGTGGGGAGATGCAGAAACAAGCGTCCGAGGTTCACTGCCATCGTTGCAGGGGAGTCACAGTCACAGGCACAACTTGGCGGACAGTAGGAATTTGAGAAACGAGGAGGAACAAGCTACGAATTGGAGACGAGAAGACTCGGCAAAGAAGTCAGAGGGGGGCAGCTACGCGTTTCTTTAAGAGATGAGGGAGTTGAAGGATTAGATGATATATACCCGAGCGCTGTGTTTCTGCCAGTGTTACTGATATGATGATGATGGCTACTAGATTTCTGGATATACTTGAGTACTTCAAAACGATACCATTTGGTTGGCGATATCTGTTAGAATTGGGAGGAGTTATTAGATGGGAGGAGTCCTAATGAGTTTATATAATGCTGTCTTCTCTAAGCAAGATGTATACAAGGATGCATACAATCGTAAATGACACAGCGTCCAAGATCCATGATGGATGCAATAGATTCCTGAATAGGTAGGCCGGCGTATATTTGGCACATAGCTGCGTTACTGTACAGCGGATGACGCAGCCACACCCGAGCACGTTGATGGGATCTGGCTGGTGATGTGACAGGCAGTTCATGCTCCAGCCGGACCGGTCCGTAAGCAGGCACGCGACCAGAGAGCCTTTACGTCTGCCGGTACATGTATGGACAGTTACAGTCTAGAATCTGTCTGGATGAAGCCGGGCAAATCAATTTGCTCCGAGAATGCAGTCACACAAACCGGGCTCACGAGGCACAACCGAGCCAAACACAGAAAGAGGCAGCATTGGCCGACACACACGCGCACGCGCGCTGCGAGGTGGCGAGAGCAAAAGGGCGGATTGGGGATGGAAATTTTCAGGTTCCCCTCCCCAGTGTGTCCTAATGCAGCGAGGATATGCGCGCGAACGGCCAACGATGGGGGAACTATCTCGGGTCTAGGTAGGCAGGTATTTTAGGCGCCAGCAGCTGACGGTGCAGGATTTTTTCTTCTTCTTGCTTCTGCGGCTGGAAAGAGTCTGGAACGCCTGCTTCTTTTTAGCCTTGACAGGTGGTTCGCATTATCACGGGTCGCCAAGGTGATTCGGGCGCATCGTACAGCTTTCTTTGACGGTGCGTGTGTGTACCTGGGTAGTTTAGGTATGCAGGTATGAGTTTGATGATATCGGCGGAGAGTCATGGCACCTGCCACCACCCAAGGTGGTTCTCTGGTTTGGTTTGGAGCCCGTCATGGTGTCAGAGTCCATGTCTCGGTGGCGGTTCCATTTCCCAGGCGACAGGGGAATGCACCGGGGCCTTTGACGGACATCCCATCCCATCCCATTTCATGGGGTCGTCGGATCGGCGCTTAGTAAGGGGACCTGACGATGCTTCACCAGGAACCCTGATTAGCACTTGTATTCTAGACTCGCGGCAGATATTCTGGTGAAGGGTAGGGAGAGTAACTGACGTCGTAAAAGAGACGCGAGTTTGTTGGCACATGGAAACTTGGAAGCAAGATCATCACCAGCCACAATAGCCAACCTAGAAGGCGATACTACCCCGCTTCCTCCCACCTAAAAAGCACCTAAGCAATTTTTCTCGCCCGCTAGCTGATGCCCTGCTCATCTGCCTTGCAGGTGCCTCCCTCACTAAGCCACCGATAAACACCCACTGAGAAGCTAGCGACCAGCACCATAATATCCGCTACGCCTCCCTCTGGGTTGCCTGGGCTCCAAGCTCCTACTAACCATCAAGTCCGCGAGCATCCCACACGCACATCCCTCCCATCATTCGCACCTCGCACATCTCCCGCTTCCGCAGAAGACCGTGAATCCACCTCCACCACGCTTCCGGCGCCGGCATCGTGTGCGTTGTGTTAGTTTTTTTTCCCCTAACCCTTTCAACTCCTCCTCCTTCCTCCCCCCAGTATCACACTTTGATATCTCGTTTTCCCCTTTGAAGACCTCATCCAAACAAATCCCCCTCCCCTCCCCACCGCGCGCCTAGGTCGAACGCTCAGGTTCCCCTCTATCGAAGCCCCTCCCCGCCAACCCCTCCGTCGGCCGATCTCCTCCTCTCGCATTTCCCGCTTCCGCTCGCTCGCTCGCTCACTCACTTCCATCCTACTCTCCCTCCCTCTCTCTCCTTCGTCGTGGGATCTTCAGCTCTCGACCGATCGAACCGAACCGAAATCCTCCAGTCATGGGCCAAACACTCTCGGAGCCCGTTGTCGAAAAGGTACGTTGCTGTGCCTTTTTTGCTACCTTACCTTTTGCCTTGTCGTCGTCGCCAAATTGTGTGCTCTTGGTCCATCAATCTCCGCGTCTCCGTCCATCCTGCATCTGGTCTTGGTTTGGAGCATTGGGATTGGCACCGCGGACTCGCGCGAGAGGGGCATTGCCTGGTCATGAGCCCCTCTCTCCACGCCGGGTCACCACCAAAACTTCCAGCCGCGCATGAATCGCCAGCCTTTTTTCAAGTATAACAGACAGGACATGCGTCATGGGCCATTTCTGCCTCGACTGATGTTGCCCTCGACGTCCATCTTGTGCTGTCTACTTTCCCGCCTCTCCGATGCTTCCGCCTTGCTTGCTTGCTATGCCATGCCATGTCGTCAGACCTCGTCCCGCTGACTCTTGATTCAAACCCTCACAGACTTCGGAGAAAGGTGAAGATGAGCGCCTCATCTACGGCGTCTCTGCCATGCAGGGATGGCGCATCAGCATGGAGGACGCCCACACGGCAGTCCTCGACCTGGACCCGAACAAGACTCACCCCAGCAAGCTGTCCTTCTTCGGTGTCTTCGACGGCCACGGCGGTGACAAGGTGGCATTGTTCGCCGGCGCAAACATCCACAACATCATCTTTAAGCAGGATAAATTCAAGTCGGGTGACTACGCTCAGGGTCTGAAGGACGGCTTCCTCGCGACCGACCGCGCCATTCTCAACGGTATGCTATACTATGCGCCAGCTAGTTCCCCACATGATCATCGTCTCTCCCTTATGCGCCTTTTCTCGCTCACGGCAGGACTCGAAGCCCGCTAACATTATATGCTTCCTTTACGTCAGACCCCAAGTACGAAGAAGAAGTCTCGGGTTGCACAGCCTGTGTCAGCCTAATCGCCGGAAACAAGCTCTATCTCGTCAGTCCAGCCCAGCCCAGTCCAGTCCAGTCCAGCCCGCCTGCTGCCTCGCTTCCCCACGTTGGCCCCGCCCCACCAACCAACCTGGCCTGGCCGAGGGGTATCCCTTCACTCAACGCAAGGCTAACAGATAAACTCACAGGCCAACGCTGGTGATTCAAGAGGAGTTCTTGGCATCAAGGGACGTGCCAAGCCTTTGTCTCAGGACCACAAGCCCCAACTCGAGAGTCAGTCGCATCTGCCCGCTCCCATTCACGCTGGGGCATCTCTATCGCGATAGCCTCCGTGCTGACACCCCCACTAGACGAGAAGAACCGAATCACAGCTGCCGGTGGCTTTGTCGATTTCGGCCGAGTGAATGGAAACCTCGCCCTCTCTCGTGCCATTGGTGACTTTGAGTTCAAGAAGAGTGCCGAGCTGTCCCCCGAGAACCAGATTGTTACCGCTTACCCCGATGTCGAGCAACACGACCTCACCGACGAGGATGAGTTCCTGGTCATCGCCTGCGACGGTGAGTAGAATCAGGCCGGGCCCTTTGGTAATGACAATACTCACTAGCTTAGGTATCTGGGACTGCCAATCCTCCCAGGCCGTGGTCGAGTTTGTCCGCCGAGGTATCGCCGCCAAGCAGGATCTCGACAAGATCTGCGAGAACATGATGGACAACTGTCTGGCCTCCAACTCCGAGACGGGCGGTGTCGGCTGTGACAACATGACCATGTCCATCATTGGTTTCCTCAATGGAAAGACCAAGGAAGAGTGGTACGAAGAGATTGCTCGCCGAGTCGCCAACGGTGACGGCCCTTGCGCTCCCCCCGAGTACGGTACGAATAGTCCTCCTACAGTCCACGAGCAGCAGGACACGTCCGCCATGCCGCTGGCGTCAAGCTCCGGGCCGAAAAGCACAGGCTGACATATCTCTCTTCAGCCGAATTCCGAGGGCCTGGAGTCCACCACAACTTTGAAGATAGCGATAGCGGCTATGAGCTTGATCCTGAGAACAAGGGAGGACGAAGCTTCGGCGTTGGTGGGTACCGAGGCCGGATCATTTTCCTCGGCGATGGCACTGAGGTTCTTACGGATTCAGATGACACCGAGATGTTCGACAACGCCGACGAAGACAAGGACCTCGAGAGCCAGGTCGCCAAGAACACGACGTCGACCGACAGCAAGGAAACCGTTCCTGTAGCCGCCCCCGGCGCCCCGGCCGCCGCGACCACGACCGCACCCTCCAGCACCGCCGAGTCGAAACCCGCCCCTGCGGCCCAGTCGAAGCCTACGGAGAAGCCCGCCGAGGTGGAGGTGAAGAAGGAGGAGGCTCCCCAGGAGATCAAGAAGGAATAGGTGGCTCCTCTTTTGAACGGGTATCCGGTTCTGAATTAAAGCGTCCCTCTAGTACTTGCGTTGCTGGCCATGTTTCTCGGATCCCGGGGTAACGGGAGGTTCTAAAGGTCGAAGGAAGATGGGAAGATGGAGAGTGCGAGGGCGATGATGAGGATGAAGACGAGGACGAGGACGATTGGGGAGGCTGGATGTCAGATATTCTCATGTTAGGTCTTGCATCCCAACTTTGTCGGTGTACTGGCGTCGAATCTGGATCGTTGCGTGAGCCCTCGTTGGCTGCTCGCCCAGGCGCGTCGCGGGAAGAGCGACAAGGAGAGGATTGCCGTCCGTTTTGGAGTGCACGATGGGGAGGAAATACAAGAGAGAAGAAAGAAGAGCGAGACAACATCTTTTCTTGACGTTTTACGCATTGGGATTCCACATACATTCTTGGTCACCGCCCATCATCTTCACGTTTCTCGAGAACCTTTTTCCTTGGTTGAAACCCCTTTCTTCCTCTTTAAAGGGGTTTAACCTTGTCCCAAACTCATTTACAGCCGGGATACACGCACACACACACACACACGTTCCAAGTATAGCTGGGTCAGTTTAGAAACAGCATGGAGGTAGGAAGGGAGGCATAGCATATACAGGGCAAGGTTTACAAGATCCTACTGGGTTGACGGCTGTGAGTCAAGAAGCTGACATTTTACTGCTTACCCCTAATGCACATGCGTGACTACGTATGACCTTACTCATGAGAGATTTAACAAGGTGATGGACATTTACACGCGCACTATACTTTCACTCAAGTATGCATTTCTATGTTGTTATCGTGGTTCGTTATTTCTTCATTCTCCCCGAGTATGCTTCTTTTACTTGTTATACATGACATGTATGTGTCGTGGTGATATGCTTCTTTCAGGATGAGGAGGTATCCTAAAATGTGGGATGTACAAGATGGTGGTATATGGTGGTACATGACGGTTCAGGCGGAATAGGGGGTAGTCCTTAGCTGGTGGGTGTACCAGCAGATGGGGGTGTATCAGAAGACGGCTCATCAGCCTCTTTCTCAGGTGGTGGTAAGCTCTGAGCCTCATGACTCGTTGGCCCAGGCTCCTTCTTGGGCTTTTTATCCATCTCTGGTCCATCTGGATCAACCCAGCTAGACTCCTGATCCTGTCGGGGTTCTGGTTCGGTCCAGTTCTCGATCATGCGGAAGGGATCGAAGCGGCCCAAAAGCCTCACGTTGATATTGCCCTCCTGGCCGTCGACCCTTCGAAGCTTGACGACGAGGTCTTGCACCTTGATACGCTTGCCGGCACGTATCTGATGGTGCATGGGCTGATCGTTTGAGCGGTAGGCGAGTTCGAGGGAGCGCTCTAGGGGTTTGATAGGGACGTAGCCTGCCCAGCGATCAAGGATGACACGCTCTACACGCGACATTACGGCGAAGAAGCGGGGAATCTTGTTTTGCTCGAGGTCTTGGATGGCATCCTTGGGGAAGATACCCGGTTGATGCTCCCAGGTCCTCCAGAAGGTGTCGTGGTGGGTGCCGAGAAGCACCTTGCTAAGCATCTGACGCGATTGCTTCTTGAGCTTGCGGTGCAGCACACCATAGAAGTAAACGGTGCCTAGGGCATGCGGCGAACGTGTCCGTACAGAGAGAGACATGAGCGCCGTGTACGTCTCCTGATCGGGCTCGCAGCCGGCTTCCTTGAAAAGCGACATGGCCCAGAGTGCCGTGTCCCAGTCCCGGGTGAGCGCCGAGTGTCTGAGGAAGATGTTGATAGTCTTTAGGTCGATGCGGCGGCCTACATCTGTGTGAATCTTAACAAGCTTCTTGCAGTCTCCAACTCGAGGATCCTCTGTCCGGTGGAAGCGAAGAAGCTCCGTGATGATGCCGTTAAGGCCGTCAGTGGCCAGCCAGTCTGCACCATACCGCTCCTTCTGGTCGGCAAGGAAGCCCTTGAGAGTCCTGCCAGCCTTGAAGGCAGCGTACGAGTCGAGAGAGGCCATAACATCGGCAATGCCTCGACGCGTGGCAGCATGGTTGAACATGCCCAGCTCATACATGGCCACAATCACCTGTCTCCTCTCATCTTCTCCCCTGATGAGCTGAAGGAAGAGAAGCCAGGTACGGATATTGGGGTGGAAGTACCGGGCCTGCATCTTGCGGAGAAACCCGTAGAAGAAACCAATATCACGCTTGTGGGCGTATCCCTCAAGCATGATGTTGTAGATGTCAGTATCCATCGGGATACCCCATTCCTCAGCCAGCTGCACCAGACGGTTTGCCGAGGCGCGATGTCCACCCCTGAAAGTCATCATAGAGACGGTCATCCTGAGGACTGGAACTGTGATAAACGGCCGAGCTGCAGGGTCTTCAAAAGCGTCGACTATCAGCTTGATTCGGATGCCGTCCGTGTCAATGTTTCTACCGTTGATGCGGCGCTGACCGTAGAAGGGAATCGCCAGGTGCGAAGGTAACCTTCCATAGACCAGACTTGCAATGTAATGCTCAAAGTTGTCCCTCGTCCACACCTCAGGTCGTGGGATCTTCTCATAAGGCACCGTTATCAGATGCGGTTGGTATTCCTTGTGCACCCAGATGTTGTCGCTGTGATCATCCGGCAGTGAGGCACCACCATTAGGTGCATTTTCGATAGTCGGCCATAATTGTCTCGTCCTGTAGTCAGAGGTTGCCACCTCTCCCAGTTCATAAATCTCGGCCTCCTTGCAGTATCGCACGATCTCATCAGCCACCTTGACCAAGATCTTGCTCTGTCCACGTAGCACAATGGCCGACGGGTTCTTGTCCACCGCAGCTCGCAACTTCTGAAGCACACCCGTCGCAGAGTCGACGTACTCGAGGTTCTGGTTGTTGACTTCAATATCCCACGACTTGGGCAGGACAATCCTCACAGCCGACATGTTGGCTCTATCGCTCCACTGCGGCGTCATGCGCTTCATTAATCTGAAGCACTCGGTCCATTCCGGTACCTTCTTGTTGAAGTGATCCCAGACAACTCCAAGTCCCAGCTGTCGTCGCGCATCCCGCATGTGCTCCTCGATGCTCGCCTTTGTCGCCGCCGAATTGGGGTACTGGAGTGGCTTTCCAATTACGGGTTTGTGAGCTTTCAATGCTTCCTTATCTTCAGCCGCCTGTACTGCATCGATCCTGAAAGCATCCTTGAAGAATTTGTTCCGAGACTCTGGAGAGTCGTCCATCACTAAACTCGCAGCCATATACTCCGGTGTCGCTTCGTCGTGAGATTCGGTCGCTTCAAGGCTCACATTCGGATTGTCGCGCAATGTCGCAAGAGCCGTCTCCGAAGAGGTATCCGGGTCTTTCGACCCTGGCTGTGTCGTCGTCGACTCGAGTCGAAGGAGGGTTTGGTGGGGGTATAGGACCCTGGAGGGCAATTGGGCCCTGGAAATCAGGAAAGGACCTGCGATGGCAGAGCATCGAGGCCGCGCCCTCCATATTGACTTGATCCCCAGGGACATTGGTCATGTGTCGCGCATCGTCGTAGTCGTTGGATATGATACGGCCCGCCGATCGTCGTCAAGTCAATGCTGGACTGGCTTTGAGGGCCTTGGGATGGATCCTCAATTGAGAGCGCGAAAAAAGATGGGCGGGTGACTATCGATAACGGCTGCCGCGATGTCGGCCGAAAGGGTCACGTGGGCCCTCAACTACAAACGAGACACAGCACCGGATCCTGTCAGAGATTGAATTCGTTCATAAACATGGATGACTTGATATATATTCTCTTACAACCAAAAATTTTTGACAAGGGGTTTAGTATTACCCCGTGGTGGCAACTGACGACAAAGCGTCGAGCCAAAACCCATATCAAACGCCCCTAATCCGGTTCCCGCCCAAAATGACATCCGGAACTATCTCCCAAGCATCCATCCATTCCTGCTCCTTCCCATGATCAAACACCCTCATGAACCGACATGGCTATAAGTAATAAAGAAAACGCCTTTGCGGCACAACTCCAGGCCGGCTTATTTCCCATTGGGTTTGGCATTGTCTGGAACCGGATGGGATGCTCCGCTCTGGTCTACGCCCTCCCAGCTCTCATCCCATCCCTTGTCGCCTTTTACAGCGTCCTTGGCCTCGCCGCTTTCGGCCATTTGCTTGACGTCGCTCCAGTATGCCAGCTTTCGCACCTCTTCGTCCGCATGGTGCACAGCATCCTTGAGCGCCTGGTTTCGCTCCCGCAGCTCTGTCGTGTTTGTCTTCTTGACTTGTGCTGTCGTCTCGTCGTGAACCTGTATTAGGCGGCTGAGTAGAATGCGCCGTGATGCCTGAAAAACAAACAATGACATGATCTCGTGCATTTCGTCCTGCAATTTGGCGAGGTCTGTCCCGTGCTCCAGGTAACTGTCAACGGCATCGAGCTTCTCCCTGTCTATCCTGGCCAGTCGAAGTGTCTCCATAAGGTCCTCGATGTGCTCGATATCAGGTGGTTTCTCGTCCGCTGCCGAAATCTGGCTCATGCTCGAGCGACTAAGACGGCTGCTAGCCACGCTCCCTCGCGACTGGTGAGATTTGTGTGAAGCAGGGCGAATCGCAAAGTAGTCGGCGCTGAGCATGTGTGGATCCGTCGAGACATCCTCGGGCCTCTTTCTCACACGCTTGCGTGTCCAGGCACGCCGTCGGACGAAAGAGTTCCACCATTTGCCGCGGTGCCACGAGAACTTTTTAGAGAAATGGAACGAGTATTCCCAGCCTTCTTCATCGACGCCCTCCTGGTGATTGACGCGCCACTCAGGCCACGCCCATTCCCAGGTAGGGTCTGGGACTTGAGCAGTATGAATGTTAGTCGGCGATGCCTTGTGGTAGGCATTGGCTTAATAGGAAGCTGGTCAGCATTTCATGTTGCCATGTTGCGGGGATGTAATGTGAGCTTACTCCAAGCAGGCGGATCAAGACCACCAAGGGCCTGTCCAGAGAAGAGGGCGATGCCACAGAGGAAACCTCCTCTCTCATTCTCATACAAGATGTCTATCGCAGTCTCGCGCTCGACGTGTGGCTTCTTTGTCATGACTTGAGGATGGTCTCCATGGAAGGCTTGGGGTGTGGGCTCTACTAGTGTGTTAGGGGAGCTGCGACGCCTGGCACCACGAAGGGCACTGACCTTGGACCTCAATCGACGGCCTCATCATGGGATGCGGCAGGTCTTCTCCATTAGGAACTCGAGATGAGGATGATCCAGGACCATTGCCATCTTCAGTCTGCGAGTCGTCCTGCCTGTGCTGCTCACCATCGTCCTTCTTGTTTTGTCCATTCTGCCCATTCTGCTGTTGCCCGTTCTCGCCATTCTGCCGATGTTCCGTTTCCTCATCGTCATCTAGGGCTAGCAGCCGCGATGTCGTTGAGCACCTCGCCATGCCGGCGGACTCAGGGGTGATGGACTCGGCGGGTGTCCGAACGGCATCGTGGTCGACGAGATCGATTTCGTGATCATAGTCACCAGGTTTCAGTCCCTGGGGACGACGAGAGCTTTTGACCCTCAGCATGGCAGATGTGCCGTGTAGCACCTAGGCCTTGAATGGCCGCGGGCGATACGCCCGTTCACAAGCAAGAGATTGTTCGGTCGGGGTTCGTCGCAGGGGGCATGATCAGGAGGCGCAAGGCGTCAAGGTGACGGAAGCAGCTCTGGGCGAGCGGAGGGCGGATCGAGGGCCCCCAGAGCCTGAATTTCGCAGGCAGGAGCGTGATAAAATATCAAGACTGTCGACGCAAAAACGATCGCTTCACAAAAATGTTGAAGTTGAAGCAGAGGGAAGAGAAAAGAAAAAAAGTCAAAACCAAGGTAAGGAGAAAAGATGTCGTCGTGAGCTTGGGGGGAGGCGCTACTAGGGCGCGGTCCAACCTGATTTTAGCAGGACGATCTTGCGGCGGGGCGTTCAGCTAAGATGGAAGGGGAACAGGCATCCTCCGTTGAAGCTAGAACTACGGTAACCTTCTAGCATTGAGGAATGAAGAACACGGAAGGCTTCTTTAACCAAGGATGAAGCCTTTAATCAAGATACATAATTGCTCGTCCAATTGAAATAATCGCGTTGTATCGCTTCTTGATCTTCACCAGGACTCGTCGATAGGGTAGGAAGCTCATGTGGGCAAAGACCAGGGAGCGACAAGTTCAATGATGTAATGCCGCTGTCGGCGGGTCCATCGAGGGCGATGAACAGTGGGGCGAGCTGATGATCGACATCGAGTCTTGATGGACTCGGCCATGATAATTCAACGACAATATGTGACAAGTGATGGAGCTCGGCGTTATTGATTCAGCTGCTGTGGATATGGATGTCTCAGGAGGTAAGCCCTGTTGGAGAATAGAGATTAAACGCATCCGGCAGTTGAACTGTCCATGTCGGCTGAGAATAACAGCAAGGAAACGGTTCCGAGATTGTCATGGAACAAATCAACACTGAGTCAATTCCAACCTACTGGAACTCGACTGCTGCAGGGGGTAGATATGTTAGTTGAGCACTAAAGATACAATGTGCGTAGTGTAGCTCAATTGATGTTCAACAGCCCGTCTCTACAACACACGGCAGATCTACAATGATTCGAAGCCGTTTATACATAGGTATACAACTTTCAATTCAACAATAACTACCATCAACGTCTTTAACCCACAAACCATATAAAAAAAAAACAGTCGCTCAATCGAATATTCCTTTAGATTCTCCATCAAGCCATCACCATCGCGATCCAGATCGAATTGGTTTCCAACCCCGCCGTCAACGCAGCACCTACGTCATGTATTTGCAACCACCCGCAACCGTCATGAGCACATGGGGGAATTTCGGCCCAAGGAAAGCAAGGCAGGGAGAGTAGATGAGAGGGTACACGAGGAAACTCTCGGACCTTTCGTAGCTTAATAAATACCGTCCCATCTCCCCTTCCGTCATTCATTCACGATCTGTATCATTCTCGCCCTCTTACAACTGTTCGACATTAGATCAACAAATACACACGCTGTTGCTAAATAACCCTTCCCTCGACTTTACACACCTCGCAAACAAACATCATGTCCAAGTCTCGTCTTCCCATCATTCTCGGCGGTGGTGCCGTCGCAGGTGTCGGCTACTACCTCTACGGCGCTGGTGGAAGCCCCAAGGTTGCTAAGGAGGAGGCAAAGAGTATGCAAATCCTCTAATCCGCCCCAATTACGCATTGCGACCGTAATACTCACGCAATCTTCACAGGCGACGCCCACCGTGCCGCTGCTGAGGTCAAGAGCCACCTCCCCGGCCGCTCTCCCGTTGACGCCGAGAAGGACCTCAAGGGCTACGGCCAACAAGCTGGCGCCCAAGTCGACAAGGCTGTATGTCTCACCGACCATCCACGAAAGATTCAAACACTAACAGAAAAATGTTTAGCTCGCCGAGGCCGACCGTCAGGCATCAGTAGCCAAGAGCAATGTTGAATCGTATGCCAAAGACGCCAAGGCACAGGCTCTCAAGGCCGTCGACAAGTTTGACAACAAGGTCGAGGAGGAAGCCGCCAAGGCCAAGAGCGGCATTTCGGGCTGGTTCGGCGGCGGCAGCAAATAAACGAGCCCTGCAAACCAGGGAAGCAAGTGTACTATTTTTCATCAACATCGGAGCTCGTAATAAGGCATGGGTTTGAGCGGATGAGGAAATTCTGACCCAGGGGCAGAGAGACTGACCATGTGTCTTTTGTAATAATCAGTTAAACAATGAATGATGATAAAACATCAGATCAACCTCTCGCCCAGTTCAGAATCATGTAGGGAAGAATATTATTCGTGCGTGCATCATGACATGTCCATCATGGATGATGTCTACCTCTCTAACCTCCCTAGTATCGATAAAGCAACCCAGTTTCCCAACTCCGAGACCCTCAAGCTCTTTTGCTGTTTAAGCTCTAAAAATGCTGCAAGCTAACCTCCCTCTTGTGTACACCACTACTCAAGCTCTGCAGCAACCATCTTGAGAATATCCTCACAGCTCTTCCTAGCATTCTCAGGCTTCTTAGCCACAGCCTGCCACGCCTCGCCGTGCCGTGGCTCGTTGAGCACGCACTTGGTCACCACATCCGCCCGTTTCTCCTCGGTGCCGTGTTGGCACAGGAACCTGTAGTACCAAGCCCACGAGTCGCCGCAGTCGCTGTCCAGCACCAGAGCCTTTTCGAACCAGTTCTGAGCCTTGTCTAGCTTGCGGTCACCCCAGAAGATGCGGGCCACAGCTACAAACAAGATCGGGTCGCTGTCCACCTTCTTGATGGCCTCGAGACTGCGAGGTTTGCGCTGTGTCCGTGGCTCGAGGTGCCAGATCTGTTCTTCCCAGAGCAGTCCACTCTTGGGCACCTCTTGTTGCGCCTTGGCCATCATTGACTTGGCCTGGGCCAGGTTGCCCGCTCGCCGTTCTAGTCGTACCGACTCGCACCACAGCTGGGCATTCTTTGGTACTGCCAATCGAGCGCGATCAAGGACCGAACGAGCCTTGACGGTAAGGCCTGCATTCTCTTCAAGACGTGCATATAAAAGCCAGAGAGGCACGGACTTGGGCACTGCCTTAACTCCGGTCGCGTAAGCTTCTCTCGCCTGACCCAGCTTGCCCAGGTCGCCGTAGATCTGGCCCTTGAGCATCCATAG
This sequence comes from Fusarium sp. MBC 438, assembly GCA_030779245.1. NCBI lineage: Eukaryota > Fungi > Ascomycota > Sordariomycetes > Hypocreales > Nectriaceae > Fusarium > Fusarium sp. MBC 438. Next base: position 19,097 of record JAPFTB010000174.1, on the reverse strand, counting down.
CTTCGCTGCCGCCGGGAAGAGCTGGAGAGCCTGTAACACAAGGTCAAGGGCTGCTTCGACATTGCCCAGCACCCGTTCAAACACCACGCTCTTCATCCATACACGATCTGTCGGGGCCTGCTCACGGGCAATCTCCAACAGCTTTCGCGCCTGCTCCGCGTTGCCATTCTCCGACTCGAGCTTAACGGCAGCCAACCAGATATCCTCGTTGTTGGGGTTCTGGTTGAAGGCTCGCTTGAGCACAAGTCGTGCGTTGTCCACCTCTCCCGCTTGCCACTTCTCCTTGGCCAGCATCATCCACAGGTCCTCGCTCTTGGGGCATGCCTCGACAGCCTTCTCCAGGACCTGCCAGAGCGATTCTCGAGAGCCATGATTCCTCTCCAGGTCGGCTGCGGCCATCCACATTGTCTTGCTGTTGACAAACACTCGCAACGCGTAGGCATAGATTGCCCTAGCAGTCTCATACTTGCCTCGGTTGATGCTTGCCCTGGCGTCCTCCATCCATGTATCCTTGCGATCGTCGTCTTCGTCTAGACTCCAGCCGAGGGTCTCTCGGATAATATTCTCGCAGGTAATAATGGCACCCTCCTCTTCGCACCGCTCAGCCTCGGCGATCCACTCCTCACGCTTGGGCATGGCAGACTCCTTCGCGAGAACCTGGACGGCACGCTTGATAACATTGACCTTGTTTCCTTGGCCGAGCTGCTCCTGCAGTCGCGCGGCCGCAATCCAGATTTCGTGTGATGTCGGGCAAGCCTTTCGAGCTCTGTTCAGGACCTTTTGGGCGTTCTCAGGTGTTTCTAGACGGGCCAGAGCCAGCCATAGATCAACCGATAGAGGAATGAGCTCTGTTGCCTTGGCCAGGAGCAACTTCGCATCATCTGGGTTCTCCTCCAAGTTGACAGCCTCTTTCCATAGAGCTTCTGACTCAGGGATGTGGTCTAGAGCTTGCCGGATAACTCGCTTCTTATTGCTAGGAAGCGTCTCCAACCTCATAGCCTCAACCCATAGCCTTACTGAAGTGTTGTTCGCCTCAATAGCTCTACGAGCAATAATCTTTGCGTTGGGGGAGTCGTTGTTGAGTCGAATGTTTTCCAGCCATGCATCCTCACTCTTGGGACATTGCGTGCAGCCCTTGTCGATCGTCTTCCGTGCTGTAACAATCTTGCCTGCCAGCTCTTCCAGTCGTGCCGCAGCGATCCAACCAAGGGCATTTGTAGGGTTTGTCTTGACCACCGACTGCAGCAGCTCACGCACACGGTTGATGTCTCCAACTTGAGCTTGCGCCTCACTCATCTGCATCTTGTTGAGGCTCGTGAGGTAGCCCTGAGGATCGATGCTCGTCGAGGTGCCTCCCGCAACCGAGTCAGTGCCAGCTTGTTCCAGCCTAGACTTGAGCACCTTGTCTCGAGCTGCTCCGATCTTGGCAAAGTTTGTCATGGTCCCGTCCGAAGCGTCGCCAGAGCTGGATGTCGTACCCTCGTCCATAACAGTTGTGCCCATCTCGGTCGAGTCGCGTGCCGCCGCAAGAACGCTGTCGGGTACAGCATAGAATCTCTGTCGTAGCGCCTGCTTGCTACGTCGGTTCTTTCCAGTCAGATCGCCAACCTCGGGTAGGTTTGCCCACTCGTCGTCCGTGACGCTCGCTAGGGCGCGTTTCAAGTCGGAAAATTGCTGCTGAATCTTGGGGTTGTTGCGTTCGTACTCGTCCTTCTCGGCCTGCTCTCGCGCCTCTCGTTGCTTTTTTCTTCGGTCCATCCTCTCATCTACCCATTCCCATATCCGATCGGCCTCCTCGTCATCTTTGTCGTACACGCCGCCGGCGAACAGTCCAACCTCATTGTCGGGGTCTTGGTATCGATCGTCGTCGTCGCCGCCCTCGTCCTCCTTTTCCTTCTCTTTTCCCTTCTTGTCCGGCGCGAGGCCAAGCTGAGCGGCGCGTTTCGCAAGGGCCTCCTTGATCTGGTCTTCGCTGGGACCGTCCCTAGCCGGACCAAGATCGGATCGTGTCGTGAAACCTGTTGCGCCTCGTCCAAGACCAGCAACATAGTTCTCAGGAGCTGGCTGGTTGAGAAAGTCGCGTCGTCCCGACATTTTCGCGACGGGGCCTGTTGGCGCTTCCGATATTAAAGGTTGAAATGAGCGATTGCGTTGAGTGAAGGTGATGAGTTGGGTTTGAAGAAAAAAGGATGTTGCGACAGAGCTCCAGTTTAGCCACAAGCCCAGGTCTAGGCAGTCAACTGAGGCTGATGGAGAGGTCCAAAAGAGAAATGAAGCGGGTGAAAACTTGGACCGAGCCCGGCAACGGTCCTGTTGTTTTGTGGCGTATTTTGACACCCAGCCAAAAGCATACTGGCACACCCTGTCTCTTAATTGATAAGATAACGCCGAAAAAAAGTTCACCAACGCCCCTCCACAAGGAACCCCACGATTTGATTTCTAGTGATTTTGAATCGCAAAGTCAGCGACGACGAGGCCAAATTGACTACACCATGGCCAAGATAAAGCACGCCAAGCGCGGCAGCGCATCGAGCTCGCCGTATGAACGACCAAGCGGTGGTGGAGGAGGAAGCGGTTCCAACTCCAACAAGAACAACGTCTTCAAGTTCAACACCAACTTTGGCCAGCATATTCTCAAGAACCCTGGTGTCTCGGATGCCATTGTCGAGAAGGCCTTTCTCAAGCCCACAGATACCGTTCTAGAAGTCGGTCCCGGTACCGGTAACTTGACAGTCCGTATCCTGGAGCGTGCAAAGAAGTGTATCTGTGTTGAGGTCGATCCTCGAATGGCGGCCGAAGTCACCAAGCGTGTGCAGGGAACACCCGAGCAGAGGAAACTCGAGGTCTTGCTGGGCGATGTTATCAAGACTGAGCTCCCACAGTTTGACGTCTGCATATCAAACACCCCCTATCAAGTATGCCACACCAACCCTGTTAAGGTACCATGAACAAATACTAACGACTCTTGCCTAGATTTCTAGTCCCCTCGTCTTCAAGCTCCTCTCCCTCCCAAACCCTCCTCGTACCTCAGTTCTCATGTTCCAGCGCGAATTCGCTCTGCGCCTGACAGCCCGTCCCGGTGACGCCCTCTACTGCCGACTCTCAGTCAACGCCCAGTTCTGGGCCAAGATCACCCACATCATGAAGGTCGGCAAGAACAACTTCCGCCCCCCGCCGCAAGTCGAGTCCTCTGTTGTTCGTATCGAGCCCAAGACGGGTAAGGACCGCCCCAACGTCAGCTGGGACGAGTGGGATGGACTCCTGCGAGTGTGTTTCGTTCGTAAGAACAAGACTCTCCGTGCGAGCTGGCTCGGTACCAAGGAGGTGCTGGCCATGGTTGAGCGAAATTACCGTACTTGGTGCGCCATGAATGGCGTTCCCGTTGATGACACCCTAGTGGAGGACGGTCAGGATGATGATATGGACATGGAGGATAATGAGCCTGAAGAGGGTGGCATGGACGTCGATGAGGACGAAGATGCCCCCGATTTCTTCAAGGAGATGCAAAACTCGGCAACCGCCAAGACAAAGAGCAAGCGAAAGAAGACAAAGGTGGCTGAGCTCGTCCGAGAGAAGATCCGCAAGGTACTCGAGGACGTGACCGAGCTAGCTGACAAGCGATCTGGAAAGTGTGACGAAAACGACTTCCTCCGCCTCCTGTTTGCCTTTAACGAGGAGGGCATTCACTTCTCTTGATACGCTCTACGATCTGAAAAGTCTGAATGAGCACTGGGTGGACGGATATGAATGGGCCAAGGTCGGCGTATAAAAGAGATGGCGTTGGGGCGTCTTCACATTGAACAGCGTGCTCTCAGAGTAGATATTACAAGATCCAATACAATACCTTTTGTCTAAATGAATAGCATGCTCAATTATCAAGACATCAAGTTCAGCAAGATATGCCTTTCTCATTTCCACCTAAGTATCTCATATGTGCTCCAAGCCTCCATCTCCCCCGAGTCTCGACGACTCATAATTTTCTTGTTTGTTGGTGTTGTCATAAGCCGTTACAATTACAACATATTGTTGCCGCTTTTCCATCTATAAGGTTTTGTAGAACGAAAAACAAAAGCAATAACTCCATCCATAACCCTTCTCCTCAGCTAGGCCTCCGTGGCAAGGCATACTTGCACCACGACACACAATGTGTTAGTTAGACCAGCCGTCCGGAGTAATGAAACCAGCGCGCGTAAAAACCACCCAAGAAACACCTGACAGGAAGCATGGGCGCTATCCCTGTCTATAAACCAATGAGTCAAAATCTTGCATCTCCATGTTCCTTTAATGATCAGCCATCATGTGGTTGGAAACTAACATCCAACGCCCGCCGATCCCCAAGATGTCATGCCATGCGCGCTCAAAATACACAAGACAAACGTTTGTTGTTTTGACAAAGGAAAGGCCAGAAGGGGTTCCGCCTTTCTTCAGGCAGAACCCCATCTAGTTAGAAAGATCCAGTATGGTGCTGTTCGGGTGGGATGGATCGTTCGCTGAGTTCGGCTTCACCGTCTTTCTTCCGGATACTGTTGCGCTACGGACGCGGGCACTCATCGGAAGGGTGTACTTAACGACACCCTTGACGATGAGGTCAAACTCGTTCTGATAGATTCGTTCCCATCGTCGCGAGCCGCCTGCTGTTCCGTTCAGTGGATATCCGAGCTGCATCTCGCCAGTTGACGACGAGGTGCCTTGGTGAAAGAGAGAGCCCTCAAATGTCAGAGGGCTATCGAACTCCGTGATCCGTCCCAGTAGAACATTAGGTTTGAGGTCGTCGTCGGGGTCAGGGTCGTCCAGTGGTGGATCGTTCACAGGATCATCCCGAGGGAGGATATCTCCTGGGTTATGCGGACGTGTCCACCAATCTGAATCTGTCCCCGTGTACTCTGACTTCGCAAATATTTCCAGGTTTGCGTGGTCGATTGTGACGACAACGATATTAGGGTTGTGCGCCTTGACGGTCAGATCGAACATCAAGACTTGTTCACTGGTCACCACGTTGTGAATGGCAGTGATTTCGATTCCGGTCATTGGCTGTGAAGTGGCAAACATGAAACCGATGGCACCGGTAATCACCAGCATAAACATCATGGTGAGGACCAGGCATGCCGCGAACCGGTTCAGGTATGACGACCGTCTCGTAAATGTCTGCGACTCGGCCTGTCGCAGATTGTGTGGCCCGCGTCGATTCCGCTGTGAGCGTCCGGATCGCATTGAGCCGATGAGCGGCGTACGCTCGTCGTCCGCCCCAGTCGTATCGTCCATATCATAGCTCGCTGACATTTGCATCGCGGAACGCTTATGACCAAAGTTTCGGTTCGACTGGGCATTTCGCGGGCTTGGAGGTCCAGATGAGTTGCGAGAATTGGCCCCCGCAAGTTTGGTCCTCGCCGCGTTCGGGAACGGAGACTCATTGTCAAAGAGTGAAGGATGGCCATTGCCGGGTTGACGACCCCAACGGCCAATGTGATGATGGTGTCTTGTCGTGCCTCGTGTCGATCCGCTGCCGCCTCCACGGTTGGAGGCTTTGTCTTCATCTCCAACCGTCAAGTTGTCGTTTCCGTTGCTAGTGAAAGTGTTGACGAACTTCATCGTCTTTTTAGGTCCATGAGCAGGCCCAGGACCCTCCATGATACCGTAGATGGAACGCAGATTTTGACGGTCAGCCTGGCTGGCCATGGAGGTTGCGCTGGGGGTCCGAGAATGAAATCGCCGTCCAGCTCGGTCATTTCCATCTGGAGGGTTAGAATCATAGACAAAGGTTTCCTCTGAGTCCGAGGTATTAGCCTCATCGACGGCGCTCGCAATGGATGCCTCAAATATGTCTGCTTTCGATGAAGCTTAAAATTGTTAGCAGTCACATTCTATCGCATGGCGAGGCGGGAGCTTACCATTCCCGGTATTGACAGCAGGTTGCTTGCGCGACGTTTTCCTCTTCTCCTTCTTGGGCTTAATAGTCTCGGTACTTTGCTTCGTCTTCAGAGTACCGTTGGGACCCTCGCTTTTTGGCCCGGTTGCGAGAGCGACTTGAGGAACACTCGGGACGGTTTCAGTCTCAACCGTCATGCTTTGTGTAGAACCGTCCTGCTTCGCCTTCATCTGCTTCGTCGACATGGCACTAGACTGTCGCGTGATCATAGGCGGAGGGACTGATGTCGTTCTTCTCGGCTCAGTCTTGTTATTACTGGTGTCGCTCCCGCTCTCTTGGCCGGTCAAGTTGGCTCGAGCTCGCAAGGTCCGGGCATCGGCAAGCGCGGTATCAGAATGGCTCTCAGCACCGGAGAGCTTCTCCTTTAGCTTTTCCACGAGAGCTGGGTTGCTGGGAGGGTTTGGAGAGTTTGGTAGGCTGACTTCCTGAACCGTTTCCAGAGCCCCTCGGGCCGGTGTCCTGATTCCGGAAGGGAATTGTGATTCCTCCATCTCACTCTCTGACGTGGTCTGGTCCACTGGCTGTGGTGAAGGGCTGGGTCGTTGGACGTTAATAGAAGGTAGGTCGTGTTCACTGCGGCGAGCAGGCATCCCAGGCCTGCTAAACTGGGGAGGAGGCGATCGCAGGCGGGGTGAGACTGGCCATCGCGGGCTATGGCTATCCCTCAGATCCGCATTGAAACCTGGTTTTTGTGGAGTCGGCGCTTGAATTTGTTGCTGGTCTTGCGAGGGGAGGAGTGTGGGGGTTGTTGTTGACGACAAGGAGCGCGCCGAAGGGGCGGAAGTGTAGCTTGGTCGTGTTGGACGCGAGGGACTCTGGTCGGTCTGGCTGTTCTTGCGGGATCGAGTACCGGGGAGTCGATTTGCTGAGGGTGTCCTTCGTGGACGTCGTGTAGGCGATGAATCCCTGGAGGCGAGAGGTGAAGGGCCAACAGAGTTGTTTGTGGAAGAATGTCTCGAGTTCTGGCTCTCTGTTGTGGTTGTAGTTGTTGATGAGGTAGCAGAAGGACCGGGAGTATTGGAGCGAAGTCTATCGGACAAGCTAGATGCAGTACGGCCGAGGCCGGAAGGGCCGTCAGAGACGGCAGATGACTTGTCCATGATTACGGTAGCCTGCAAGATTGGTGGAGTGAAAGTCGAGGGGGCATAGCATGCCACCGGGGCGGGCCTTAGCAGGGACGATGAATGGTGATGCAGGCTTCAAGATGGATCATCGTGGTTGGCTCTTCGTCATTGGGGGTGCGTGGGCGAGATCGAGGGCCTCGAGAGCGCGGGTATGTGGTGAGAAGTGCGCAAGGTAGAGATCCAGACACCTAAACCCAACCTATTCCGGGCGGCAGCTTGCGCAAGTCTGTCGATGAAGGTGGCAGACGACACGAGCGGACGGGCGGGATGGTTGGGTCGACAGAAGGCGAAGACAGGGGGGTGAGAGAAGTTGGCAGTAAAGCGGAAGCAGAGCAAGGTTCAACGGTATGCAGGAAGAAGCAGCCCAGTGGTAATGGCGCACCGAAGGCGAGAAAAAGACGTTGATGATGCAGCGAAGTGGTTTATTGTCGTAAAAAGTGGTGTTTAGGTCAAGTAGAGGTGGTGGTCGGCGGGAGTGACGGTGGGTGTAAACGACGGGGTGCCAGTGGAGGTGGGCGTAGTGCCGGAAGAAGTGGGAGAGGTGACGATCTTGATGTACCCGGCCGTACCTATATCCGCCCTACTCGAGGCGTCGACGCCAGCAGAGGAGAGAAAAACTCGACTCGACGAGCAAGCAGTGACTGACGCAGGCGGTACGTACTGTCTCGTAGGCTGTAAGAAACAAGCGGACGTGCAGCGAAGCGCAATGCAGAGGGCGTTGGTCGGATGAGAGGCGCCCCCAAATAAGAGAAGCCTGGCACTCCCTGGACCGGGCCTGGAAAAAGGAACCTGAAAAGGAACCAGGAAGGGGCAGATTTGGGCTGGGGTAGAGCAAGGGGATTGGCCAGCCCAACTTAGCGCGAGAGCATGACACAATCTGTCGGGTCGCCTTGGTACGGAGCTGGCATGCCACACGCACACACACAAAAGCAGCCCTTGGCCTCTAGCTGTGATAATTGCTTGTTGGGTGACTTGACCGCGCGGGTGCGTCCAGAGTGTGAGTGTGTGAGTGGGTGTGTGTGGATTTGCTGCTGGGACTGTCAGATTTTTCTCTCTCTCTTGATGCAAGGACACGGCTGACTGGAAGTCAAGCCCTCGATGACAGAAGAAGAAAAGAAAAAGAAAGAAAGAGGGAAAAGAAAGTCGGAAAGCCACAGGCTACACGGTGAGGGCCAGTGAGGGGACGATACTACAATAATGTCGTAATCATGTTGACGCTGATGCACTGTCTAAACTTCTTTTCATCCTTGGCCTGTGGGTGTGGGCTAGACTCTCAACAGCCCAGCCCCATGTTAGTGAAAGGGCTTTTCTCACACGTTCTATTTCACTTTCACTTTGATCTAGTCTTATTCTCTACTCTCGATTGTTTGCTTCGGACTGAGGAATTGGTTGAGATGGGCTGATAAAAGCCTCGTCTGTGCTTTTGTGCCTGAACAAGAAGCTCGTCCGTTGCTCAGGTGCTAAAGAAGCCCGTTGAGCCAGCCATTGCGCGTGGTCGCTAGAGCAGCCATACCGCCAAACAGCCCGTGCTTTTTCTTGGAGAGGGAAACCTACGGGCAACCGACAGCCGAGAGACATTCAAGGCTAGCTACAGTACTGTACATAGACGAGAACCGAGACAATACGTCTTAGGAGAACGAGGCGGGCGAGATTGGCAACTCTCGCTCGCTCGGTTGAGGCATCTAGGCTTGTAAGCCGAACCGGGTCACCAAGATGGGAGGGCTAGATACTTCTTTGCTCTTTATTAGCACTATGAGAAGGACATAAGAGACTAAATTTAAGGATGCAATTCCTTCTAGACTCTGATGCCCAAACTGTTTTAACCGTCTATGTCGGGGACTTCCCCGTTCTTGGCCCAACAGCAGAACAAAACATCCGCCATCAACTTGGCTTGGTTTTGAGCTCAAAATCCGTACTTCCACTGGCCCCTGGAGCCGGTACCTGGCACCGGGTGACGGAGGAAGGACCACCATCCATCTTCAGAGCCCAGGCCCTTGTTTGGCGGAAAGACCCCCCTGTAACCGGTACCTGATTGCTCCCACACCAACAGAGAAAAAAAAAAGAGCTACAAGATCAAATCATCTCTCGCTTCTTTGTCCAGGAACTCATCACTCAGGACACGCGGGTCATGAGACTCCTCGTTTGTCCGATAATCTCAATATACCCTCGCTCATTCTCGCCCGTCCCGTCAGTTCCCGATCCGCACCAATTTGTTTGGTACACCAAGTCCCGGGTTCATGGCCAGGCGGGAGAGAAGTCTTCACTGACTTGACCGGCAGTCAGGCGGTGGAGGAGATTGCTTTTTTCTCTCGTCTGGCCGTCGCTGCTGGATCCATCAGGCCTCTTCTGGAACGGAATGGCACGCTGTCATGCTTCTTGTCGGCTTTAGTAATCGGCACCCGAAGACGCGCACCGGGTCCAAGAGGGATGTCCCCGGTGAAGACTTGACTTGCTTGGTAAAGGTATCCAGCGCCACGTTGGCAACGACCTTGAGTGGCCCGGCATGGCTCTCAATGGCTCAAGGCTGGATCATGTGGGCATTGAAATCTGCATCATCTCTCTCGTCTATGCTCCCCGAGTCTTGCTTGCCTGATCATGTCCATCCCCCGGAAAAAGGAAAGAAAACTACCAGCCGGATCGACAGATGCTGGGCTGCCCAGCAACTTGCGCGTCATGGACTCGTGGGAGCCTTGGAATCACTACGTAGGTGGATGATGCACCCACGAAGATCCCATGGCAATGTCCCCGAGAGCCGGCCCTCCCGCGGGAACGCTCCCCTGGCGCCGTCCCAACAGTCCGTTCCCTCTAGCACCAAGGCCGTCATTGACAGGCTGCCCGGAAACAAGAACGAATGGTCCGGAAAACGCTCCTACATGCCACTTGTCCGCCCCAAGTCAGGGACAGGACTTGGGTTAAAGCTACATGCGGGCTACAGCCTCACCGGCTCCGTGGCAACGGCACCGCAGGTACACCATGGGTATTCTCGTCATGGCCCCGTGACCTCCCTTCTGACCGCACATTGTGATTCTTCTGGCTCTCCTCTTCTCTAGGGCCCGGGGAACTGAGCGCCCTGCCCGGGTCCACAGGCACAGGACAGGCACGAGCACCTGAATGAGCGAGACGCTGATGACCCTTGCTGATACAGTCCGGCGGACTTTTCCCACCCAGAGAGCCTGGGGCCGAAACGGCCGACCATGTTTCCCCGGGGAGATGTTCTATGCAAGATATAGTGCTGCCGCTCCCGATGCCACGAGGCTGGGCGGTGGTCTCGACGAGACGATAGCGCTCTTGTGTCGGTCTAACTAGGCGTTCTTGTCATAACCTGCCTTGATACTAAGCCCTGTTGACTCGGGGACAAGGCACAACGGTAAACTCGCTCCTAGAGAAAAACGAAAACGAATACCTCGAGTCCTTGCCGGGATCGGGCGGAGCCTTGTCTCCTGTGCTGTCAGTCATCCCCCTTCATCCAACTCTCATCTCTCAGATCCAAGCACGGTTCACCTGGAACTACCCTGGATGCTGCTTTACTCACAAGTGAACCTCGGTCTCATCTGCTTCTCATCCCACCCCCTGGCGACCACAGATTGTGATGCAGTATCATACCATGCCTTATTCCATGCCTCCGATCCATGTCGCTGTTCCCTTCTATCCGTCTTGTTCTCGAAGAGGGAGGGGTTCCCGCCCCTCCACGAACTCCCGCTCTCCCGTCCGAGACTTAGGCGTGACCTGATTCGGATGCCAGATTCGGCCTCCGTCAACCCTGGATTCACCAGGCTGTCACGTACCTCGACGTATCAGTAGACGTGACGATGCCCAGGGGCCTGCACACAGCAGCGACCAAAGTGCAACTGCTATGGTGAAAAGGCCTCAGCCCTCTCGAGGTCACAGCCCTTCACGCCGTGCTCGGCCTCTCACAGCCCGACACGAATGTGCCCTCCCCACCATCGGCCGCGCGTGTGGCACCCGTTCAATAGCATATGAGGTAGCACCCCCCAAGCCACTGCTGGCGGACGTGATCAGAGGCAGAGCAGAGATAAGATTACGGGGTAGGTGATCAATTTACGTGAGGGAGAGGCAGACTTGGAAGACCTCGACGTGAGCCCCCCCTCGCCTCGGTGACTTCCACTTCGCTGTAGGCCGTGTAACACAAGACATGGCAGGGTTCATGTGAGACGGTTGGAGGACGTGATTCGAGGAGTGACATAATCTCGATTACAGCCGTTTGAGTCCACATCCGCAGCGCATGCCTCACAGCCACAACCGCATCAACCTGGCTTTTAAGTGACGGCGTCAGCTTGAACCAATCTCACCTGTAGAGAACAAACTATTCCAGTACTACTGCTGTCTCTCGCTACTTAGTTGCGAAGTCGGGATATACATTCATTCACTTGGCTTCTCTAGCCTGTACACGTAGGTGTTGTTACTAGGCTTTATCTCTAGCTCTGACAGCGAATAGCAACTTTATACATACACCAAAGTCCAAAACCAAACAAGCCAACGAGATGGACCAGGCAGAGGATCGGGTCAAGGACGAATCGCATGACACGTGCATGCTGATTCTGCGAGTACTTAGCTTGGGGTGCCTAGGAAACCCTTCATGACGCAACGCAACGCAACCCCGAGCATGCGTCCCTAGTAATCACCAACACCTCTCTGCACATGAGAAACACATATTGTCTTGGATCTTGTTGTATGACGATAGTGACTCTCCCCTTCCCTCATATCAAACCATCCCACTCTTTCACCCCCCAAAGAAATAACGCCCAAACCCCACGCGCCCATCCCATCCCAAAAAGAGGCTTCTGACACGCCGGACCTATCGCCTCCTCGGGTTCCTGCGCGGATCATCAGGCCGGGCTGAGCTGTCAGACGTGTGAAAAAATAACCCGTCACGCCCCAAGTCTCTCTGCCCGGCCACTTGTCCGTCGCTGCTTGGGGGTGTGTCTACCTATGCGTGGGCAGCGCATGTAGTGGTTTGCGAATAGGCGCCTTACACATCACAGTTTATGGAGTGATTTTTCTCTCTCTCTTCTACTCCAACCTATCCTGCTGGGGTATTGACGTGGACTCTGCCTAACATCGCATCGTAGCACCCAACTTTTTCGTAGGCTATTGATTTTGTACAGCATGCACAAAGGGTCTCTTTTCCAGTGCGTGACTCTTGTTGGTCCCTTGGCTTGGGGGTCATGGCAGGAGGACGATATCGGCTGCTAGGGTTAGTGTAGCACAAAGTACCATGTGCAGAAAATCGTCATCGGCCACGGGATTTCTATCACGTCCCTAGTGATATCATACGGAGGAGGAGTTTCAGTTGACTGTGAGTTGCTGGACTTGATACGGCTCTCATCAAACCGTGATAGCTTCATCAACGCCTTGTAATCTGTTGTCACTGTAGTCTTGACGTCGACAACTCGGTTGATTAACTGCCTCGAGTTGCGCAACCATAACAACTCGGCTCCATCTAAGTTAGTAAAACTCCAAGCATGACTTGCACAAACTCGACAAGAAACCTATAGAGGCATCATTCAATATTCAACTATAACTACGGAGCATGAGTGTCATTCCCCAACCGTCATGCCTCATCACAACCAGCCAGCCAGCAACCATATAATCTCTACAGGGCATCATCAATGCTATCTCTATCCCAAGGACAACCAAACAAAGACGTTACCCCCAAAAAAACACCGCCCATCTCAAAAAGTGCATAACGAGACAGTGTCGATAGAGCCTGCGATAATCCATGAACCCAACGCCGCTATATCTAATGACGTAAATCGTACATGTCCAGTCATCAGTCCCTATGGATGCCCCATCAATGTATATATCCAAGCCGTCGTCACGCTCATTCCAGCTAGCAACTCGCTCCTCATCATCATTACCTCCGGATCCGACTCATATCCTATTCAGGAATTGGGTTGCTGGATGGAACCTGAGGCTCATCCTTCTTGGCGCCCCAGGAGAACGGAGAGTACCAGCTCGACCTCTTATTCTCCTTGACGGCATCCTGGTTCTCCTGGACGAGTCGCAGTGGTCGTGGCTTTCCTCCCGCAAAAGACGTCGTGTGCCTGTCAGAGTGGGATCGGGGAGGTGACTGCGAAGAAGCCGTAGACATGTCTCCAGATTCTCCGCTCAAGCTCGACGTCTCACTCCTCATGCCAGGGAAGTTTCCAGAAGTGGCCACAGAGGTTCCGCTAGGTATACGAGCGGCCGCATTAGGGTTGCCTGACATGTTGGGCGGCGAGAAGAAGGTCTGCGAGTGTCTCGGTGTACCCAGGGGCGGAGAGACGGGGCCGTCTGGTCCTCGATACATCTGGCTGACGAGACTGGCCGCCCCGGTGAACTGATCGCTCTGAGGTCGTGATCTCCTCGTGCTCGTTGACCGCGTCAGTCCGATAGGGATGCTAGGAGCCTTGTCAGGGTCGGTGTGATTCGAGGTGGTTGAAGGTGACATGACTGAGATAGGTCTCGGTCTCGTCTTCGTAGGGCCAACAGCCATGGACTTGGCCCGCTGTAGCAGATTGGGCGGAAACTGCTGTTTGTCTGATGATGGGGTGGGCGGTAGAGGGAGGTCCTTGTTGGTATCCGGGAGGATTTTCAGATCGCTCGACTGGTCCAGAATAGACTCAAAGTCCTGATGCTGAAGAAGGCGCTCAATAATCTTGTTAATATATAGTGTAAGGGCCTTGTTCTGCTCCTTCATGGACTTGAGCTCGTTCTCTAGGCGTCGATCGTTCTCGTGTCGTTCATGGGCTTCGGCCTCGCTGGCTGATGAGAGCTCATCGGCAAGGCTGGACCCTCCAGTCTTGCCCTCGAGAGCATTCAGTGCATCCTGGTTGGAATTAGAGCCCATATAACTAAAGTCGTTCTGACCAAAGTCGCCCTTGAGAGTCCGCTCCTGAAGAAGAAGCTGGTAACTCTCGTTGTCTTCCATAAGTCGAGCATTGGCCATGCGAGCTTCCATAAGCAGACGCTCAACCTCGTGCAACCTGCCGCCGCCTTGGTTCTCTGACTCAACGAGCTTAATCTGAGCCTCTGCAAGTTCCAGACGTAGAGACTCGATCAGCTTATCCTTCTGGAGGATGAGCTTGGAACTGCTCCGTGAGTCACTTCGTTGTATGGAGGATGGTGGGGCAAAACTGCCGCTGTCGAGAGAGGGGGATGAGCTGGCTGTATCTGAAATACGTTAGCATCGTAATATCAAACGAGGCAAGTCTCGTATGCGTACGTTGTCTCGACGGGCGGTTCTCTTCGGGCGTACTGTTCCGTTGGGCTAGGCTGTCCTTGAGCCTCTGTATCATGGCTTGCATCTCCTCCTCTCGATTCGACATGTCTTCCTTCTCCTTAAGGATGGAACTGCGTTCTGCCTCGTAGATAGACTCCATCTCTCGCATCTGGCGAGTCATTTCTCGCTTCTCGTTCTTCAACGTCTCGATCTGCTCTTCAAACTCGTGGGCCTTTTCCTCCAGCTTGGCTGATTCCTTGACCGACTCATCGAGCTTTGACTGTAGAACCTCGGCCTGACGGTGATATTGAAGTGACTGCTTCTCCTCTTTCTCTAGACGCTTCTGCAGATCCTCTAGAGCAGCAGCGGCTTCGGCTCGGGCATCAGCTTCGGCGTTGCTGAGCCCTGTGTCCCTCCGAGCGGCAGCAGCACGGGCAGAGACAGGTGTTCCGGTTCGTAGCGATCGAGTCCGCGCATGGCCACTGGTAGGGGTCGATGCCCTGGAGTTGGAGCGAGATAGAGATGGGGAAGGGCTCGAGTCGGCGTGGGACACCCGACCGACACCGCCAGCCGGGGGCTTCTTGGTAGCGGCAGACATGTCGCGATAATGAGCGTCACTGTGACAAACGCTCTAGACGTAGAATAAAGAGAAGAGCAGGTGCTATGCTCAAAAACAAATGGTGCGCGGGCAACCAAGTGAAGAAATAAGTAAATATGCTGATTATGATTGTCGAGTATGTGCTGTGCGGCTTGCTGCACGTCGCCCAAGTGACCTGGAACACAAATACTCAACAGAGCGGAGGGCGAAATAGGAGTGCCCGAAGGTGGGAGCCTCTAGCTGCGCCTCAAATTGGGTAGCCCGGGGTAGGGGTAGGGGTAGCGGCGTGTGGCGCTGGAGCGTCCAGAAGCCGAGTTATAATTATTCTGGGGCAGTCAAGCCTCAGTTATTATTGAAACAAGCTCCACTAACCAGAGCCAAAAGGAAATGGATACGTCCAGTCGAGTCGAGGTGATGCCGAAGATGGAGGTGCGGGTTCAGTACGTGTCCTCGGAATGCGGCTGCGTAGTTGCCACGGCAGTGAGTGATTGCTGAAGAACAAGGCGCTGTCGAATGTTAAAGAGGAGGCTACATAAGGCATGGCGGTGTTTATGAGTTGCATTCAACATGGATGGCATCCTCTATGAAGGACGCTGCAGGGTCCCTCCGTCACGGTATTTCCGCTGCAACTCATACTGTAGCAGCTAATTACTCTTGCGTGGCCTGCAACACGTCCAATACTCCTTGGTGAAACGTGCCATTTGCTCTTTGTCTTCAGTGACTGCGGAGGTTCCCGCCCAGACGTAGCACCGTTCCTAGCTTCCCCCTTTGATCGCCCACCCTTGGACTCATTGGCCAGGGCAACAGGAAGCTCTGTCTGTGTTTCTCCCGCAAATTGAACATGGTCAAGGCCTGATCCATGCGTCGCGTGCATGACTTATGTTTGGTGCCTCTAATCAAGAGATTGCAAATTACCATGAAAGGGTGTTGATGCCTGTGTTTGGAAGCTGCTTGATCGACTTCATTTCGCAAGGGGCTTCTACCCATTACAAGCAGCCCCTCCGAGACTTAGGACGAATCGAACATGTACCGTACTGAGGGGAGTTTGGCCTTCGCGGCTGATTGCGCAAATAGTTTCTTGTTGATGATACAGTGCTGTAACTTGAAAATGGCCAGATTATCAACCATTCGGAACTGTACTCGAAACCCTGCTTGTCGCGCTTCAACTACAAGTTCAATGCGCAAGAGCTTGGAGCAACTTGACAATGCCATGGTGAGCGTTGTGAGAAGACGACCGTCGCTGCCGGGCGTCGGCAATGTCTAATTTGCCAGAATCCCTTGCGCCAACTGGTCGTCAAGGATATCCATGCCATCGTTGTATCACAGAAACCAACCAATCTGTATCATATTGTCCAGACAAACATATAATACCATAGCTCTCGTGACGAGCAATGACATGCAGTTTAGAGAGATGAACGAACAGATCGGAAACATGATGCTAACCCTGTCTATCATCAAGTGCCCGTGCTGGGTCCCTGGGGGTCTTAGGTACAGGCATCAGACCACAGCATTTCACTTGGCGAACAAGCATATTCAAAGACGAGACACAAACAGGCACGGAGACAACTAATGGCGGGGAACAACGGTCATGAGCTTTATTTTTTCATTTGACTTGGACTGGCAATCGATGCCAAGCCCAGCTGAAGCCCAAGACACATAGGTCGAGGGGAGAACTTCCACGCCTTTGCGGCGGGCATGCTCTCGCTGAAAGTCGTCGCTTTTTCATCACATTGATTGGTATATCCTCAAATGCCCTGGACCCTTTTTACCCGAAACGCCATGAAATGCATTCTCCTTTAGCTGGCTGCTTAAGCCTGCTGGTCGCTGAGGATATCGGAGTCACCGGCGTCGAGGATGGCCATGGTGGAGCAACGGAAGAGCTTACCGCAAGCGGTACCGAGCTCAATCTGTAGGGAGACGTGTAAGCCTATGAACCCTCCAAAGTCGTGACGACTTCTTCTCTGGGCAGGCCTCAAGAAATTTCTTCTTGAGGCCAGAGAAATGCTTGGCGAGCAAGCATTCCTGAGAAGTAAAGAAAAAAAGAACCATCTTGCATGTGACTGCAAGATGATGGACATGAAGGAAACGTAGCGAGTTCAACTTACGTTGTTGCCAGAGAAGTGGTGGATGGGGGCCTTGGACAACATGCTGTAGTACTCGAGCTCACTCTTGCGGAGAGGAGGAGTGTTGCCAGCAATGATGATGAGCTTGGCCTTGCCGGATCGGAGGCTCTTGAGGGTAGACTTGTATCCAAGAGTGACTGAAATTTTTCGTTAGCTATTGGTTTTATCGTCGCAGCACAGGAATTCGTTTTCGTACCCTTTCCGGACTTCATAACAAGCGCCAACTTGGAGTTGATGCTGTTGGAATCCTTCTTGCTCTTCTTCTGGGGGGCCATTTTGACGGATTGGCGACTCGGTGATGGCGACTGGACGTTGGGTGATGGAGTGCTGAGGTTGAATATCAAAAAGTTCGAAGAATTTGGAGTTTTGGCAGCCTGTAGGTGGGTGCTCTGCGGGGCGGGGCGGTCGGCCAATGAGCGTTAGGGTGCACTCGCCTGAGCCCTAAGCCGAAGTTTACGCGGGTGGAGCCACGGATCGCACCTCTGCTTTGAAATCAACCCGGTGGATTAATCAGGAAGAGGCAGTCGGTATCTCTTTTGTCGGGCTCGTCTTCCCTCAAACACATCACCCAACTACGGACAGATCACCATCAATCCGACAAAATGGCTCGCCGTCCCGCTCGTTGCTACCGATACTGCAAGAACAAGGTGCGTTTTTGATGCGCTCTACGTCGATGGGAATTTCGGGGGCTTTTCGGGGGAGAAATCTCATGACGAAATGTTCATGACTGATCGATCTCCCGCGGGGTGTCCTCGACTCCCATCGATGAAGCTCGCGATAATGTTGGAACTATACTGACTCTTCTTCCTCACAGCCGTATCCCAAGTCTCGGTTCAACCGTGGTGTCCCCGACCCCAAGATCCGAATCTTCGATCTTGGCCGAAAGCGCGCCAACGTCGATGACTTCCCTCTCTGCATCCACCTCGTCTCCAACGAGTATGAGCAGCTGAGCTCCGAGGCCCTCGAGGCCGCCCGTATTTGCGCCAACAAGTACCTCGTCAAGAACACCGGTAAGGAGGGTTTCCACCTCCGAGTCCGTGCTCACCCCTTCCACGTCGTCCGTATCAACAAGATGTTGTCTTGCGCCGGTGCCGATAGACTGCAGACCGGTATGCGTGGTGCCTGGGGCAAGCCCAACGGCACTGTCGCCCGTGTCAACATTGGCCAGATTCTCATGAGCGTCCGCACTCGTGATGCCAGTAAGTTTACCTGACAAATCCTTTGCCACTCTTGGATCATGTTACTAATCAACAATCAGACCGCGCCATTGCCCTTGAGGCTCTCCGACGATCCCAGTACAAGTTCCCTGGCCGACAAAAGATCATTGTCTCCAAGAACTGGGGCTTCACCCCTCTCCGACGTGAGGAGTACCTCGAGAAGAAGGCTGCCGGCCGCGTCAAGGTCGACGGTGCTTACGTCCAGTTCCTCTCCAACCACGGCAACCTCGCCAACAACATGCGCCGCTTCCCCGACGCTTTCAAGTCTGAGGCTTAAAGAAATGATGGTTGGGCTGGCATCTGGGTTTACTGGCGTCAAAATGGCATGTCAAATAAGGACCTCTAGAGAAGTCTTGAGTTGAGGGTGTCTATTCGGCAAATTGAAATCTTGCAAACAGACTCGCCCCGTTCCTTGTCTCGTGTAACATCTGGGTACTTGAGAATTGATATCGTGGAATACCATTGTTTTCGGCCTTTAAGATGCAGAAGTGCTGACTGATGTTTGTGTAACGTTGAATGCTATGTTTGTCCGAGGATCCGAGTTGGCGTGCCTAGGCATGCCGTATCGTATGCGGTGACCATCTCGTACCTGTTGCTGGCTGTATGTATTGCAGCGTTGTTTGCCCGATACGTACGGGGATGGACGATCACTTGTGCATACTTCCCCGTTCTTGAGTGGATTGTAGTCACACAGTCGATATCGTTGACCACTCGCAATAGCAATGCCCCTTAAATGCGCTCATGCACGTGACGAAGCCGCAGCAAGAATAGCGCAGGGAGAAGGAATGTCATCACATTTCAACCCTTTGCGTCAGATCTGTTGTTGAAAGGCAAAAAGCCGATTAGTCAGTGTGGCAGCATCACATGGGAGCTCATACCTGCACCGC